>OZ035964.1:6166394-6173894 GCA_964034945.1 Chrysopilus asiliformis
CGCGTTATTATTATTATTATTACTATTATTATTATTATTAGTTGGATTAGATGTTGTCAATGCTATTGATGATGTTGTTGGTGCAGCCGACGATGTTGTCGTTGTTGATTGTTGTTGGTGTTGCTGCTGTTGATGTAGTAGCGTTTTGTGCATATCGAGAGGTTCTAAAAATGATATCTGTGGCTTCTCATCAACATTACGCTGTATAATGGCACTCGAATATTCACGATTTAATAATAGTTTTTCAGATTCATGTAAATTTAGGGTATGTTCACTATTCGCATGCAAACTAAATGATTTTGTATTGCCAAAACTTAGTTTACATATAAAACACATTAAAATCGGCTTTTGAATTTTATTTGGTTCCGAGATATTAACAGATGCATCATTTGCTGTTACCACACGAAACGAATGAATTTTTGGATTATTTGTGGTTGGAACACCCGCTGTAAACGAAAAGAGTTATTTTTTATTTGATTATTTTGTTAATGTGCCAAAAAAAACATGAAATTGAAGGTTTTTCGGTGAGTTCCATAATAAAATAATAAATTATTATTCCATAATAAAAAGAGGGTTGCCATAATAAAATTGAAAAAAAAACTATAGGGTGGGTGTAAAACGACTACGAGTTTTGAAACACAGTTTTTCTTGAATATAAGTTTAAACTGACAGTTTGTTATGATTTTCTGTCAGTTTAAACTCATGTTAAAGAAAAACTGTGTTTAAAAACGACTACGAATACACTCGTATAACTCGTGAGCGAAAAATCCACGTAAAAGTGTCTTTACATGGCCAGCATTTCAGTAAAAATGCAGATTTTTCCGGAAAAATGGAAAGAGATAGCCTATTGAAAATTATCCCGTGGAAAAAATAGACATATAATCGCTCTTTTATGGTTATTCTGACAAAATGACATATCAGTAAGAAGTGAATAGTAAGTAGACATGAAATATTTTTAAACAAATATTTTTTAAACAAAGGTTTTGTTAAACATGAGCTAAAACCGACAGTTTGCTATGGTTTTTTGTCAGTTTAAACTCATGTTTAAAAAATTTTGTTTAAACAATTCAAATTTTTGTTTTTGTAGTCCTCATGACTAGACTTCCATAAACATTACTTTTGGCGGACAGCATCTGTTATATCCTGATTAACAAATTTGTACTTCGCCCTCTTCAAGCTCTTCGAAGAAACTCTCACTTCACCTGGCAAAACCTTCGCAAGTGTCGCAAACTGGATCAGAAACTCCGTATTCGATGGTTTTGAGAGGTGAAGTGAATAACCCTTCTATATTAAGATGATAAATACTTCTCCTGGTCGCTTGGTCCGTATTCAAAACGATTTTAACATAAAAAGCAATTTTGAAATTTCGCGCTAAAATTAATTTGCTGCTATAACAGCAAAAAAGTACCTCGCTTTTATAGGAACATTTTACAAGATGAAGTGTTGCTATAATTTTGGTTCTGTAAATTTCGCCAGTAAAATTTTATTGCCATAATTTGACAAAATATTCGCTCTCTCTTATGTTTTTCCATTTTTTTCAGCATAATTTTGCATTTTTTGCTGAAATTTTGCATTCTTTGCTGAAATTTTGCATTCTTTGCTGGTCATGTAAATTCACCTTAAAGGTTAATCGCATAAAGCAGTGGTTCTCAACCGGGATACCGCGGGTTAATCGTATAAAGCAGTGGTTCTCAATAGGGATGTCGGCAAGACCTCTAAGGGTACGTCCATAGTGAACCAGCTTCCCGCTTTCTCGCGCACCAGCTTTCCGGCGAGATTTACGCCGGTACTTATAACAATCTAGCAGGTGATGGTCATAGTGAATTTCGTGCCTGAAGTGCAGATACGATGGCACTTTCACGTCAAGAACTGTCAAAACAGGTTTGTTAACAAGAATTAAAAATTGATTCCGGTTAAAGCTGGTAAACGCCGGCTGATTCTTATGGAAGCGAGAAGCCGGTTCACTATGGACGCGACAATTCATACACATGTTAATTTTAACCGGCGGCTGGAAAGCGATATAGCGAGAAGCTGGTTTTATGACCACTATGGACGTACCCTAAAGTGTGTCGCGAGAATATTGCATATAGCGCATATCACCAAAAGTTGCAAACCAAAAGTTGCAAACCAAAAGTTGCAAACCAAAAGTTGCAAACCAAAAATTTTTTTTGTATGGAAAAATTACGCTTTTAACCGCTCCCCTACCCGGAATAGGAGGTATACGGGGATGATATTTGTAAAAAAAAATGTTTCAAACACTATTGCCCACATCTGGTGAAAATATGGTACCAATCCATGCTGAAACAAACAGCCCACACATTCTTACTGGTCTATGCCCTTTGCTTGCGAAAAAAAAGTTGACTCCAAACTTTCTGTATTCTGATTTTTTATTGCCATAATGATGGAAAACTTTCTTAACACACTATTTAGCGGATATAATTAAACCAACCGAAACTGCCCATAAACCGAAGCGTTCAATGATTTTTACACTACAAATTCTGGCTATCCTGCGAAAAATATTTGTAGATTTCCGAAAAAATAGGTCTGCTCTCCACGGCACAACAATAAAGTTCTGTTTTCTTTTTGGGGACTAAAAGTTTGACAAGGATTTTTAAAGAACCGACTATCCAAGCCCCTCCGCATTGCAGAAGTTTTGCATCCCCTTATTTAAAATAAAACAAAAAATTGTTTCAGTTTTAATACTCACCGTTCAAGCAATTCTCTGAGATATTTGATAATGAATCGTTTTCAGAATCAATTATGTATGCGCTTCCATCGGGATTATAAACAATTTTACCCTGAAAACTTTCCACATCTGAACACGAAATCGGTGACCCATCATCTGAATCGTAATCCTGTTCAAAAAAGAAATTTCAAAAAAAAAAATTGAATAAGGAAATTAACATTAAAAAACTATCAATTTTTTAAAATATTTATTTTCGTACGGTCCATAAAATGCGTCATGTTAATTAAGAGCCTTTGGGGCTCCCCCCACACCGCCCTCCCGTTTCGTTACATTTTTTTGATTGGGGTAAATTAGGTATCCGTCGCACAGTGTCGAATTTGGACCAAGTTTTCACTAGAATTCAAACATCTGAGTACAAAATTACGCTGATTTTAAAAAAAAACCTTTTTTTCAACAATTTTCCAACTTAAGGTAAGTTTTACAGTTCTTTGTCCAGCTCGGCCCACCGAGGTCTGATGGTGGAATTAAAATTACAGTAAAAACCCTTTATTTCGATAGCCGTAGTCGTAAAGAGCCATAAACATAACAAAAGCTATAATTGCCAATCTGGCAATCATTGGAGACCCGTATGGTGATATTCGTATCAAAATTCGAACAGTTGTACCAAAATTCCACTTTGAAGTCAAACTTTTCAATAAGAATTTATTCCAATCGGATTTTGATGTACGGGAGTTTTATGTAGAATCATATCCTAAATAACTTTTGTTGCAGCACTTTTTTGATAAGATGCACTATTTTTGAGATTATCGCCAAAAACGTTTTCGTTCGTATGGGGGGATACCCCCCTAATGAACAATTTTTGCCCATGAACAAACTTAACCTTGCATTTGGCGAAAAACGAATCTGCGCAAAATTTCAAGTCTCTAGCTCAATCCGTACGCCCGCAATCCGCGCCACAGACAGACAGACGGACGGACAGATGGACAGACAGACGGACGGACATGCAGAAATTAATTATTTTTATCATTCTAAACACACTGGTGTAATTCATTTTTGTGTGTGATGACGGGATCTTGGCGTTACAAACGGTAAGGCAAAGTTAATATACCCTTTGGTTTCACCATACGGGTATAAAAATCTGTACGAGGATTTTCCGTTTAACAAGACCCCGTAAAAAGTTTGTGACCACTAAAGTGAAAAAATCTATCCCCTAAAATTGTGAAGAAGGAAAACTGCGCAAACTGAGACGGAACAAAAAGACGGAGCGTGTGGACCACCCTTTTGTTGGAGAACAATGGGACGAACCAAAATGAAAAAGCAAGTAATCTTGACGATGTCTATTTATTGATTAACACTCTAACTGCCACGTCAGTCAAAAAGACCTGACATCTAACTGTACACAACGGCCACAATGAAAATTATTAAAGTGTTCACTGCAACGGCAACGATTTTTTGTAGTTGCACACATTTTATGGTAATAAAATAACATTTAGAGCGGTTTGCACCAACGAAACTTAGCAACTTATGTCGAACTTAAATTTGTTAAGTGCCAGAATTTCTTTGGTTTAAGAAGGCTAAGCATAACTTAAATAGTTATGACTTGTAGTATCAGCAAACGGGCCTTAGTTAGGTATAATTTTGTTTTCTCTTAGTACCTTTTTGACTGACAACTAAATATTCGAAAAAGGCTTATAACTGTCGTGGCAGTTAGAGTGTTAACTATACAAAAATCTAGAGCCTAGTATGAAGTAGATCCTTTTGACATACACTACTACACTTTATAGCTGCCATCACTCTTCCAAAAATTGAAACAAAACTAAGATTTTCGTAAAAGTTATTCACAAAAAAAAACCAAGTCGCTAGCTCAACGCGTTCTCGAGTTATTTAAGATATAAAAAACAGACAGGCCGGCAGTCCGACAAACAGACTGACATACCGACAGACAGACAGACAGACAGACAGACAGACAGACAGACCGAAAGACACGTAGATCCTCATAATTTTGCTTGAATTGGATTTCGTACTGATAAAAAAAAATTCTATCTGCCCCCGTTCTCGAGTCGATCTCCGTTATGAAAACAACACTATGGCAGAGGGTGGTACAAACGGTTAAAGAAAGAATTAAAGATATTGAAATCCTCTGCATTTTTACGTTTCACCGTAAACTTATAGCACTTACCGTTATCAAGATATTTCCGATTTTGTAAAAAAAAATTTCATATTTCCATATCAACTCACATTTTATTCGTCGGTTTATCGTGTAAACTGTACAAAAACATAGATTTCGTATGAGCCGATCATATCAGATAAAAAATTTTAGGTTATTTCTCGGTTTTTAGGTGTAAACAAAACTTATGCGAAAAACTTTAACTCGTAAACAACCGGTATGGAAGCTAGTAGAGTATAAAAACGTCATATATTTGGTAGCGGGGAAAGTGCATCCAAAGTGCTACCGATACATTGGCAGGCAAACTAACGGACTGCAAAAAAAAAAAAACAAAAAAATCGATACTCTACATACCTGGAATTTCAGTAAATCATTGAATTGGCCGTGTCTTCTATGCAAAATCAGTAAAATATTAGGATTTCAGATAATACGTGTCTGTTTATGACCAAACTTATGCACCGACTAACGAACTTTTTGATTAAATGCACGAATAAAATCCGAAATAATGAAAAAAAAATAATAATAAGATACCTATTTAAAAGTAAAGAATGAAAAAATAATCCCTTTACAGAAGTTCGATATATTCCTCTCTTTCACATGCATACATTTTTTTATTTTATTTTTTGTATATTTATTTGTTATTATTATGATTTTTGTTGTTGTTGGTTTCGCTTATTCTAATCTGTTAAAAAATTAATCGAATAACACGGACAACACCTCGAAGAAATGGTCATTGGATCGCATAACTTGAATCTTACGTATATTTGCTGTTATTTGAGTTTTTTTTTTTACACTCCGGTTTGTTTTAATAAATCCAATTAAATTGGAAATCCATTTCGTTCCATAAACTGACACTCGACAAATTCTTTTGTTCTTTAAATATGATAATAAGTGAAATGGAGGTGGTGGAGTGATTGTAGGGTGACCATTTGTTTTTCAGGTGAATCCGGGACCGATTACCAGAGAAAAACCAAGGGGGCGGGGGGAAGAAGACACAGTTTGAGGAAATTTTTAATGCTTCGAAATTAATCGTGAAGAATTTGAAAGTCCGATCAGAGGGAAGAGGGTTTGTTTCATCTTTCTTTCTTTTTTTTTTTTGTTTGTGATCATATAAAGTGTTACGGGTACTTTATGTTTTCAAAATACAACAAAAAATGGCGCCACAAGCAATACTTTTAGCAACAAACATCCCAGTGATTTAACAAAATACGCCGCAGGCGATTTTTTTTAAGGAAAAAGCAGTAATTTCTTATTTGACATATGTTTGTACCAATTTATCACCCCCCCGCAGACGTTTAAGCATAGTAAAAGTAAGGTGAAGTTGGGAGTGGGGACCGAGCACAAACAGAGAACAAATAATCTAGAGAAGAAACTCTTAGAACAAATTTTTAGAGAAAATTTTTCCACTGTGAGATGAAGCAAGAGGAAAAAATCATCCATTCGATTCCTCCATCTCATTGAATAGATACGACGAAAATGATTAGAAAATGTTCTCTCTGCTTCGTGCTCCCTAGTCTAAAAGTAATTAACTTTTAGGCCGTAGCTAGTGAATGATAGGGACATTTTTCCCCCCTTCGAAGGGGAAATTTGTCAAAAATTTGATCGGCAGAGTTTTTTTTTCTATATATTCCTTATTCTATGGCAGAAGGCACCCGGACCATTAGTTGGTCGCCACCCCCCGTAGGGTGGCAGCACTAACCCCATTCGCACTTGAAAATCTGTCGGATTTCAAGGATAATTTTTTTTTGTCATTAAGAAATTACAATCACCAGATTGCTTAATTCCAGGAAAAAGTTTAGTTTTCAAAGTTTATGATACCGGGGTAAACATGCCAAAATCTGGCCATTCCGGGATGTATGGTCACCCTATCCATAGGTAATGAAAGACGAAAATAAATCACTTTATTTCCGAAACCATGAAAAGCAAGGAATATATGGAATATTTGAAGACAATATGAAATCATATAAAGATAAACAGGTAGACGTAAGGAATAAAGAATTAAATAATAACCAAAAGTGTTTTAAGAGATGGTGTGCAGTGAGCGGAATGTTTATATTAAGCTATAGCATACCAAGAGGGCATGCAGTGGGGTAGCGAAGGGCAGAATACGATTGCAATGTGCGAACCCTGGGCGGAAAAGGGTCCCCGAGAAGCAGGGTGTGCAAAATAATATTTGATGCGTACATGACTTTCTTATACAAAATCTACGTTTCTGCACAATTTACACTAAAACCCGATGAATAAAATTTTCGATTATAAGTTTTACAAAAACCTGAAATATCTCGATAATGGTAATAAATATCCATTTACGATATAATGGGGAAAAATGTAGAGAATCTTAGTATCTATAATTGTTCTTTCAAAAAACCCGTTAGTTTGCAAGCACTTCGCAAAGATTTTAATGCAAATATCTCAATAACGGTAAAAGATAGCGAATAACGGAAAAGACGAACACTGTGGGAAATTTTATTCTCTTCAATTCATCTCATCATTGAACCACCGAAAACCCATTAGTTTTCGAGATAATCGCTAAAAACTGAACATTTTGAAATAACGGTATATCTCGATAACGGTTTAAGATACAGATTTCCATTACGGGAAAAGAGTGTAAGAAATATCATTATCTCCAACTCTAGTTATATGTAAG
>OZ035964.1:6183894-6283894 GCA_964034945.1 Chrysopilus asiliformis
TGCGTTGCGCCCGCTCCATGTCTGCGATAATATTTTAATGTCTCTCATGTTGCCTAAGGCGAAATTATCGTTCATCTCCCAGACAGAATCAACAAAAGCGTCTTGGATCCAGGCAAGGCACTGAAGTATAAAATTTCAATTTTTTTACATTTAAATTTTTAGCTAATTTGGCTCAAAAAAGCACATTTAAACGGTAAAAAGTTGAAAAACTCAACCTAGAAGTTTAAAAGTTTCGAAAATTCGTTTTTTTTTAAACCACGTCGATTGAAATTTTTTAAACCAAGTAGTTTAAATTAACCGTTATAACCTCTTGAGACCGAAGTTCACAAATCGGGAGATTCAAAAAAAAGAGTTTTTATGAACTCATTCTAAAGGTGCAGGTCCACATGAGAGTAAATACGCGAGTAACTCTCAAAAACTATCGAGAGTTACTCGCAGGATGTTGTCCATTTAAGAGTTAATTTCGACGATTTTTCTATCGCGAGCTCTCGGCGAGTTTCTAGCGGAAAGCACTTTCGCGAGCTCTCGGCCAGTTTCTAGCGGAAAGCACTTTCGCGAGCTCTCGGCGAGTTTCTAGCGGAAAGCACTTTCGCGAGCTCTCGGCGAGTTTCTAGCGGAAAGCACTTTCGCGAAAACTCTCCAGACCCTGTCCATTTGAGAGTGATGCACGACTGAAAGTGGAAAGTAATCGAAATGTCATCGCACTACAGGAAGGTTGCAGCAGCTGTGGTTATCCTAATTAATAATAAGAGACCAACAAAATCAGCCAAAAAAAAGGAGAAATCTTTTGGGTGCTGGGAAAAGTCTAACAAGAGAATTTCAAATTGAAGACGCGCAACAATTTAGAAATTTTTGTAGGGTAACATGTTCGAAAATAGAGTTTTTAATTAAAATTGTCGGACCGGAGAACGGTATTCGTCACATTTAACATTCCACAGAATTTCGTTCACTTCATACTGTTCAATTAACTTTTTAATATCTTCCGGTGACCACATCTCTCTAGAGCGACTCGCAAAATTCAAACGCCGTTCGTATCTGGCGAGCTACTCTCCGAGAGTTCAGTGGGTGCTTGTCGACTAGAGAGTAGAATCACTTTTGACAGCTCGCAGAAACTAGCTCGCGAGTTTCTGCGAGCGACTCTCAGAGACGTGTCCATTTACGAGTAGCTGCTATCGAGAAATCTCGAGAGGTTCTCGCCGGCATTTACTCTCATGTGGACCGGCACCTTTAAATATGACCAAAAAAAAAAATATTTCAGTAAAACAAAAATATCGCTACATGCAGACATAGTCGGGGAGTACCTAATTCAAAAATTTATTTGAAGTATTCTTCTCCGGTAAATTCGAGTTTCTGAGAATTAATCCGGATCTCACTAATTGTCGGATTACAATGTAAATTTGCGTAGAAACGTAGATTTTGTATAAGAAAATCATATGCCTTTCACATTAGATATGTTTGTCCGATGATCGGTTTGGTGCGTTACAATTTAATATAATTCCAAGATATTTTCATCACAGTGGGTTTGTAGGCCTCCGCGTGTAGCGCTGTGCTCACGCCTAAGCGCGCGCGGTCTTCTTAACCTAACCTTAAGATATTGAATTTAATATAATTCCAAGATATTTTCACCGGTGATGTTTTTATCACCGAAACTGTGACAAAATCCATAATTTATTTTTACGTAAAATTTGCACTGCATCAAAAGTAGCAGAAAAGAAGATAAAGAAAATCTTTGAAGAAAAGAACATTCACAAAAGTGGAAATTTTGAAACACAACTATTAAAACTACAAAACAAAAGAAAAATAGTGCAAAAAAGCCATCGCTTTGTTTCAAAAGATCGGTTGTAAATTAAAAGCAATGCAAACGTAGGGTACGGGGATCATGTCACGCATCGCTTTCATTTCATATACGTATATGTATGTTTGTATATTACAATTTACAGGTATAAAAGTCGACCAAAATGTTTGGAATTAGCCGAAAGTTGGCGATACCGCGGTGATCTTCACAAGTTTCTCAAATGAAGATCAGCGTAGATGATGCCGAAAAACAATGTCGGAAAAAGGCATAAGCCGCCGGTACACATTTGAAATGAAGCTACCAGACGATCCGATAGAGGATTCACGATAATCGTATCCATGGTAGCTGTGCAGGATGCAAGGGTAGATGGTGAGGTGATCAACCAAAAGAAAACAAAAAATTTGGATGCATACTTGGTGATGTTGGCACACGGTGCCAGTGCCCTATGCAGCCGCACCACCGATCGTCATGGTGCTGCTGAGATGGTGGCAAAAGACGTCTGCTTATCGGCATCTAACTTGTAAAAAAGGAGTATTCGCGGAATGTGTGACGATCCAACGCCTGAATTATTTGTTCCGAAAAGACGTTTTGTTCCAAGATTGGTGGATCGCGATTTACCCCCTCCCTCTCCTCCTTCACCAACCACTTCCAATCACGTTCCATCAACCTGCCGTGCCTTGCCGTTCTCTTTTCGTAAATGCATTGAAATCTTACGTTTGCCATTTAGTAGTTCCACAATACTCCACATTATTTAGATACATTTATCTGTTTTTGTTTCTTTTTTTATTTTTTAATCGCAATTTTATTTAAGGGTCCTGTCATATTGTGTACCGTCAATTGACAAGATGCTGTTGTTGGGACGCGACAAACGTTCAAATTGTTCTGTTTTGTTTTTTCTTCGAAATGAAACCAAAACCAAATTCTATTGTGTTGCCTAAGTCTTGTTGCACATATCAGATGCACATATCTGAGCCAGAGTTTAACCCTTTGCCTGTACTGTCACAAACAATGCTAATTCACTTCATTAATATTCATCGTGAAATTATAATAAGATATTATTTCGACATTATTTTTTTTTTAAACTTATATTTTCAATTTTACAGTCGAATCCCGATTTACGCACAAGGTAAAAGAACGAGGCACGATTTTGCCACCCTAAACTGACTTTTGAATCAGTGAGGACTTTTTGGAAAGGGCACAGTCTTTAGTTTCATCCATATATGGCGTCAAGAGCCACCGAATTGCAGGGGGATGGTGAGGGGTTAAAGACCTTTCTCTATGATTTCTGTGAAAAATCAAAAGAAAGTTAGTTAACCCCTCACCATCCCCCTGCAATCACCACATGAGAGTAAATGCCGGCGCCGCCCCACATGAGAGTAAATGTCGGCGAGAACCTCTCGATAGCACACGTCTCTGAGAGTCGCTCGCAGAAACTCGCAAAAACTCACGAGCTAGTTTCTGCGAGCTGTCAAAAGTGATTTTACTCTCTAGTCGAGACGCCTCCACTGAACTCTCGGAGAGTAACTCGCCAGATACGAATGGCGTTTCAATTTTGCGAGTCGCTCTCGAGAACTCGCCTAATCAAGATGTCAAAAAAAATTAAGATATTGGTCAAGATATTGAAAAATCGCGGAAATTTACTCTAAAATGGACTCGAGAGTTTTTGAAAATCGAGTTTTTGAAAATCGTGAGTTTTTGAAAATCGTGAGTTTTTGAAAATCGAGAGTTTTTGAAAATCGAGAGTTTTTGAAAATCAAGAGTTTTTGAGAGTTACTCGCGGATTTACTCTCATGTGTAACGGCACCGTAACGTAGAGAGCCTATAATCTAGAGATTGGACAATGGGACGTGTAAAAATGGCCGCCAAACATAGAATGGGCGCGAAAAACTTTAAAAATTTGTTTCACTGTTACAAATATTTGCCAAAATAACACAAATAGCTTAATATAAGTAAAAAATTTATGTTTGAGGTATAAAAAAAGCTGGAAAGTCGTAGTCTGCGACAGAGCTTGCTCTGAATCTGCCAGTCGAAGACGCCGGTTTCTTTCGAAAAAAAAAACCGTTATTTTATAAGCAATTCCCGAAGATTGTATTTTTTACTTTTTTGAATGGAAATATCTCAATAACGGAATAACGGTAAAAGGTGACGAATAACTGTAAACGGCAAAATTGTGAAGAATGTCAATCACATTAATTCAACTCATATACAGTAGAATCTCGATAATTCGTATTTCAAGGGACCAGCAAATTCATACGAATTAGCGGGATATACGAATTATCGGGATTTTTTTCAAGGGACCAGCAAACGCATACGAATTAGCGGGATATATGAATTATCGGGGTACGAATTATCGGGATACTACTGTACATACAACCACCAAAAAACAGGATTTTTCCAAGGCAATCGAAAAAACTGATTTTTCTTTTAAATAACGGTATATCTCGATAACGGTTTGAGATAAGCATGTCTTGTAAAAGACAAAAAAAAGACTATATGGAGACTACTAAAAAACGATCAGTTTCGGAATAAATCGTGAAAAACGAAAGCGGGATTTTCAAAAAGCCGCCATTTTGGTTCCTTCCAGTTAATGGATTTCCAGGATCGTTCAGGATTCCAGAACCAAACACGACTGCAAATTTTCATGGCTCTAGCTCTATTAGTTTTTGAGACATCTTGTACACAGACTGACGGGCTGACTGACCCGGCCCTTACACGCGACTATAAAGTCTGTCAGTAGCACAGACTTCAAATGTCAAATTACTGACAACGCATTAAAATAAATTTAGCGAACTGGCTGTCAGTGCATTTACACGAGACTTTGTCAGCGACTGTGTCAGCTCTATAGACGCGTGTAAGGGCCGGATTACTGACTGGAGGTTAGATTGGACGGATTGAAGGGATCATAATTGTGTAATAATTTTATTGTTGTATCAATCAATTTTTCCCGGTTTAGATAAATACACTTTTGTGGCTGAAGGCCGAGGAATTCAGAGGACCCACCCATAGACGAGGGAATGAAGCGCGAAACGGTTCAGGTTACAGGCCCTAGTAAAATAAGATTTAACATAACGGTTCCACATATATCAAAATTCACCCTCCTCTTATCAAATGGGATATTTTCCTATCCTCAAATAGAGTATTTGACGATTGGCTACTGGCAATTGTAGTTTTTCTTATATGTTTAGATTCCGCTATAGTCCATTTAACCCCCAGGAACATGGCAACTGTTTCCTTCCTTCCACTTGTCCTTTCTGGGTATTTTCTTGAATTGGTTTCCATTTAGTTTAATGTTTCTGTTGTGATTGTGGTTTCCTTGTTATCGTTCCACTTTCAAGTTCTTTGCCCCCTTCTTTTCTATTCCTATTTTAACCATTACAAAATTCCCGCTCAATGCCCGTTCCACCTTTCGCCCACAATTACTACCAATCTACAAAGAGTTACCATCAACCTGTCTATAGTAAGATTTCAGTATCTTTATAATGCCTATAGCAGTTTATTTGATCGATAGTTTTGTTTGTGAAATTGCCTTCTTAGTTTGTCATGCATTCATTTTCAACCCTCCGATCCACGCTCTTTGGATAAATGCTCCGAACAAATCTTCTCTCATCGCTTCCCGCAATTTTGCCCCAAAAACTGCCGAACTTGTGACACGTTTTTTTCTGCTTAGCGATGAGAAAACGTTAAAATTGTCATGTGTGTGAAAAAAAATCCTTTTTTTAAAATACCAACAAGAGTTTCAAAGGATATTCGATCACGTTCTGCGATGGAAGTTGACAAAAAAAGGAGGAGACACAGAAGGCGAGCGAGATGACCCCATGGAGTGATTTGGATTAGTTTTTTGATTTTTTTTTTTGTTGCGAAAAAACCGTTTAGTTTATTTATAGTTTTCATTAGTGAATTGTTTTATTTTCTTAATCTTTTTAGATGAATATATTTATTGGGGGGAATTGAAATCACAACAGCAGAAACTATTTTTTTTTAAATTCTTAAAACAAAAACACAAGAAAAGCTACAATTGCCAGGGACCAATCGTCAGATATTCTATATGAGCCTATAATCTAGAAGACTTTTTTTTATATCCTTTAACACTCTAACTGCCACGACAGTTTTAAGCCTTTTTCGAATATTTAGTTGTCAGTCAAAAAGGCACTAAGAGAAGTAAAAAATTGAAACAAAATTATACCTAAATGTTATTTTATTACCATAAAATGTGTGCAACTACAATAAATCGTTGCGGTTGCAGCGAACACTTTAACAATTTTCATTGTGGCCGTTGTGTTTCAGGTGTCAAGTCTTTTTGACTGATGTGGCAGTTAGAGTGTTAAACGTTGGTGAATTCATTTTTTCCCAAAAGCGCATAGTTTTCCACAAATTTTCAAAAAAAACTGTATTTTTCCAAAGAATTGTCTGGAAGGCAGGTCCGTAGCCAGGGAAGGCTTGGGGGCTAAAGCCCCCCCCCCCCCCCGAAATTTTGATTTTTCACCCAAAAAAAAATTTATTCTAAGAGTTCTAAAGCCAAGCCCCCCCGAAACGAAATCCTGGCTACGGACCTGCTGGGAGGTACCCGTAATAGATACCGTTACTTTTCCAAAAGTTGATTACGATTTTCGTAAGACTTATTAACAAAAAAATTTAAGTCACTAGCTCAACGCGTTTTCGAGCTATTTAAGATACGTAGATCGGACAGCCCGGGACAGACAGACCGACAGGTAGATTGACAGACTGACAGACCAACAGACTGATAGACTGACAGACCAACAGACTGACATACCAACAGACAGGCAGGCAAAACCGTCAGGCAGATCGACAGATCAACAGAGGGACAAATGCACGGACATCCTCATAATTTTGGCTAAAACGGATTTCGTACTGATCAGAAAGTTTTTATCTGTCGAGTCGGTCTTCGCCATGAATACAGAATACAATACTTTCCCTCTAAAGAAGAGAAAAGTAAAAGCGATGACCAAATATGCAAAATATACTGCGAGTTGCTGTAAATCACATTTTTTTTTCGCCCGCGGCGCATTTTTTTAATCGATCTTTCACAAAGGGCACATGTATCTCAAAAATAATGTCAGGATGGCTAAACAACCGTACTTGAGCTCAATCTGCTCCAGCGAGGGACATCGGAGGTGTACAATGGGCCCTTGTGAGCCCCCCCTCCTATCAAACCAACCAACCATCTCAAAAATAAAATAAAAATTTAGCGTGCGGCGCATTTTTCGTAAGTAGTGTGAAAATTTCTATTAATTTTGGTTTGGGATAGTGTAGCTCTCTCTTCAATCTTTTGAAGAGAATTTAAAACAAGAGAATGTGGTTTAAAATAACATTCTCTTGTTTTAAATTCTCTTCAAAAGATTGAAGAGCTGGCTAACTAGCACTTTCGGAAAAAGAAGGTAACTTCAAAATTAAAAAGATTTTTCCCCGTTCCGAATTGGTATTATGGTTATGGTGGCAAAACATGTGTAAAAGCATACACCATAAGTCGTAAAGAATTTGATTTGAGGAAGCTTGAAAATTGAATTTTTAAAACGTTTTTTTTTGTGTTTTAAATTTCTAAAAAGTATCAAAAATGGAGTTACCCTCCCCCCTCGTTTTTGCTGCAAGCCCTTCAATTTCTTAATTGCTTTTTTCCTTGGTTATCGTCTAAATCTAGTTTTTTTTTCTATTTGAAAAATCTGGTTGTTCCGTTTCAGCAATTCATCCCCCCCCCCCTCACTACCGCTCATTGTGTCCCCGATTGATCCAAAATAAATATGGTCACCCTACGAACACACCAAAAATCCTAGTACGATTCGTTATATCTTTACTCGTCGTTCAAGGGATCTCTTTTTAAAAACCGATTTGTTCTGGAAACCCTTCAAAAACTTCAAGGCCTTCCCCAATGCAGGGTCTTGTGTCCTGTACTTACAAGCGATTTAAAAACTCTGGTCGCCTAGGCAACTGTATATGTATTATATTTGTGTAAAAAAAAGGGGTAAAATCAGGTACTAATCATGTTTGAAAACATTCAATTTACTGTTTGAGAAAGAAAGTCGATAAGAAACCTCTTCAAAACGCCAATCGGTTTTCTTTTTTGCTTTCTTTGTGGCATTTATTACTACAAAATGTTCAAGGCCAAATATCTAGGGGTGGTATGTGGATCGGATCGGACCGGTGGAAAATGGGGTTTGGGCAGCAAACGCCGTTAGACGGCATAAGGTGGTGGCGCCAACATAAATTGCCATTTCCCTGATGTCAGCGAAGACAGCCAGCCAGTCGTTTGTGGTTCATTCGTCGTCGTCGGTTGTACACGGCATTACCGGTGAATGAGATTTTATTGTGTCTGCCGGTGAATGGGAACAGAACGGTTAGATATTGGTTAGAAAAATAGTTCAATCGTGGTGGGGGGGACGGAGCGGTGGTGACACAGACAGCATCGACGACGAAACAAGAAAGGGTGAAAAGGGATATCCATATAAGCAGCTGTCAATGTTTCGATTGAACTGCATAAGGAAGCACCAGGCGCAGCCCAGCGCACCGCATAGAATTCATGTTTCGATGATGTACCGACTGAGAATCCACAAAAAAACAAAAAAAAAAAACAATTGAAGTTTTACTATTTGATATTTGAAATTGAATTCACTAAATAGGAAAAACGCTTTCGTTCCATTCAACTTGCATTCACTTCTACTTTCTTATACAAAATATAATAAAGTATTGTGGTTATCAAAAATTTCGAACTCCTAATTTTTGTTTAAAAACATTTGCCAGGGACCAGTCGTCAAATACTCTTCTATATGATGACAGGCAAAATGTTTATTTAAAAAAAATCCATTTGTATAGAAGAGGGCGAAAGGAGTGGTCCGTTTGGATTTTGATGTGTGGAAAGGTTATGTAAAATCCTATTCTAAACACATTTTACGTTAATAAATTTTTCAATTTGACTCACCGTTTTCGAGAAAATTGCAAAACAACTGTTTGTTTGTTTGGTGGAGGGGGAGGGGGGAAGGAATGGTCCAATTTTTCCCGTTGATGTATAAAACACTTTAGAAAAATTGTTTTTCAACTAATTTTCCGCAATTTTTCTTTATTTTAGGTCTCGATTAGGCATAAATTTCACCTGCTAGAAAAATGTCTCCTGGTGTCAGCATTTTCCAAAACCTTTCTAATTTCTTGGACAAAAATGTTCGAGACTGGCAGACCGACAGACTGACAGACGGACAGAGGGACAGAGGGACAGAGGGACAGAGGGACAGACTGACAAGACTGACAAGACTGACAAGACTGACAAGACTGACAGACTGACGGACTGACAGACTGACAGACTGACAGACTGACAGACTGACAGACTGACAGACTGACAGACTGACAGACTGACAGACTGACAGACTGACAGACTGACAGACTGACAGACTGACAGACTGACAGACTGACAGACGGACAGACGGACAGACGGACAGACGGACAGACGGACAGACGGACAGACTGACAGACTGACAGACTGACAGACTGACAGACTGATAGACTGACAGACTGACAGACTGACAGACTGACAGACTGACAGACTGACAGACTGACAGACTGACAGACTGACAGACTGACAGACTGACAGACTGACAGACTGACAGACTGACAGACTGACAGACTGACAGACTGACAGACTGACAGACTGACAGACTGACAGACTGACAGACTGACAGACTGACAGACTGACAGACTGACAGACTGACAGACTGACAGACTGACAGACTGACAGACTGACAGACTGACAGACTGACAGACTGACAGACTGACAGACTGACAGACTGACAGACTGACAGACTGACAGACAGAGGGACAAATGCACGGACATCCTCGTGAAACGGATTTCGTACTGATCAGAAAGTTTCTACCTGTCGCCGTTCTCGAGTCAGACCGACAATACTTTCCCTCTATAGAAGAGGAAAGTAAAAAAACTAAAGAGCGAAACCGAAAACCGGAACTAAAAAACCCGGTTCGAAACTTTGAAATTAATATGAATCGTTCATAAAATACGTCCGTTGTACACCACCGCAGACCAACCACCCCCCCTTCCCCCCTCCCCAACCACGCGTACGAACATACAGTTTGTATGAGAAAGTCATATGCTGTTCACATAAGATATTTCTGAAAAACTTTTTGGAATATTCTTTTTCTCAAGTAGGTTAATGGAGCGGGGCGTTCAGACCGGGGTGACTGTGGTTTGTTATTCCGCAACTTTAACTCCCAATTCCACCCCCTATAACTACCACATCCAATTACATTTCATTTAGGTATTTTTTATACTTTATTGCTATATTATTGTTGTTGTATTTGTGTATAAATCATAAAACACTTCATGAAACTCTTTCCCGAAAACTGTAATAACAAATAATGAAAAGCAAAGAAAAAAAATACTGAAGTAGTTTCTATGATTAGGTAGAACAATCTTACGATTTGTTACCAACTAGAACCAAAGAGCCCCAAATGAAATAAATCAAATAAATTAAAACCCCCTCCAAAAAACCCCCCCAGTGAAGAGAGAGAGAAAAAAAACTATAGGTGGAGATGAAGAGTGAGAGCGATAGACAGAGAGAAGGAGGATAAGAAGAAGACGAAGACGAAAAAACTTAAACTTTAACCGCAGCAAAGCTCAATTGTAGCACGAATCTGATAGTAATAAAGACGACACAACAATAAAGAAATTCGTTAAGCGCTTTGCTAAGCACGCATAACGACTATAGTCGTACAACTAGTATAACATAGAACTAAAAATCATCCCCATCCCCGATAATCCCCGTAAATAAGCAAAGGGTAAGCAATTTTCCCAGTATTTTATATTCATTTATTTTATATTATTTTTTTTTGTTCTTGCTGTTGTTTTTCTGTGTATTTGTTAGCCTCTACTTAACGTTACTAGTGGGATGATTTGATTCTCTTCATTTCGTTATGAAAGTTTGATGATAGGGGGGATAGTTTCGCGATTCATTTATTTATTTATTTTAATATATTCCAATCCAATGGAATAAATAAATTCCTTATTACATTTTCTATAAAAATGTTTTTAGGCATTGCTCTATCGACGTCACAATTCATTTTCGTCGTTTATCACTCAGAACAACAACAAAAAATATAAAGAAAATCCGCAAAGTCAGTCGATTTTTTAGTTACTGTACCGAGTACACTCTAAGCCAGACGCCCTTTTGCCAGAAAATGTTTGAGCGACATTTTACTGGGATTTGACTAACAACAAGCCTTTAACAATTCCAGAAAAATATTTCCCGCACAGAAAAGGTCAAGGAAATATTTTTCTTATTAAGAACAAGCCTTTAAAAATCCGAAAAAAATATTTAGCGAAAGAAAAAGGTCTGGAAAATATTTTTCCTACTAAGAACAAGCCTTTAAAAATTCGAAAAAAATGTTTAGCGAATGAAAAAGGTCTGGAAAATATTTTTCCTACTAAGACCAAGCCTTTAAAAATTCGAAAAAAATATTTAGAGAATGAAAAATGTCTGGAATATATTTTTCCTACTAAGAACAAGCCTTTAAAAATCTGAAAAAAATATTTAGCCAATGAAAAAGGTCTGGAAAATATTTTTCCTACTAAGAACAAGCCTTTAAAAATTCGAAAAAAATATTTAGCGAATGAAAAAGGTCTGGAAAATATTTTTCCTACTAAGAACAAGCCTTTAAAAATCCGAAAAAAATATTTAGCGAATGAAAAAGGTCTCGGAAATATTTTTCCTACTCAGTAAAAGACTATAAAAATTCCAGAAAAATATTTCCCGCACAGAAAAGGTCTCGGAAATATTTTTTTTATTAAGAACAAGCCTTTAAAATTTCGAAAAAAAATATTTCCCGCACGGAAAAGGTCTGGAAAATATTTTTCCTACTAAGAACAAGCTTTTAAAAATTCGAAAAAAAAATTTAGCGAATGAAAAAGGTCTGGAAAATATTTTTCCTACTAAGAACAAGCTTTTAAAAATTCGAAAAAAATATTTAGCGAATGAAAAAGGTCTGGAAAATATTTTTCCTACTAAGAATAAGCCTTTAAAAATTCGAAAAAAATGTTTAGCGAATGAAAAAGGTCTGGAAAATATTTTTCCTACTAAGAACAAGCCTTTAAAAATTCGAAAAAAATATTTAGAGAATGAAAAATGTCTGGAATATATTTTTCCTACTAAGAACAAGCCTTTAAAAATCTGAAAAAAATATTTAGCCAATGAAAAAGGTCTGGAAAATATTTTTCCTACTAAGAACAAGCCTTTAAAAATTCGAAAAAAATATTTAGCGAATGAAAAAGGTCTGGAAAATATTTTTCCTACTAAGAACAAGCCTTTAAAAATCCGAAAAAAATATTAAGCGAATGAAAAAGGTCTCGGAAATATTTTTCCTACTCAGTAAAAGACTATAAAAATTCCAGAAAAATATTTCCCGCACAGAAAAGGTCTCGGAAATATTTTTTTTATTAAGAACAAGCCTTTAAAATTTCGAAAAAAAATATTTCCCGCACGGAAAAGGTCTGGAAAATATTTTTCCTACTAAGAACAAGCTTTTAAAAATTCGAAAAAAAAATTTAGCGAATGAAAAAGGTCTGGAAAATATTTTTCCTACTAAGAATAAGCCTTTAAAAATTCGAAAAAAATGTTTAGCGAATGAAAAAGGTCTGGAAAATATTTTTCCTACTAAGAACAAGCCTTTAAAAATCCGAAAAAAATATTTAGCGAATGAAAAAGGTCTCGGAAATATTTTTCCTACTCAGTAAAAGACTATAAAAATTCCAGAAAAATATTTCCCGCACAGAAAAGGTCTCGGAAATATTTTTTTTATTAAGAACAAGCCTTTAAAATTTCGAAAAAAAATATTTCCCGCACGGAAAAGGTCTGGAAAATATTTTTCCTACTAAAAACAAGCCTTTAAAAATTCGAAAAAAATATTTAGCGAATGGAAAAGGTCTGGAAAATATTTTTTCTACTAAGAACAAGCCTTTAAAAATCCGAAAAAAATGTTTAGCGAATGAAAAAGGTCTGGAAAATATTTTTCCTACTAAGAACAAGCCTTTAAAAATTCGAAAAAAATATTTAGAGAATGAAAAATGTCTGGAATATATTTTTTCTACTAAGAACAAGCCTTTAAAAATCTGAAAAAAATATTTAGCCAATGAAAAAGGTCTGGAAAATATTTTTCCTACTAAGAACAAGCCTTTAAAAATTCGAAAAAAATATTTAGCGAATGAAAAAGGTCTGGAAAATATTTTTCCTACTAAGAACAAGCCTTTAAAAATCCGAAAAAAATATTTAGCGAATGAAAAAGGTCTCGGAAATATTTTTCCTACTCAGTAAAAGACTATAAAAATTCCAGAAAAATATTTCCCGCACAGAAAAGGTCTCGGAAATATTTTTTTTTATTAAGAACAAGCCTTTAAAATTTCGAAAAAAAATATTTCCCGCACGGAAAAGGTCTGGAAAATATTTTTCCTACTAAAAACAAGCCTTTAAAAATTCGAAAAAAATATTTAGCGAATGGAAAAGGTCTGGAAAATATTTTTCCTACTAAGAACAAGCCTTTAAAAATTCGAAAAAAATGTTTAGCGAATGAAAAAGGTCTGGAAAATATTTTTCCTACTAAGAACAAGCCTTTAAAAATTCGAAAAAAATATTTAGAGAATGAAAAATGTCTGGAATATATTTTTTCTACTAAGAACAAGCCTTTAAAAATCTGAAAAAAATATTTAGCCAATGAAAAAGGTCTGGAAAATATTTTTCCTACTAAGAACAAGCCTTTAAAAATTCGAAAAAAATATTTAGCGAATGAAAAAGGTCTGGGAAATATTTTTCCTACTAAGAACAAGCCTTTAAAAATCCGAAAAAAATATTTAGCGAAAGAAAAAGGTCTGGAAAATATTTTTCCTACTAAGAACAAGCCTTTAAAAATTCGAAAAAAATGTTTAGCGAATGAAAAAGGTCTGGAAAATATTTTTCCTACTAAGAACAAGCCTTTAAAAATTCGAAAAAAATATTTAGAGAATGAAAAATGTCTGGAATATATTTTTCCTACTAAGAACAAGCCTTTAAAAATCTGAAAAAAATATTTAGCCAATGAAAAAGGTCTGGAAAATATTTTTCCTACTAAGAACAAGCCTTTAAAAATTCGAAAAAAATATTTAGCGAATGAAAAAGGTCTGGAAAATATTTTTCCTACTAAGAACAAGCCTTTAAAAATCCGAAAAAAATATTTAGCGAATGAAAAAGGTCTCGGAAATATTTTTCCTACTCAGTAAAAGACTATAAAAATTCCAGAAAAATATTTCCCGCACAGAAAAGGTCTCGGAAATATTTTTTTTATTAAGAACAAGCCTTTAAAATTTCGAAAAAAAATATTTCCCGCACGGAAAAGGTCTGGAAAATATTTTTCCTACTAAAAACAAGCCTTTAAAAATTCGAAAAAAATATTTAGCGAATGGAAAAGGTCTGGAAAATATTTTTCCTACTAAGAACAAGCCTTTAAAAATTCGAAAAAAATGTTTAGCGAATGAAAAAGGTCTGGAAAATATTTTTCCTACTAAGAACAAGCCTTTAAAAATTCGAAAAAAATATTTAGAGAATGAAAAATGTCTGGAAAATATTTTTCCTACTAAGAACAAGCCTTTAAAAATTCGAAAAAAATGTTTAGCGAATGAAAAAGGTCTGCAAAATATTTTTCCTACTAAGAACAAGCCTTTAAAAATTCGAAAAAAATATTTAGAGAATGAAAAATGTCTGGAATATATTTTTCCTACTAAGAACAAGCCTTTAAAAATCCGAAAAAAATATTTAGCGAATGAAAAAGGTCTCGGAAATATTTTTCCTACTCAGTAAAAGACTATAAAAATTCCAGAAAAATATTTCCCGCACAGAAAAGGTCTGGAAAATATTTTTCCTACTAAAAACAAGCCTTTAAAAATTCGAAAAAAATATTTAGCGAATGGAAAAGGTCTGGAAAATATTTTTCCTACTAAGAACAAGCCTTTAAAAATTCGAAAAAAATGTTTAGCGAATGAAAAAGGTCTGGAAAATATTTTTCCTACTAAGAACAAGCCTTTAAAAATTCGAAAAAAATATTTAGCCAATGAAAAAGGTCTGGAAAATATTTTTCCTACTAAGAACAAGCCTTTAAAAATTCGAAAAAAATATTTAGCGAATGAAAAAGGTCTGGAAAATATTTTTCCTACTAAGAACAAGCCTTTAAAAATCCGAAAAAAATATTTAGCGAATGAAAAAGGTCTCGGAAATATTTTTCCTACTCAGTAAAAGACTATAAAAATTCCAGAAAAATATTTCCCGCACAGAAAAGGTCTCGGAAATATTTTTTTTATTAAGAACAAGCCTTTAAAATTTCGAAAAAAAATATTTCCCGCACGGAAAAGGTCTGGAAAATATTTTTCCTACTAAAAACAAGCCTTTAAAAATTCGAAAAAAATATTTAGCGAATGGAAAAGGTCTGGAAAATATTTTTCCTACTAAGAACAAGCCTTTAAAAATTCGAAAAAAATGTTTAGCGAATGAAAAAGGTCTGGAAAATATTTTTCCTACTAAGAACAAGCCTTTAAAAATTCGAAAAAAATATTTAGAGAATGAAAAATGTCTGGAATATATTTTTTCTACTAAGAACAAGCCTTTAAAAATCTGAAAAAAATATTTAGCGAATGAAAAAGGTCTGGAAAATATTTTTCCTACTAAGAACAAGCCTTTAAAAATTCGAAAAAAATATTTAGCGAATGAAAAAGGTCTGGGAAATATTTTTCCTACTAAGAACAAGCCTTTAAAAATCCGAAAAAAATATTTAGCCAATGAAAAAGGTCTGGAAAATATTTTTCCTACTAAGAACAAGCCTTTAAAAATTCGAAAAAAATGTTTAGCGAATGAAAAAGGTCTGGAAAATATTTTTCCTACTAAGAACAAGCCTTTAAAAATTCGAAAAAAATATTTAGAGAATGAAAAATGTCTGGAATATATTTTTCCTACTAAGAACAAGCCTTTAAAAATCTGAAAAAAATATTTAGCCAATGAAAAAGGTCTGGAAAATATTTTTCCTACTAAGAACAAGCCTTTAAAAATTCGAAAAAAATATTTAGCGAATGAAAAAGGTCTGGAAAATATTTTTCCTACTAAGAACAAGCCTTTAAAAATCCGAAAAAAATATTTAGCGAATGAAAAAGGTCTCGGAAATATTTTTCCTACTCAGTAAAAGACTATAAAAATTCCAGAAAAATATTTTCCGCACAGAAAAGGTCTCGGAAATATTTTTTTTATTAAGAACAAGCCTTTAAAATTTCGAAAAAAAATATTTCCCGCACGGAAAAGGTCTGGAAAATATTTTTCCTACTAAAAACAAGCCTTTAAAAATTCGAAAAAAATATTTAGCGAATGGAAAAGGTCTGGAAAATATTTTTCCTACTAAGAACAAGCCTTTAAAAATTCGAAAAAAATATTTAGAGAATGAAAAATGTCTGGAATATATTTTTTCTACTAAGAACAAGCCTTTAAAAATCTGAAAAAAATATTTAGCCAATGAAAAAGGTCTGGAAAATATTTTTCCTACTAAGAACAAGCCTTTAAAAATTCGAAAAAAATATTTAGCGAATGAAAAAGGTCTGGGAAATATTTTTCCTACTAAGAACAAGCCTTTAAAAATCCGAAAAAAATATTTAGCGAATGAAAAAGGTCTGGAAAATATTTTTCCTACTAAGAATAAGCCTTTAAAAATCCGAAAAAAATATTTAGCGAATGAAAAAGGTCTGGAAAATATTTTTCCTACTAAGAACAAGCCTTTAAAAATTCGAAAAAAATATTTAGCGAATGAAAAAGGTCTGGAAAATATTTTTCCTACTAAGAACAAGCCTTTAAAAATCCGAAAAAAATATTTAGCGAATGAGAAAATTTCTTATGAGAAAAATCTGGTTTGTGTTAAAAATATTCAGTGGCCATTAATGAGTTAATGGAAATCACATTAAATTTCTTGCTGTCTTGATTCAAAATTATTTATAAAATGTACCACTTAATGAATTTACTTGAAACAATATGTCGAATGGTTGATTATACGCCAGAGGAATTAATTGAACGCTTTTACGAGCACAGAAGAGATGCAATAAAAACCACTGTTAATTTTTAAATGGAGAATCGAGTGTGAAACGAAGTGCAAAATGCCGTTTTGAGGGTTTTTTTTCAATTTCAAAAGTTCCAAATTAACAATAGGTCCGGTCCATCCATCCATCCAGACGTCGTAGGTTCACCTGCCATCATCATAACGTAGAGCAATCCAGATTTTCCAACGTATCACACTTTAATTAATTTAAAATTTCAGGCATGTGTTGCTCAGACTGTAGACAAAAGTGTCGAAAGGCATATCTCGAATGGAACCCGTAGACATTTCTGTATTTTCAATTCGTCAAATGGCAAAAACCGAACCGAATACTTTCAAATATTTGTATTTTATTTGTCTTTTAGCGGTCTCTTCCCTTGCATTTTTATTACGTTAAAATTTTGATTCGGTCGTTTGTGATGCCTTTTTTTTACTGTCAACTCTTTACAGAAAATCTTCCTCGCGTTTTTGTTCCAAATTCAGCATTAAATTCCCATTTAACCGAGAATGAAGCGATAAAGTCAAGGGATTTTTCTTTTCTAATTTTTTTTTTTCTTGAATAAATAATTTTTTGTTATAGTCAAAATCGAAAATGCAAGATTTTTGTATGCCTAATTTATATAAATTTACCCAAAAACTGATTTCTTAGAAAATTATAAGGGAAAAAAATCCTGCGATGCCCTTAACTTACATGTGGATTACTCGAAGTACAAAAAATTGTTCTCTCCTCAACAGAATTTTACTTTTCTCTGCCATAGGGGGAAAGTATTGCATTCATGACGGAGACCGATTCGAGGACGAGGAGATCAGTACGAAATCCGTTTCAGGCAAAATTCAGGACGCGAATGTCCGTGCAACTGACTGTGCGTCTGTCAGTCTGTCAGTCTTGCAGTCTGTCAGTCTGTCAGTCTGTCAGTCTGTCAGTCTGTCAGTCTGTCAGTCTGTCAGTCTGTCAGTCTGTCAGTCTGTCTGTCTGTCTGTCTGTCAGTCTGTCAGTCTGTCAGTCTGTCAGTCTGTCAGTCTGTCAGTCTGTCAGTCTGTCAGTCTGTCAGTCTGTCAGTCTGTCAGTCTGTCAGTCTGTCAGTCTGTCAGTCTGTATAACTTCTAGTGAAAATCCGTCAACCGAATGTGATCAAAATTTAAAAATCCTGCGGCGCACGGTTATTAAACGTTCTCCTTAGTTTTCGTCCAAATATCGATTTTTTATTCTGTAACATTTTGTTTCCCGTTAGTGTTTCGATTCTATCCTTCACAACCACCCTCCCCCCCCCCCCTTACCACGCTCTCATCTTGTCCCTGATTGACTCAAAACAAAAAAACACTCGATGTTCTTTGGCTTGAACCTCGATAAGTCGAACCTACAGATCTCGAGATCCTCGATAACTCCAAGTTTCGTCTGTCCCCGTCTCAAATCCGGCTTGTCGAGGTTCCACCGTATGATATAACGCGAGAAAAACTAAATTAAACAAAAAAAAATAATAATATAATATAATTGTGTGTGTTATTAGAGCCGTATTTTAACTTTTTCGAAATTAACCGATCCGAGACAAGGTCTGGTAATCTATTTTTTTCTTCTTTTCTCTAATTTGTAATTATAATAATTAGTTGCGGACAGTAGTATTTAGTGTGAATTTTCCTCCGTTTGTTGCATTCTGTCTCTCTACTTGCCCCACGCTCCCGCCATATTTAATTTCATTGTTGCGGATGTTCCTTAATTTCTCAGTAGTTTTTTATTTCTTTTGAGGTTTTTGCGGTCAACATAACAGCGGCAGCAGCAGCAGCAGCACCGTGTCTTTAAATTGAAATTATGTTGGCAGAGAAACATACACACATACGCACACGATTTGATTGTTTGTAACCTGAAATTATCAAAAACCCAAATTGTAGGTACAAACAAAAAAAAAGAAGAAGAAAAAAAAACAAGAAAGCATCGAAGATGTTCAACACGGCGTACATGAGAAAAGTGACCGGAACATCGCAAAGCATGAAGGAATATTCTAACAAAAAGGTATAATTATTTCAAATAAAAAGAAAGACCAGAGAATCTGTCGTAGAGTGGATGCCATGTGTACCTTTATTAGTTATTATCATAAGACAATTATTACTAAAATACATGACCTGTAAGAAATTTCAAAAAAAAAAAAAAAATTTGGTTGACGCATCATATCTACGGCATATGAGATAGCACACGGATTTCCCAATTTGTAGCAATGACGCGACGACATTTTAACCGTTTGATGATAGCAAAATACAACAATCTTACGATTGCCTACTATTATTAGCAAATTTCAAGTTTGTAGATCAATTTGTTTGCGATATAAGATTGTGTGATCAAAAAAGTTTCGCGCCATTACGAAAAAATCGGATACAAAAAGCTTTTAAAACTTTGGGGCTGCCTGTAAAAAACGTCCCGCTAATTTTCGCCTTTTCACCCACTTTTCCCGAAGTTAATGCATTTTCGCAATAGCACCAAAATGTACTCCTCCAAAATCCACAAAAAATCGTATTTTATGGGTAAAACATTTTTGAAAACATATTTTTAATAAAACATGATTTTTATACAAAATCTCAAATATCTCTTAAACAGTAAAAAAATAACGATTTACGGTAAAAGACAAAACTGACAATTTTAATATCTTTAATTCTTGTTTTGACTGTTTTTTTTCCTTCGAAATACCGTAAGTTTGAGACCAATTCGCAAAAACCAGCTTTTTTTCACGTTCAATGATAATATCTCAATAACGGTTAAAGATAACGGAGAATGGTTAAAGACAAAATTGTGGAAAATGTCATTCTAATTAATTTATCTTACGGATATAACCAGCAAAAAGCCGTTAATTTTCGAGATAATCGTAAAAAATGATTTTTTTTAAATAACGGTATATCTCGATCACAGCTTGAGGTATTTTCTCTCTCTCTCTTTCTCTCTCGCTCTCTCTCTCTCTCTCGCTCTCTCTCTCTCTCTCACTCTCTTTCACTCTCTTTCACTCTCTCTACCTCACTCTCAGTCTCACTCTGTCTATCTCACTCTCACTTTCTTTCACTCTCTCTATCTCACTCTCTCCATCTCACTCTCACTCTCTCTATCTCACTCTCACTCTCTCTATCTCACTCTCACTCTCTTTCACTCTCACTTTCTTTCACTCTCACTCTCTCTATCTCACTCTCACTCTCTCTCTCGCTCTCTCTCTGGCCTACCGCAATGTCTCTCGCCAGATGTCCTGGTCACGTGCCGCTGTCCTCCAGTTTTGCATCCCAATTCTTTTTGAATAGCAAAAAGCAATTGCCGCCAACAGAAAGAAATATACGAGACGGTTCCAAATAAGCAAAAGAGGAATTCATGCTAAAAGATGGGAAATTTTCCCAAAATTTTTAGGAATTTTTCCCAATTTTTTTAGGGAATCATTGCAGAAGAGTCCACTTTCTCGTAGATGATTGCCATTTGGATTTCTCTTCGTGCACCTGATTTAAATGTTGTTTAACAGGTAACAGTGGACGTTAAACGGTTAGGACATCAAACCTGAATTGATATTACGATATCCATTGTTTAAATGAATATTAGGCAAATTTCTACAGTCCGATAACGGGTAATGGTGTTAAATTTTTATTTCAGTAAAAATTATGTATCGATTAGGCAGATTTATTCCCTCTACCGTCTCCCATTCTAACGTCTTACTCTTCTAATAATTGTATTTCGCTATCCTCTTTGCCTTCATCCGCCGTGATTCATTATTCCGAACATAATTTTATGCTTAAATCATGCTGTTTTCTCCTCATTTTCTGGCTTTGAATGCGATCTTCAATTGAACCGCAAACGAACAAAAAAAAATGTCCATTATAGACATTTGATTGGTTGGCATGGCCAAGGGGGCAGCAGCATACGCGCGCGGTCCGAAACGAAGCATCGATCATGAATACGCAAGAAGAACCGCTTCTATACCCCCGCCTGATGATCGAAGACAATTGAAATCAGCGCAATTGACTACACGACTACACGATATTGAAATGTGAACTGTTGACGCATTGTTCAGACGAGCAACAAAAAAAAAAGTTAATGAGTCCGAAGGTGGATACAGCGGCTGGAGGGACGTGGGCTTGGTGCAAACCGATCGGGAAGAATGTGAAGTCAAAGTCAGGTCAGTGAGCAGCAATTTTAAATGTTTTATCGTAAAAAGTAAGTGCGAGGATCATTCGGAAAGTTTATTGACAATGTGAGAAATGTCAAAATTTTTAATGCTGTTACTAAATTTCGGCTTTTGTAAATTTTTGTTAAGGCTAGTTATTGTTGAATTTTAACTTTTTAAATGTTATTGAACTTTTAAAAATAGTTCTTGCAAACTAACGATTTTTGGTTACCATATCTTTTACCGTTATCGAAATACTCCCGATTTTGCGACACCACGGCAACATTAGAAAAACAAAACAATCCCATTTCGCCCCCACCCCCCCACCTTTAATCGCTTGAAACATCAAAAGTTCTTGTGCTACCATGAACTTTTCCAATGTCCCTCGTATGTGGGTACGTACGTACAGACACAAGGGCGATGAGAACTTATTGTTATTTATTTTAATTAAGTCAAATAGAGATCTGTCGAGTTTTAAAATCGATTTCGATCTGCCCTTTTTACACAGCCATTGCACAATCAGTGAATTGGATTTTTTCACAGTTTTTTTGTTCTTCTAAATTAAAGACTGATTGGTTACGGACGAAATTAACTTTAAACTGATCTGTTATGAACAGCAAATGACTTTCTTATACTGACATTATGGTCCATTTACACTTTATAAAAGCCTGTCGTGTGGCCAACCTATGACAATCTCCCAATAAAATCTCAGTTTACATAAAAATATCAAATTAACTTGTATAATAGTCTTGATCGATTTTATATATATACTAGGGTTCACCACCCACCCTCAGGTCAGCCTTCGGCCTCCCTGTATACGTAGGCCTTCGGCCTCCCCCAACTCGTCGGCCTTCGGCCTAGAAACATACACGCGTTTCACACTGCGAGAGCTAAGTTTCGAGATGACTTTACTCCCTCTCCTTACTCCCCCCACCCCTCGGGCTACTTTTTAATGGGTCTGTGTTGGGGCTGGACCCCCGACGAACATCTATGCCAAATTTCAGGCTAATCGGTTCAGTAGTTTCCCCGCGCACGAGTAACATAGCGCAAAAACTAAGTTTCGAAATCACTTTACACTCTCCCCCCACCCCTCGCGCTACTTTTCCATATGCCTATGTTGGAACCAGAACGACCACAGACACTCATGCCAAATTTCAAGTCAATCGGTTCAGCCGTTTTTGCGTGAAAGAGGAACAGACAGACAGACAGACACCAACTCATTTTTATATATTAGTATGATAATATATATCCGCAACGCTCTATTTTCGACTATAGAGCCCGTCCTACCGAATCGATTTTGACACGGTTTGCGCCATTGGGAAATTTTCGCCCACTCAAATAATATTCTCCCCTTGCCAGCAAGCCCCTCTCCTGCTATCTACTGAACCGTTGGAGGAATCTTGACACGGTTTGCGCCATTGGGTGGGTTTTCCTATAATGAAAGTTTTCGTCTACTAAAATAATACCCGTCTTCTTGCCTCCAAACTCTCTCCTGATATCTTCTAAACTTTAGGCCAATTTTGACGGGGTTTGCGCCATTAAGTAAATTGTCCGTCAAGGAAAGTTCTCGCCCATTAAAATTTACCCCACCCACCTTGCCCGCAAACCACTCTCTTGCTATCTACTAAACTTTAGGCCAATTTTGACGGGGTTTGCGCCACTGAGTAAATTGTCTCTCAAGGAAAGTTATCACGCACTGAAATATAACCCTCCCCTTGCCTGTAAACCCTTCGCCTGCTATATTCTTGACCGTTGGAGCAATTTTAAAACGGGTTTCGCCTTTAACTTATATTAGAATTAAAGCCAGTTATTGACGGGTGATTGTAACCTTGGTGGGAATTCGGTCAGCCCACAGGCGACTGTCGATTCGACGACTTTTCAAATTGATCGTCTTAAGTAAAGCGATTAATTGAGGCGTTGAGAGCAAGAGTGGCCCAACCCACATGTCGAAATCGTGATTTTTTTCGAAATCGTGAATCACTATTGCGAGTGAGTTTTTAGATAAAAATGTTTGGATGCACAAAAGAATATTTCAACATTGAGTAATAAAGTCCACACAAATTTTGTTCCCAAAAATTTACAGTCAATAATAGTACAAAAGTGGAAAAGTTTCAAAAACTCGATTATGTGGATTGGGCCACTTTTGCTCTGATAGCTTCAATTGAGCCAGACTTGAAAATTTTCTACAATTGCGTTTCTAGTAAATAGCAAGGGAAAATTCAGTTTTACGTACGTAAAACACGCCCCCCCCCCTCTCGCTCCTCCCCCTGCTCACGCCAAACCATTAGTGATATCGCAAGATTCCGAATTTTATGCACATTCTTTGAAGCGTTTCCGATATAAAAAGATACAATTTTTTAAGGAAAACCGTTTGTTTCTCTCGTAATTTTTGTCCTATCGACTCACGGAAAACGGTCTTTGATAGACCAAAGGATTCTAAAGGATGTGTTTTTTTTTTGGTTTTTCCTAAAACTATAAAACTGTTTTTTTTTCAAAAATTTTTTCTAGAGACTTGAAATTTTCTTGAGATTTTTTCAAAAATTTACAAAATGAAATTTTAAAAGCAATTCACTATAAAAAGTTGGAAAATGGTTAAACGGCAAGGCTAAATTCTTGAACGGATAAAATCAGACTATTCCCCCTCTCCCCCTCCATCCAAATCAAAATTTCTTTACAATTTTCTCGAAAATAGTGGGTTGTATGGAAAAATTTACAAAGACAAAATGTGTTTAACACGTTCGTGACATCGTGTACCACTGGTGGTACATGTACAGTTTTTTAAAACCGCGAGAGTAAATAGTGCGGTAGTTTTTTTGTGGAAGTAATATAAAAACACGCACCGTGTACCACCGATGGCGCACAACCGCCAGAAAACAATCGCTAGTGTACCACTCGTGGTACACGATGTCCAAATGTAAAAAAAAGTTGAAAAAGCAAATGTCACGAACGTGTTAAAGTGGGATTTTGCATAACCGTTCGATACATAAAAATCCCCCTCTCCCATAGAAAAATGGGTTTTTTCCATAAAACATTTTTCAGTCCTCATATAGAGTATTTGACAATTGGCCCCTGGCGATTGTAGTTTTTTTTTTTGAATAGAATTAAGCATACAAAAGTGATATATGGATTAAGTTATAAATTTTCCATTAACTCCCTACCCAGCCAGCAACGTTTAGTATTGTTTTGTAACCGTTTTTTTTTTCTGGTGTTGTGATACTCATAAAAGTGATTATCAAATCTCGTTTTAATTTTAATTCCTCTCCCCCTTTCGATCCGCTCCGCTGTCTGATGGCATTTTTGGTAGGCTCGAATCAATTTTTAAGTGCTTATGGTATGCTCTTCTATTATGTGCCCAACCCAAAAGTTTAAATTGATTTTTTTTTCGTTTCAAATAAATAAAAAAAAAATAAGTAAAAAAATCGAAGAAGAAGAAAAACATTCCAAACAAAAACTTTCAAAGAAATCACAAAAAAGAAAATAAAAGAAATGATTTTTATGATACACACAGCCATAATATCGACAACAATTCACAGTATTTGAAGAGCAACAAGAGAAAATGAAGAGAAAACGAAACGAATTAAAAAAAATGTATATTTATTTTTATTCTTTTTTTTTTTTAAATGATGTGATATCGAAATATTTTTCCATATAATTAATGATATTTATTTACATTATTAATTAATTACTGAAAAGATTAATTGTTGGCTCCCTTGTCTATTAGTGCCTCGCCTCAAAAATGTACGTCATATACCCATTTACCTTTGCTGTAGGTAGTGTAGATCCGAAACAAATATAATCCATCCAAGTGTCTGTAATTTTCTATAATGTATACCTCTCTACATACAGGTATGTATGTTTGTATCGACAGGTAGGTATAGATAGATTGGTGTACGCGTACCATCTTTTGGTCCATCGGAGACAACGTATCTCCACCGTACCCTCACACTGTACCGCGCCGCGCCGCACCACACCACACCATACGCCACATCAAGTGTGGGTGGCTGGCTGGCTATTCGCTATGCCCGTTGCCCATGTCTAAAGACGTAAAAAAAAATCAAGAAATATCCGCCATCAAGAAGTCAAAGTGGGTACTTTTGTACCAAAAAAATAACCCAAAAAAAAAGAATGTCCGATAAGGCACTAACTACGCTTAGTTGTTGTCCCTTCATCTGGCAAAACGTTTAATGGATTCCCCGTGTCCACTATAAGATGCCATGCTTCTCTACATTTATCGACATCGCCCCCGCCCTCGCCTACCGCCCCACACAAAGCGTTAGCATTCCTTTCGCCGCATCACTTAATCCATTACCTGGGAAATTCACTTCTGGTGATCACACCTCATTAATCATTTTGGCTACCATTGAATGACATTACCCTATGCGAGCATATCTACCTGATGTGTGGCTTCGACCTATCATAAAATTTGAAAAAAAGAAGAAAGAAAAAAAAACACCGACAAGTGGTAGCGTTAAGCGTTGCATCGGATCGGCAAGGATGGACGACGACGGACGCATTTGAATCGTTGTCGATCGTAAATAATCTCACATTTAAAATACAACGATCGTTGATCGTCGCAGTGTACGAATTCAGGTTCTAGTTTGTTTGCCTAGTTTTTCAATATATTGCTAGTTACAATAGCTCAAAAAATTTTCAATAATTACTTGAACGATAGTTAATCATATAGTGAACTGTATTACTTAGTGAAAATTAATAAAACTTAGAGAAAATCCCGAAAATTTGCAAAATATTCTAGTTTTTATCCTTTGTGATTATCTGGATTAGTGATAACATTATACTTTGATATCTTTACACTGTGACATAAAGCTTTTTGCAATTGTATTATCCGTAAACTGTGATTTTGCTGTAGTACTTGAGCTACTGACAATAACTGACAATAACTATATTACGATCGTGGGACAGTGTGATACACTTACACATTTATTTTGGTGATTGTTAACTTTCTATCACCATAATATTAACTTTTTGATCCAACTTGCTTTGTCTTTTTATTATCTACATTATACTACTGAAATGTCTGAATGTTCAGCCAAATCTTGTGTCGATAAAGACAACCTTACTACTAGAATTCAATGTTTTGGTTCCTGCGAAAAATTGTATCATGTTAAATGCCTCGGATTTAAAGCTTACGTGGGAGATGCATTATTAATAAGTGGTAACGGTCTCCACTGGTATTGCTCAGAGTGTCGCAGTACCTCAATCTCAAGCTATGCTTCAAGGATTGAAAAACTAAAAACAACAGTCAAGGCTTGTAAAAACGAATTTTCTTCCATCCTAACTCGTCTAAATGAAGCTGTAGCTGAATGTGAGATTATTACATTAAGTACTTTAAGTTCCTCTACGTCCGCATTGCTGAATAAAACCGGAGATCCTACAAATAGTCCGTCTCTTCAACTCTCTCAAGTCTTAACTCGAGGCCAAAAGCGGCAAGCAGACCAACACCAACAAAGAAAGGCTTCCAATGGTCAACAAAATATAAAAGCTTCTGAACAACACCAACTAGGACAAGCATCTGATGTCACACTTCATCATACTGACCAGCTGATGGAGCCGCCGTCACTTGAACGATGCAGTGTTGAAGACAATGAGAATCTGCCTACGCCACTAAATATTGGCATTATAAACAACTCGGTCCTAGCGCCACTTAGAGTAGTTGCGCCATTGAAACAAATTTTCCTTTCAAGGCTTGAATACAATACGTCGCCGGATGAGATTATCAAATATATTTTACACAATATCAACAATGCTGGCCTTAAACTGACTTGTACGAAACTAACTCGTGATAACCTTCCAGAAAAAAGGATTGCATCATTTAAATTGGCAGTTCCTCAGGAATATTTTGGTGCGATTTGTACCCCTAATTTCTGGCCTCCCGACGTGATCGTTCATGAATTTAGGAACGCACGATCTTCTTTTCGGCAGAGAACTTCAGCTCGGGGACATACAACAAGACAACAGAACTGGAGATCCCAAATGTAGCACCAATAAAACCTTCTTCTGAACCTATCAATTATAATAATAGTAAATTAGCCTGTTTGTCAATATATTATCAAAATGTGAGGGGTCTAAGGACTAAATTGAAAGTCTTTCAACTTAACGTACTAAGTGAAAATTACGATGTAATCTGTTTGACAGAAACTTGGCTTAAGCCTGAAATCTTTGACCATGAACTTTTTGATGAACGATATAACGTATTTAGATGCGATAGAAGCCTTGAAACTTCCAGTAAAAAAGATGGAGGTGGCACACTAATTGCCGTAAAAAAATCTCTGCAGGCAACTCCTTGCGTTATGTTCAATTCGCTGCTTGAAATTGTGCATGTTAAAATCAAATTGAAAATGTCTTCTCTGTTCGTTAGTTGTGTCTATGTTCCGTGCAGTAGTAATATTGATGTTTATGACAATTTTTTCGCTTCTGTGTCTGACTTTTATAATTTATTGAATCCATCCTGTTTTGGCCTATTATGTGGAGATTTTAACCTACCTAGAGTAAACTGGGAAATGAATGAGTGTGTGACTCCAAATAATGACACTCCAATCTCTAATTGTGTCACCTCATTCATCAATTTTTCGGGATTTTCTCAGTATAATCGCCACGTTAATCACCAAGGAAATCTACTTGACCTGGTATTTTCTAATATTGAGCAGTCCAGGGTAGGTACTACAATACCTGAGCCACTTGTAGCTCCTGATTCTTACCATCCACCTATTCAAATAAACTTGAAACTATACTTGAAGCAAGCTAAGCTGTCGGACTGCCGTGCTCTTTACAACTTTAACAAAATGAATATAGCAGGTATTAGTAACGATTTGGCTGCTATCGACTGGAAAATTGTTTTTGACAATCTTAACTGTGAAGCGGCCGTTTGTTGGTTTTATGAAATCCTTAATACCTTAGTTGCTCGTCATGTGCCGTTAAAATCCAAACGTTCAGCACGTTATCCTGTTTGGTTCTCAAAGGAATTAATTGATTCCCTTGATATCAAACATAGATATCATAGAAAGTTCAAGCGTACAGGATCATCTGATGATTACGCACTCTTTGCCTTATACCGCAAAACGTCGAAAATTGAGATGTCTCGCTGTCATGCATCATATATTTCATCTATAGAGCGAACCATTACAACTGAAAATCAAAAACCCTTCTGGCACTACGTAAAAAGCAAACGTAAATCATTTAACGCAGTAAACGAAATCAAGCTGGGCAATCAAATATCTTCTGACCATAAGACTATTTGTAACTTATTTGCCAAATATTTCGAATCGATTTATATCCCCCCTACTACGACATTAAACTATGATTTCCATACTGAGAATTTACGGTCCATTTCTTCCCTAACAATTACGCCTGAACATATCAGTACTTGCATCGCTAGTCTTGATACTGCTAAAAGTGGAGGTCCCGATGGATTACCCAACAGCTTTGTGAAGTCCTTGTGTAGTGAACTAACTGTACCTTTATGTTATTTATTTAATAAATGCGCAAGCAAAGGAATTTTTCCTGAAATCTGGAAGAAGGGTGTAGTAATTCCAATATTTAAAAAGGGTAATAAACAAATGGTTGAAAATTACAGACCGATCACCATTCTTAATTGTTTTTCCAAAATATTTGAAAAATTGATTTTTATATGTCTTGACGAAAACTTATCAACATCGATTTGCGTTAATCAACATGGCTTTCGTAAAAATAAATCCACATTAACTAACCTCCTGGAATTTACAAATACCGTAGCCGAAACTCTTGAAGCACATGGCCAAATTGATACCATTTACACCGATTTCTCCAAAGCGTTTGATTTAGTAAATCACAAGATCTTATTATCAAAGCTAGAGAAATACGGTGTAAAAGGAAACCTATTGTCTTTACTTGCATCCTACTTGACGAATAGAGAAAACTGTGTAGTAGTCAACAATAGTATGTCTAAATGTTTCAGTCCATGTAGTGGTGTACCGCAAGGTTCTGTATTGGGTCCTTTTTTGTTTTTAATTTTTATAAATGACTTACCACAATTTTTATCATCGGACTCTCTTTTATTTGCGGACGATCTTAAGATTTTCAAAGTGATTAAATCTACATTAGACTGCGAAGCTTTACAACTTGACCTTAATTCTTTATGTATGTGGTGCAAAAACAATGACCTTAAATTAAATATACCTAAGTGCAATAAAATGACCTATTCCTTACTCAAAATTGTGACGAAATTTAAATATAAGATTGACAACAAATTTTTGACTGAAATCTACAGTGTTTCTGATCTTGGTGTGATATTTGATCCTAAGCTAAAATTTGACCACCATATACAAAATATTACCAACAGAGCACTACGACTTTCTGGTTTTATTGTTCGTTCTTCTGTTTCCTTCAGTAATCCTCGTACTTGTGTTACTCTTTTCATAAGTCTTGTTCGTAGTATACTTGAATATTGTTCTGCTGTATGGTCTCCGTCATATATGTGTTACGTTAAGCAAATTGAACAAGTGCAAAGAAGGTTCACTAAACAAGTGTGCTTTAAATTCAAAATAGAAAATGACAATTATAATGGACGCCTAACACACCTAAGCTTACCTAGTTTAGAAAAGCGCCGAATATTTCTTGATGAGTGTACCCTATTTAAAATTTTTAATGGTTGTTTCAATAGCACTCTAAGCAATCGCCTTAATCTTAGATACTCTAATTTTCCCAACAGGCTTAATCTAATTTTTACACAGCCTCGAGCTACGATAAATCCATATTTTCATTCCCCACTAGTACGGCTACCAAGAAACCACGACAACTTTCAATTTGGTTCTTTGGACATACCATACTTAACTTTTCGCCGTAAACTACTTATTTGGCTAAAAGCAGAAATTTTTTAATCTATTTTATTATATAAAGTTTCATTTTAACTAATTTTTAAATTTTTTCATCTTAATTTTGTACGCTATTGAGTTATTGGAATCATATCTGTTCTGTAGCGATATTGTAAATAAATAAATAAACATTGTGTGGTGCTATGCAGCAATTTATCCGTTAGTTTATTGCGTTTGTTGAAGGAGTAAACAGCAGAGAAGCTTCGGCTGTGTTTCGGCTTTAGAGGCAATTTGCCTAAGCTCCTGGCATTAAGGTGCCGCTCCACATGAGAGTAAATGCCGGCGAGAACCTCTCGATAGAAGCTACTCGCAAATGGACACGTCTCTGAGAGTCGCTCGCAGAAACTCGCAAAAACTCGCGAGCTAGTTTCTGCGAGCTGTCAAAAGTGATTCTACTCTCTAGTCAACACGCACCCACTAAAAAAAACTCTCGGGGAGTTGCTCGCCAGATACGAACGGCGTTTGAATTTCGCTATTAACTCTCAAAAAACTCGCCAAAGCAAGATGTCAAAAAAATCAAGATATTGGTCTTGAAAAGAGAATTTAACTCTCAAATGGACAACCTCCTGTGAGTAACTCTCGAGAGTTTTTGAGAGTAACTCTCGAGAATTTATGAGAGTAACTCGTGTATTTACTCTCATGTGGAGTGGCACCTTAAAATATATATATTTATATAAAAAATATAAATCTAGAATAGAGCCGTTTTTCACGAATTTTTCAGCAAAGTGAATCTTTTAATTTAATGTGGCCACATTAACTGAGATCTTTTTTCAACCCATTTTGGCCCAGGTGGTCACTTTGAGCAACTTCGAGCTTTATTGTTACCACATAGGAGTCAAAATTGCTATTATGGAAATACAGCGCTGGCCCAAAATCGGTTAAGCCGTTTTTTATGGTCTCATCTGATTAATATTTTGCCGTATGTGCAGAGTGGCGGGGGGTGGGGGGCATTATATGAACAAATGGGGCACTTGAGCTTCAAAGTCCAGTTAATACTGTAATGAAATATCAAAATTGAAATTCGGAGAATAGTTTTTGGCTTCCCATGCGATTTGTATGCTCTTTTCCCAGTAAATCTCGCAACGAAATTTTACTGGAAAACAGTTAATACTTTTTTTTATACGTAGTATAATATAATATTGTATGAAAAATTGAAAAAAAAATATTTCCCAGTTACAAAACGTCCCTTACTAAGAACAAGCCTCTAAAAATTGGAGAAAAATATTTCCGGGTTAGAAAAGTTCTCGGAAATATTTTTCCTACTACGAACAAGCCTCTAAAATTTCGAGAAAAATATTTCCAGGTTAGGAAAGCTCTCGGAAATATTTTTCCTGCCTAGAACTTCCCTTCAAAAAATCGAGAAAAATATTTCCGGGTTAGAAAAGGTCTCGGAAATATTTTTCCTACTACGAACAAGCCTCTAAAAATTCGAGAAAAATATTTCCAGGTTAGAAAAGGTCTCGGAAATATTTTTCCTGCCTAGAACTTCCCTTCAAAAATTCGAGAAAAATATTTCTAGGTTAGAAAAGGTCTCGGAAATATTTTTCCTGCCTAGAACTGCCTCTAAAAAATTCGAGAAAAATATTTCCCAGTTAGAAAACGTCTCGGAAATATTTTTCCTACTACGAACAAGCCTCTAAAAATTCGAGAAAAATATTTCCAGGTTAGAAAAGGTCTCGGAAATATTTTTCCTACTACGAACAAGCCTCTAAAAATGCGAAAAAAATATTTCCCAGTTAGAAAAGGTCTCGGAAATATTTTTCCTGCCTATAACTCCCTAAAAAACACTTGCCGAGCACATCTGAGTCGGTTGGAACAAAATTGCAAAAGTGTCTTTCTGTCAGTCTTCCAGTCTGTCGGTCTGCTCGTCTGTGTACAAGATTTCTCAAAAATTAATAGAGCTAGAGCGATGAAATTTGACTTGGTCCTCAAATGGGACGATTCTATCAATATTTTGGTGGAAATCCGTTAACCGTAAGTAACCAAAATGGCGGCTTTTTTAAAATCAAGATAAATGTTAATATGCAAAAACTCTCAACGCTTTTATTTTTGAGGCCGAATCCTTGTTTTTCAATTTTATTTTGATAGACCCTCCTGAATGTGTGACGTATTTTATGGACATAAAAGCCTTAGGTCTAGCCAAAGTCCACACATTTTGTGTTGAAAATTTGCCAGAATTCGAGTACGTAATAAAAAAAACAACAAAAAAAATAGCAAATCGAATTGTGTTTGAAATTATTTTGATTTGTGCGTTTTGCTCTTTAGCTGCGGACTTTGATTGTTGTTGTTGTGTTGTGTTTTTTTTTTTCATGTTTAGCAATAATATGTCATTTACAACAATTACAGGAAATGGTCCACACCTTCGACTTTGACGTTTAAAAAAAACCACACACAAAAACAGAGCATCAAATAAACAGACAAAAAAAACTACACTCTCTTATTGGCGGCCATCGTGTATATCGTGAGCCTATAGTCAGTCAACAGATCATTAAATCAACGTTAAAAACTGATTTTACACTGAGAAAAATGGAGTAGAAGCCGTCGATATGCGTACTGCGTAATTGGCTTCCTGCAGGAAAATTTAGCCTATGCTAGGAGCGCGCGTTCGCCTGCGTCAGGAAAAGTTAATATTTGATGTGAACAGCACATGACTAGCGTATACAAAATCTACGTTCCTGTGCAATTTATAAACACGACGAAAGAAATATTTTAAAAAATATTAAAAACAAAAAGTTTTTTTTTACAAAATCTGAGATGTTTCGATAACGATAAAAATAACAATTTACGGTAAAAGGCAAAACTGTAGATCGCTTTTAATCCTTCTTTTAACTGTTTTTTTTTCTTCGAAGAACCGTTAGCTTGCAAGCAATCCGTGAAAATTAATTTCTTTTACATTTTATTGAATATATTTCAATAACGGTAAAAGATAACGGAGAATGGTTAAAGACAAAATTGTGGAAAATGTCATTCTAATTAATTTATCTTACGGACATAACCAGCAAAAAGCCGTTAATTTTCGGGATAATCGCAAAAAATTGATTTCTTTGAAATAACGGTATATCTCGATCACAGCTTGAGATACGCAGTTGTAGTAAAAGTCAAAAGTCTAGGAAATTTCATTGTCTCCAACTTTTGTTACAATTAAGACTACTAAAAAATGCGTAGTTTCGGAGTTAATCGCGAGAATTGAAATTGCGATTTTTAAAAAGCCGCAATTTACGTTACTTCCGTTTAACAGATTTCCACTAAAAGTTGACAGGACCGTTTCATTACGGGACCAGACATCTCTGAAAAATTTCATTGTAGGTTTTAACAGATCTCTGAAAAATTTCATTGTAGGTTTTAGCAGATCGAGAGTCATTTTTGTAATAATGCTTTGATCGACGCAGGAGTGTTCGGGAAATGTTGTGGGCAAAATTAAGAGGTCGAAATTTTTCATGAATACAAACTTTATTACACCACGTACAAGAAAGTAAAAATTTGACAATCGGTGGCGGGAGAAATTCAAAAATTAAACCTGCAACAAGTAAACTAGGGCGTGAGAAGCTGCACGGGTTGACCTGAGATCGGAATTTCGAGGATATCACTCAGACCAGAGTTGACTTGACGAAAATTTGATTTGGTTCAGCATTATGGTTTTTCTGAGTGTACACTCAACGGATTCATGTAATATCTATAAAGATACATACATAAAGAGACATACATTGTTTAATATCGGTCGTGATTAGTGTGTAATGACTGCTCGCGAAGAGAGGCATCGAAAGTCAATTCATTCATTTAGGAGTGATTCCCAATTGGTTCGGTTTTAGTTTGGCTTTGGCTTGGTTTAATACGCGATCAAAGTCGAAACTTTTGTAATGAGTAATTACTCATCATCATTAAAACGGTAGTTTTTTTTCCCATATTAATTAAATTTTATTGTAATTCATATAATGGACAATCAAAAAAAGAAAAAAAAATCTATACATTTATCTCAATGTAATAACAACGCTCCGCTTCAGTTAGAAACTAATTACAAAATAATAGTTTTGCCTCATTGAAATATAGAATTTTCGAGTAAAATGTTTCGATTTTCAAATTACATGAGGATGACTCCTTACTGCATGACGGCACACACATAAATAAATGATCAAAATTCAAAATTTAAAAAAAAAAACTTCAAATCAGTCAACTATTTACGGCATTTCACATAAAACACTTAAAAAGTGTTAAATAGATTGTTACTTTCTTATACGGAGGAAATCTAAGAAAATATTGTACTCAGGAAAAATTCCTACCTCTAAAAAAACATTTCCTGAGCACTTCCGAGTCGACGGGAGTCATATTACAAAACTATCCGACACCTAAATGAAATTCGAGATGGTTTATTCAACTTTTGGAGAAAAGCCCGCCGAATTCCTACAAAAGGACAGAATTTTCTTGATAAAAGACACTTTTAAGACGAAAATGGACATATTTAAGTAGAAAAAATTAAAATATTAATGATTTTTGGACTTACTGGAAATATCAGGAAACAGTTATGTCAAGGAAAGGATGATCCGCTAAAGAATTTTAATAAAATGGAAATTGTCGGCAACTCTTGACCGAATGGAGTCTGACAATAACTCCATTACCGACGCCCCGGCTAATACGCATGCAAAGCCGGAAATGGTATCGAAAATCGAACGATAATTGTATAATTTTAAGGTTTTGATAATTTCTCTAGCGGCTCTCTTTTCACACTTCATTTCCGTGAATTTTTTAAAACAAACACTTTTTTCATTATTTCGCTTAAAACTTCGATCGCTAGACTTCATTTTGCTACAATTAAATTATACTTCTCTTGTCGCGATTTTCAATTTCCGATTTTCATAAAAAAAGGCTAGTTTTCGATTGTATTTTTTGAATATTGAATCGAAAATATCCTATAATTTATTTTTTCACTTTATTCACGACCCGGTTACCGATTTTTAGCACCGAAAAATTAGATTTTATCTCAAAGTTAACTCCGATCTATGAGAGCGTCCAAAATGGCGGTCCTTCCTCAACTTTGCAAAATGATCATGACGACACGACACCAAAGAAAATGATTCGTATCGGCCCACGATACACAATGCGCAATACGGCTGAATTTGTTCTATTACAGCTCCTGGCGGATAGACCAAATTCAACCGTATGCGCGCGTACAGCAACACGAATCATTTTCGTCTTTCTTTTATCGAATTTTAGGGTTGCGTTGCAAAACCCACTGCACTGAAATTTAACGAACAAAAATTTGAAAATTGATTTTTTCATTTCAAGAACTTGCGAAATGAATTTATTTTAAAAAAATCTACAAAATGTTGCGAAATGATCACAAAATAGAAAATTGGTTTTCCCATTGATTGTGAAATGGAATCGGTAAAAAAGGGCACCGGAAGTAAATCATTTCTCCCCTCCCCTGCCCTGCCCTGCCCATAGCTCGTCTCCTGCGCCTTCTGCTGATATCTCGATTGATCCTATAAGAATTTGATTAAAAAAAAAGGTGAGCCTAATTGCCTTCCGACCTCTTTTCCCCTCACATTGTCGTCTATTTCAGGAGTCCGGGGGATTTTGTTTTTAAAGTGTCCAGGGCACTGTTTTTCTAGGGCCTATTGGTAAGTGCTTTTATTTCGGAAATTTTCATAATCACGCAAAAGTGTGCCTTATATTTTCAACGTTAAGCCAATAGAAGTCTTTTTTCGATCCACCAACAAGAAGAGTTTCTTTACCAAACCAGAACAGACTTCCAGGATCAGGTGGTGTCAAAATCAACGATTTAAAATTTAGATTAAGGAAAAATACGAGCCGGTTCAAATCTCTAGTGGAACAAAAAAAAAATAAAACCAGTAGATACGAGTACGTAAATAAATATTACAAATCAGTGGCTAATTATTGAATAAATTAGGATCATGGCGACGCAAAAGTGCATTGTTTTATACAGGCATTCTATTTGTAAGTTCTGTAATTTTCACCTTTGAAAAAGGTTCACTTTTTTTATTTTGTTAATTTCCCATACGAGTTCTCTTTTTTCAACGTAGAGGTTCTCTTTTGACAAACAGAGATTCTGGCAACTCTACCTATACTCATTTTTTAAATAAAAACTTTGCCTGCGGCGCAATTTTTCTTGCATACCGAAGAATTTCATGCATACAATACTCTATTATATTTCGTACAAAAAAGTAAAAGACTAATCTTTTTGTTTTTCGTAAAATCTCAAGAGTTGTATTTTGAAATTTATAAAACCCATTCTCTGAAGTGATATTTACACGAAATATACATATCCTGTATACTCGAATTAACTGTAAACACTCGCTAGAACATAATGAAACTCTAACTCGTGTACTGCTGATGCATTAAATGAATTGGGATTGGATTTTTATCAGTTCGCTGATTAGCTGCTGCGGCGGCGTCAGTTTCAGCCACTTGGCAAATTATGTATCGAATGGCAGAGGAGCTGCAGCCCGACACGATGCCAAGGACATAATTCTCTGGGCCATCCCAGCCACCATCATGACGTTACATTGCCGAAAAAGTTTGTGAAAGTTTGTGTGTAAGGGATGAAGACGAAGGGGACTGTATTTTGCTGTTTTTTTTTATACTAACCTTGCACTGTGGTTGGTGGCTTAACTGTGCTGGCAGCAGCGGCGGCGCTTTTAATTAGCGAGGGATTTCTCTCCCTATATTATGTCGTATATCCCTTCCCTATATAACACAACTTAACTAGCAATGGTTGGCTTTTCGTGTTGCTTTTGTTCTTTGTGCCTGCGTTTTCTTTATATACTCGTTGTTACACGACGCTTTATTTATGCTGAGTGCTGGATGCTGGAGCATAAACCAAACAACAACAACAACAACAACAAACAGAAATCGTATCAGAGACGGGTTACAGCGAATACGAAGCGCACGATAGATGGAGTTGAAGTAGGAGTCGTAATAGTAGTAGTAGTAGCAACGTCGTTGTCGTTTAACCAACCGATTTTAATCATTAGAGACAACAGCACATAGTTATATATAATCGTATATTGTATTTTATCTTAAGTATATATTATGCCATTATGTACGACTATGTACGGCTAGAACGACGAATGAAAGAAGGTGACAATCTGATGATTGCTATGTGTGCTCGGTTTCGGACCGCACTTTATTGTCTATCCACCCATTAATTTTGCCCTTTTGGATTCTCTTTGGCAGACGCTGTTGTTGTTGTTGGCATCTACTTAAGACGATTTTCTTGATAATAATTAATTGAGAAAATGGGCGTGTCATTCCTTCCCATCTAGAAAATGTCCCTCGTAAATTATCGACATGGAATTGTTTGATTCGTTAAGTTGGAAAATTTCTGACAACCCAACAGTGTCCAATGAGGTCTTTGTGATAAATTTCTAATCCTTTTTTTTATTATTTCATTGAAATATCTATCGAGGTGTCAAAATTGTGACACTTAAAAGGTTACTTTCTTATACGTAGTATAATAAAGCACCGTATTCATGATAAATTTCGACCTCTTAACTTTGCCTAAAAAACATTTCCCAGCACTCCCGAATCCATTGGACAAAAATGTCTGTCAGTCGGTCTGGCAATCAGTCTATCAGTCTATCAGTCTATCAGTCTATCAGTCTATCAGTCTATCAGTCTATCAGTCTAAGTCTGTCAGTCTGTCAGTCTGTCAGTCTGTCAGTCTGTCAGTCTGTCAGTCAGTCTGTCAGTCTGCCAGTCTGTCAGTCTGTCAGTCTGTCAGTCTGTCAGTCTGTGTTATAGCCATGAGATTTTACAGGCATGTGTGGCCCTGGAATGGAACGATCCTATCAACTTTTGGTGGCAATCCGTTAACCGGATATAAAGAAAATGACGGCTTTTCAAAAATCGCAATTTCGTTTTATGCGATTTACTTCGAAACTACGCGTTTTTAACTGACAAAACTTGGAGAGAATAAAATTGGCAACATTTGAATCTCATACTAGAACTACATATCTCAAGCCGTTATCGATATATGCCGTTATTTTAAAAAATCAGTTTTTTGCGGCTATCTCGAAGAAAATGACTTTTTGGTGGTTCAATATATGAGATGATTTGAAGAGAATAATGTTTGCGACAATTTGGTCTTTCACAAAACACAATTTTGTCTGTTATCCGCTATCTTTTGCCGTGATTGAGATATTTTCATTAGAAAGTAAAAAAAAATAGATTTTTGCGTATAGTTTGCAAACTAACGGTATGCAAGAATTAAAGATATTAAAATGATATTAAAATTTGACGGTTATCGAGATATTTCAGAATTTGTAAGATAAAAATTCATTAAAATTTTATTCGCTAGATTATAAGATAGTCGTAAACTGTGCAAAAACGTAGTTTTTGTACAAGAAAGTCATGTGCTGCTTATATTAGATTTTTTTTTTGCAGATTCCGGAAGAAGTTTGTTCAATCCGCATTTGTGAGTTGCCAATATTTCAAAATAGTCAAGAGCGACCAAACGTCCTTTTCTATCAGGATATGTCTTCTTTTTGAGGTTATAAACAAGCGTCCAACAACTTTTTTTTAAATATTTTCAGGTTTGGTCCTTTTTTTTGATTAAGGCACTTGACACACCGAATGAGAATTCGCATCGCATCGCGAAAAAGTTCAAGTTTACCGCGCAATCTTAAAAACATAGCAAAAGTATCAATTTTTTAAATCATTCTAAACTCACTGGTGTAATTCATTTTTGTGTGTGATGACGGGATCTTGGCGTTACAAACGGTAAGGCAAAGTTAACCCTCTAACCGGAATATTTCCGAAAAAAATTCACCAAAATATGACTTTCAACTTGCGACAGACCGTAACCAAGACAACGTACAGGGCTAAATTTTTTCCAGCATGTAAAGCGATAACTTACAAAAGTCAGTGTAACACGTTCCGGCGATTTCCGGCGATTAAAATTGTTACCCGTTATAAACAAGCGAATTCCCTGAAGCCCGCCTTTAGGCGGGCATTCCGGCTAGAGGGTTAATATACCCTTTGGTTTCACCATACGGGTATAAAGAGGATAAAAGTTCCTTAAAAACTGGACAAAAGGAGAAAATATTAATAAAATAATTCACAATTTAAAAACTGCCGTTGTTTTTCTTAAACAATTTAAGGTCTTGTGTGACAGTTTTGTCCCAATGAGATCAAAATGTCCCTTTCGGCCTGTTTTTGTCCCCGTGTCATTTCCAGAGGGTCTTTTAAAAAGGATGCTCGATTTTTAAATGTAAGTAAAATGAGTTGTGTATGAGATATCCAATCAATTTTTTTTTGTGTTTGAAAAAAATATTTTTTGGCATTAAGTATGGAATATAACGTTGTTCAAATGTCCGCTGCGGATTTGCTATTTATCCAAGTTCAAACGTTTCATTATTTTTACAGTGTAGGTACTTGTACACAGGGGAATGAGAAATCTTGTACACAGGTTGATAGATTGACAGACAGACAGAAAGACATTTTTGTAGTAATGCTCCAATGTACTCTGAAGTACGAGTAGTGCTCACGGTTAATGATTTTCAGGCAAAATTAAGAGGTCAAAGTTTTTTGTAAAATACGATACTTAGCATAAGTGAAAAACCTTTCCGTATGAAAATTGAGTAAAATTCAAAAATAATATAAAAAATTAAATCTACTAAATATTATCTAGAATTTTCTATTTTAAAATACATACTGCCAATAATTGCACAACCTTCTCACAAATCCGATCCGCAAACATGGATGCCGCGGGAGCTAATGATGCTAATGAACCATCCATCGCCAATCTTGACTAGTTTTTTGTGCGTTTCTTCTGTATTCGTTACTTGTCGTCGACAGATGCGGCGGTGGCGTTGATGATGGAAGGAAACGGGCTCCACTGATAAGATCCGCATAACGAGAAACAGAGAAAGATAGACAGACGTTAGAACGAACGCGACAAGGATGGGAAATTTTTGTGTTGTTTCTCCTTTGCTACTCAATTAGGAGGATGACGATTAATGACGCACTCTGGCCATTTCTTCCACTGACTGTGCGGGAAAGAAGGCGAACCGAAAAACCAACAAAAAAAAAACTGATTTGGTTTTGCAATTACGCGATTGGCTGGTAGTTTTTTCCCTCTTGTTCCTTCCCTTTCGTTTCGATGCTATTTGCTATTTATTAAATGCTGCGCTAATAACCAACACACGGGGGGTTATCTTTTTTTTTTTGAGAGGAAGAATGGTAGAATAAGTAAATAAGACAAACTTGATTTATATGACATCTTTCTAAACGTTGGTTTCTTGCCTCTCTGTTAGACTGTTCCGACCAAGAAGATGCATCACCTGAACGCTCGCTCTTCACGCTTACGCTCGCTCGTCAGTCGCTGAAATCAACGAAAGTCGACCAATTAAATCCACAAGCGGTAATTAGTTTTAATTGGGCGACTCTTCGGCTGAAACAGATTCGCTATTCGCCATTTTGCAATTCATTTGGGATGAATGTGTATGTGCCTGATAGAGGAAGGGGTTTGGAGGGCTCTGGGGGCATATTGTCGAAAGTTGTTTATATACACATATTTCTGGATGGAGTCCCCGTTCCGATTGGCTGCTGCTGCTGGGAGTAAATAACAAAAAAAGACGAACGTTGTTTCAGTAATTAGAAGCCTTATATAAAATGCGCGTAACTGCAAAGATTCTATTCGATCGAGTTTAGTGTTATCAAATCCGTTACGGGAATATTATGCGATGGAGAAGGCGGGAACACAAGATACACATAACAATCCACTAAGAATTCAATTAATTTAAGATATTTTCGCCATGCGTCATTAACCAATTTCTTGACGTCAATCGTCCAGAGTCGTGGACAGATCCGGAGTTACGCATATGACAGAGCAGACCACCCCCGCCCGTAATGGAATTTTTAAGCAGGCGGTCGATTGGCCGTATTTTATATGAAATTCTATAAAGAACTTTGCCTAAAAAATCAGGAAATTCACATTTTTATTTCGTTACGTTATTTCGTTTTGTAACGATAAAAGATTTACGTTATAACGTTATTATTTCGTTGTATTGAAACTGAAAATTATCCTTACAGACTTTTTAATGTCAGAATCGAAGTCAGCCACCCAAAAAAACCCACAGATTAGATTTTTTCCGGGAAATTTGAGGAAAATGACAATCACGTTATCCTTACAGGTAGGGCTGCCATGGAACCTATTTGTGAAAAGAGAACCTTTGGGTTAAAAAAAGACACATTGTATAGGAAATTAACCAAATGAAAAAAGAGAACTTTTTTTGAATGTGAAAATTACAGAACTTAGAATGACTGCACAGAATTATTACAAAAAAGTGTAATTTTTCGTGCCTGTTATTTTCCGTATCTATCGAAAAAAAAACTGAAAATGTCAAAACTACCATATCAAATGTCAAAACCGGCTATTTCCTTAACCGCACAATTTTCATTTGTTTTGATTTTTACAGCAGCTGATCGTGGGAGAAGAAACTGTTCTTGCTGGCGCATACAATAAATAGCTTTACTTTACAATTATAATGTACAGTTTCGCACTACACACAGAAAATTGTAGAGTAGAGTACTACTATACAATAAACAACGTGATCATTTTAATTCATAATGGAATTTTCGTGGAAAAATCTGTTTGGTTTTTTACGCATAGTATGAACCAAGAGTTTTCTGAAAAAAGAGAACTGGCAAGGAAAAAGAAAGAGGAAAAAGAATGGGGTTAAAAAAAGAGATAAGGTTCTCTTTAAAAGAGATATGATGGCAGCCCTACTTACAGGAGCTTCTCTTGTCCTTACAGGGACGAAGTAGTGAAACTATTGTATTGTCATCAAACTTACGTATGTGTGCAAAATTTCAAGTCAATCGGATGATTGGAAGTGGGTCAAAATTGAATTGCAAGATTTGCCACCGATGGACAAACAGACAGCCAGACAAACAGATCCAAAGGCAAGCTAAACAAACGCTTTTAAACAGAATGCAGCTTGATAATAGTGTATTTGAGGCGTTAAAAGCTAGAGCGGACCAACCCACATGTCGAAATCGTGAATTTATTTTGTGTTTGAATCATTATTGCGAGTGAGTTTTTAGACATAAATGTTTGGATGCACCAAAAAACGTTTCAACATTGAGTAAATGAAAGTCCACAGATTTTTTTTTCCAAAAAATTTCAGTCAATAATAGTACAGAGTGGAAAAGCTTCAAAGACTCGATTATGTGGGTTGGTCCACTCTACTTTTAACACCTCATTTATCACAAAATAATTCAGTCGGGTAAAAAATAAATTCTATAAAAAGATCAATAAAACTTAACAAAAAGAAAATCCAAATAAAAACAAAAAAAAGTGATTTCTAAGTTAAAAATCAATAAAACAAACTTACAAGAAAAAAAATCGTACAAAAATTTTGTCAATTAAAAAAGTTTGCTCAAAAAACGACATTTTTTGTGTCAATATCGAAGATATTGAATTTTAGGCTATTTTGGAGACGCTGATTCTGAGTCGGCCTTTGCTTCTGGAGATACCAAAAAGAAAATATTTTCGATACCAAAAAGGTTTCTTAAAAGATTTTCTTTTCCGTATCTCCAAAAATAGATCGAATCTGGTCGAAACAAAGTGCGATTTAGATTCAAAATATCATTAACTTTTTTACGATCGAAGCTTCTCGACCAATCAGATAACAGCTTTCAACGATAGGAAAAGAAAAGCTTTGATCTCATTGGTCGAGAAGCATTAATCGTAATCGCATTCGTTAGTCTGAATTGGACTTAAGTCGAATGTTTGAAACATTCTTTTTGCAGGTTCAAATACAGGTCATATTTGCTTACCACGAAAATCGACTTAAGCGGTTATTCGCTTGCCAAATTCTATTTATTATAAAAACCAATGGATGTTTGCGAAAAAAAAATATTGTTTGCCGTATTAGTACTAGTCGCACCTACTTGTATGCGATTCTGAAAAAAAGAAAACAAAAAGAATGGACAGGCCAACTTATGTGCATAATACTAAAAAAAAAAAGTAAAAAATCAACAAAAAAAAGTCCTCGCGGCTTTGTCCAAAATTGGAAACATTGTAGAAATTAAAATATTTGAATCTGTTAAACCACATAAAATCCATCATAGATGATTTCTACCATAAAAGTGATTTTTTTTACTTGTAGGCTAGAATTTCTATTGTAATTTCGCATTCCTACATACATATGTTATTTTTTTTGTCCTAAGTCAGGTCTTTGGCCTCTCTTCAGGTTTTTTTCTTCATTTTTGTTGTTGTTGTTGTTGATTGGTGACGTAGAAGGATATGACAGCAAGGTCAGCTCAAGGCATGTAATATACGGACGAGTATAGTTTTAATGCTTTCCAATATCGAGACACACACTTAAACATACGCACACGAACACAGAGCCACATACATACATCTATGACCATAAAAAACGGAAGGACATTCAGAATATACGCGAGAGTACAATAAACGAGCTGTCAAATTGACATTTGAACAACAGCACCAGCAGCAATAACAACAATAACAAATATACTTTTTTTTTCTTGCGATTCACACAATTTGATTAATTTTTAAATAAATTTTCTTTATTTGAAATTTTTAGCATACTTTATATTACTCAAAAAAAATCGTTAAATTACGATATAAAAAAACAGTGATTTTCAAAGATATTATTTTACATATTATTTTTTTACTTAATTAAATGTGCGCGCGGCTGATTTTGTTTTAAAAACAAACAAAAAAAAATAAATGTATGGAGAGTAATAAGCGCAGCAGTAAATTTATCTACATTCCACAAGGTACGAAAGTGCTATCGGAACTGTTTGTTATGCTTCGCTCTCATAATGAGCACGTAAAAAATCTTATATTTTAATTTTCGTTTTTGTCGTCTCGTCCTGTGTCAGTCGTTCTATTCCGTTCCGTTTCTCCATTAACCAAGGCAAAAAAAAAAAAAAAGAAAACAAAAATAAAGGGAAAAAAACCCACCTCAATGGTGTTTTCATTCTGTCTCTATTTTTCTTAGGCAAAACCAAGCCATCCGATCATTCCATATGTCTCATTCATTTCTCGCCAGCAGCTAAGCTAACCACCCCAAAAACCCAACCACCACCACCACCACTTATTTCTATATACAAAATTTTCCTTCTCAATGGCACAGCGAAGTTGTTTCTATTTTATATGAATTTTCACCAACACACCATTACGGGCAACCCCGCAATCCAACACCACCATCATCTGCACTACAGACATCACCACCATCGCCACCATCGCCACCACCACCCCAAAACGAATTTGTGTGCATGCATCCTCTTCATTTGAATTTCATTTCATTGCCGATGTTGACAAAGGGATGAAACAGACGACCACGAAAATAGGGGATGAATCTAGACGAACCATCATCATCCGTTAAGCTGGCGGGATACTGATAGTAGCAGTGGCAGCAGCGAGAAAAAGCAGGAAAACCAATCAAGAAAATATTCAGTGTGTATTTCACAAATAGTGGTGGTTTGCTCTCTGCAAAACCTTTAGGTATACAAGCCTAACCCACCCCCTAGCAATTTGGAGCAACTATACGGTGATATATCCTTAACGGAGAGGAAATTAATTGATATACGAGAAGAAAAAGACAAAAGGACTCAATTCGACTCTGACCCTCGTCTCTTACATTTGCGCAGCATAAATGAGCTGGGGAACCCCCCTCCCCCTCATTCTATATACGAGAATGAAAAATATGTATATGAATGCATGCATTTTTTTTTAATGGGGAAAAATCATGTCTATATACATGCGAAATTCGAAAGGAAAAAGAAAATACACCTTGTACGAGAGGGTGGCGTACCACCTACTAGAATTTTTGGTGTATGGCACGTATTTGCCGCTAAATAACATACACTTTTGGTAGCAGATACGTACCATACACCAAAAATGCTAGTAGATACCACCTCCACACATTTGACGAACACAAACACACACACACACACATCCATACATAAACAGCGCATACGTGGAAATCACATTGGAAAAATCCTGGTTAACTTGAATAGTGAAGGACACGAACGACGGGCACAAACATACCGTCATATTTCGAAACAGGGATAATAATGTATTCATGCCTTTATCGCTTATTATCCCTTTTTTGCTCATTCGCAATATAAGTATGTGTGTTGAGAATGTTTGAATATTGTATGAAAATATATATTTTTGCATAAGTCCTTTTTCGTTTGCTTTAGATGGTAATAGGCACAGAATTAGAGAGTGAGAAAGAGACACAGAAAGGGAGAAAGATAGAGAGTGGAAGCGAAAATCAGGAATTGTCAGCCGCAACATATATTTGTGAATATCCTGTTTTTAAGCGGCGGCGGGGGTGGGGACTGTCTTGAAATTTAAATGTGTTAAAAAGGACATACAAATAGCGAACTGAAGCAACTAAAAATTATGCAAAATTTGTTGTTGTTGTTTTTTCCCGTTTCTTTTCGTTCATCGTTGCTTGTCACGGCGCGTTGTGTTCATGCGGAGCGGGAAGCGAAAGTGAGTGTGTGTGTGAGAGAGAGAGAGAGAGAGTTAGTTTTTCAGATTTGTTATTACCACGGTGAGTGGAGCCGATGGGGTCACAAGTAAATAAAAAAGGATATACCCAGTTCTCAGGATATGCATATCTTTTTCATTTACACGCGTGTCATCCAAACGACAGAAGCGAACGTATGTAATAATCAAACAAAGATGAGTTCTGGAATTCCAATTGTATTCTCATTGCTATCCCCCTAATCGTTCCCGTTTTCACAGGACATCATCATCATCATCATTACTCCTATTTGGTGAATTCATCGCATCGGGTGTTAGAAGAATTGAGAAAATACATCACCACCCCCATTCAGGTCTAAAGAATATCATCAACTATCCAACTACCACACATTTAGTGTTTCCACATCTAATTTCTCAAAGAGAGAGATAAAACATCGGGACCCAACGTTAAGAAACATGTGAGCACCCACTGTCCCTTTAAGCTGGACTATAAAAGACGAAAGCGCTTTAGATGAGATAAGACTTGGTTTTAAGACCATAGCTTCCAATCAACCGTCTCTTTATGGTATTACCCTGCTAGACGATTCATTAAGAAGTCATCAGTAGTTGTGCTTGTTTTTTAATGATCCGATCAGAGATCCAGATCACTTCTCATACAAATTATGATCTGATTTGGTTTCTGAGTTATTGGGAAATAAAAAATGTCCTTCGCTGCGTGTCTCAGCTTCTGAGTTCGCTATCATAGGTGTGTGGATATTTCCAGCACATTAGGGCTATTATCTGAATACTGAAGAAATATAGCGCAGAAAAACAGAAGCTTATAATTCTAGCTGGTAATTAGCTGGTTATTCAATGGGTTTTTACGGTTTGAAAAGTTATACGAGTCGTTTTAACCTTTGGTGCAATCTTTTGAACTGTCGCAAGATTTTTTTTTACTCTTTTTTCGGTTTATCTAAAGGTTACTTTAATAAACTAGTTGAATTTTCAATTATTTTTTTTTTTCAGTTGCACCGGAATTACTGGGTAACTGACCTTCATTTTTATACAAAAAAAAAAAATAGAATCGCCTTTTGCTTACGTCCGGTTAACGGATCTTCACAAAAAACAGAATTGTGCCATGGTAGGACCAAACATTTCTGCAAAATTTCATGGCTCTAGCTTTATTAGTATTTAAGAAATCTTGTACACAGTCTGATATACTGACAGACCCCCAGCCTCGATTTCCGCTTCTGTTACAAAGGAATTTTTGGATTTTTTGACGATATTGGTTTCATTTAGTAATTCCAACGTATTTTGTTAATGATTCTTAATTGTTTTTTGTTAATGATTCTTAACAGGAGCTAGCAGGGATGAGAGAGATGGGACGGGGCTAGCAGGGATGGCAGGGTTAACCTATGATCTAAAACATGCTCCCTGATTTCAGTACGCTATCCTGAAAGTCTCATCCAAATTAGTCCAATGGTTCTCAAGTTATAGGCGAACAGACAGAAAAACCGAAAGCAATTTGCATAAATCGAAGAAACTGTTAAGAGAGAGGTGGAACCGCGGGTTGGCCCACGGTCTAAAACCCGCCCACTGACGCTAGTAAGGTTCACTGAAGGTTTCATACAAATCAGTTCGGTGGTTCTTGGGTTTTAAACGAACAAACAGACAGACAAAAGCCTATTATATAATGGATTTGTCGATTGTAGTGCCGGCAATTGTAGCCTTTCTTATACTAATATTAACCTCTGGATTGCCTGATTTTTTTTTTCATTAAAATCATATGTTCTGTTTTTGAATATTTACTATTTAGAATCTTGCGTGAAGCCGCGTCTTACATGAAGTTGCGTGAAGTCGCCAGCTTAAAGGGTTAATAATAGTTCTTAGCACCGAGACTGCGGCGGAATGCCAATTTCGATAATATACCAACTGGCAACCGTTTCAGTATTTCTTCAACTGTCAGCGATGCCCATGATATTCTTTGATTTCTTATACGTATGTGAATTGCCGCTTTCTGATGTCCTGCATCCGCCATTGCTGATTCATTCGGTCATTCATTCATTGGATCCTGGCAAATGGAGATAGCCGTAGGTACAATTATTTGATTATCCCCAAACCCATTGATTCGTATGTCTCTCACTCCGAGTTTCCTATCTCTTTCAGACTGCGGTCAGGTTCACATCTCTTTTTCTCCTTACAGGCCTTGTAACCTGGAACCTCCTGTTGATGTGATTCCTGCTGCCGTAACTCCAAAGTATGCGCTGCTATGATGTCCTGTTGAGGCAATTCCATTCCAACATGGAAACTATATGTGTTGTGCATGATTACCATTAGTTGGATTCCGTTTATTTTTGAAGAATCCGGAGAGAAGGTCAAAGAACAAACAGGAGGACACAAATGTGCTGCTCCTTTTCACATCTGCTGCACCCGTCGGGCAGCGCAAGAAGCTCCAGCAGCAGCAGAATCAGGAACAGCATCCAGCAGATAGGTCTCCTCTTAATAAGCACAAAGCAGCCGGGATAATAACGGAATATATACGCTTATCTACGAGAATGGGGTACAGAACAACTTCGTCGTCGTTGGCCGCGTGAAGGCTGTTGGCTATCGACTGTTCCGTTATTCCGTCATTGGCGTCGATAGTTGTTTGGTGGTGGGGGGTTAGAGATAAATGATATTAAGGGAGGATGTTAAATGAGTTTTGTCGGTTAGTGGATGGAGTGTTCATATAACGTCTTTCAAACGGTTCTATGGCTTCCATATGTCCTTATATAGGAATCCTGACGATGCAAAACAAACACATAATTTAGCGATATTTAGTCAATGAATTTCAAAAGCTGTTGTGACTTTTTAAAATTGCGAACCGGAATAGAAAAAATATCAGTTGTGGTCAACACAAATCCTTAGTTTCGGGGGACAAAAACGTAAAAAATAATATTTTTCAAATATCTTGAGAACCGTCCAAGATACGTAAAAACGGTTCAAGGAAAAAATGCAGGAAATTTGACGTTCTTTGAATTTGGTCATATGAATATTTTCATAATAGCGCATAGTTTTCGAAAGATTTTCAAAAAAACCGATTTTTTTGTTCAAATATCTTGAGAACCCCTTAAATTTTGTTATCCCTTAAATTTTGTTATACAGTAGAATCCCGATAATTCGTATTTCAAGGGACCAGCAAATTCATACGAATTAGCGGGATATACGAATTATCGGGGTACGAATTATCGGGATTCTACTGTATTTGTTTTTTCCCAAAAGCACATAGGCTTCGAGAAATTTACAAAGAAAAAAAATTGTGTGTGAAGTGTCCGTTAGCTATCGTTACTTTTCCAAAATTTGACAGAAAACTACGATTTTCGTAAAGCTTATTTACAAAAAATTACAGCTCAATGCGTTTTCCAATAATTTAAGATACGTAAAACGGACAAACCGACAGATAGACTGACAGACCGATGCACGGACATTTTTATAATTTTGCCTGAAACGGGGCTGACCTCCCTAACGGTGAAAACCGAATCGAAATTTCTTCTTGAATTGCAGGAGATTGCGGGAGAGGAGTTTTAAGAGTTGGGAGCGAGTAGATTATAGTTAGCGACATTTTTTCTTGAGCGAGAACATCTGTAACGAAGAGACATGTATCGAAATTCATTCAGTAGTTTAGCAAATAGCGGGAGAGGGGGTTTACGGTGAAGGGGTGGATTTTGATTTAGTTGGGAAATCTTTTTTCTGATAAACGACCTCCCCAATAGTGAAAACCGCATCAAAATCGATTCGGTAGTTTCGAAGATAGAAGGAGAGGGGGTTTACAGTAAAGGTGTGGGTTTGGATTTAGTGAAAAACGCATTAAAATCCATTCAGTAGTTTCGAAGATAGAAGGAGAGGGGGTTTACAGTACAGAGGAGTGGGGGGATGGATTTAGTTGGGAAATTTTTCCCTGATCAACGAACTGTCCAATAGTGAAAACTGCATCAAAACCCATGCAGTAGTTTAGGAGACAGCAGAAGAGGGGTTAGAGGGGAGCGAAATATTTGTCAACCGCAAAGCTAATCAATAATTTCAGAGTATATACACAATTCTGTGTAAATTTTCAGCTAAATCGGTCCAATGGTTTACACGTTATTCCGTTAAATGACTTAAAAACAGGTTTGCGGTGGGGATAAATGATTGTGGGGGAAAAACGGGGGACTGCAGCAAAATAATACATAGCCTATAACCTGACCAGAGGTCTAGGCAATATATAGAAAAAACCGCGTCAAAATCGGTCCAGTGGTTTCCGATCCAAGTCCGAACATGCAGACAGACAGACGATGCCTCTTACCCGGCCCTTACACGCGTCTGTAAAGTCTGTCAGTAGCACAGACTTCAAATGTCAAATTACTGACAACGAATTAAAATACATTTAGCGAACTGGCAGTCAGTGCATTTACACGAGTCTGTGTTAGCGACTGTGTCAGCTCTACAGACGCGTGTAAGGGCCAGGTTATATATATTTTGAGATACACAGCACGCAAAAACTTGTCTTTTCTTTTTTAGTGCATTTTTTTAAAATAAAAGCTTTCAATATTTAATTTTTTTGTAACAGGTCTAATTGACCTGGGGAAGTCTTCGGAAAATGTTTTTTTTTTTTCGGAAAAATTAATAGCCGACATTTTTCATAATCACTTATACTTCGCATAAGAAAGTAAAAATTTGGTAAAAACGTATTTTTGTGTATTTGGAGAATTGAACTTTTAATTCTTATTAAAAATAAATCTCTGTAGGCGTTTTCATTCTGAATTTTCTTTCATTTTTTTTGTGTTTTTTTATAGTTTTTTTTCATATTATCTTCGGGATCCCGTTATGCTTTATTGGATGAAAGGTGGGAAAAATTACCTTTTCATCATGACGACATGTAGAGTTCATTTCTCCACCAGGACGAAAGATGGGGGCGATGTATGCGAATAGGGAGAACTGGGCGAGAATATTGGGACTTTTGCTACGGTTAACAACGACGTGAAATGAGGATAGCATCTACTCTACACTCATATGTGGAAAGAGGAATTTTCATACATATCCGTCGTCCCTACATTGAAATATGATAAAAAAAAAACCTATTGAAAATGTTAAGTGCGCGAGCGCATAACTCAGACTTAAACAGTTTTAAAGACGTTTCATTTATTTTTTGCTCCACCTCCACCGCGCGGCGGTACCTCAAACTAATGTTCACATCTTCTCGAATATCTCTTTGGATTGCCTGGTAAGTACGCCGAAATTCCACTCACCCTACCATCTACTATTCAATACTCGTATGTACATATGATTGTACCCTAAATTTTCATTTTCCCGGGTCTATCCTACCTCATATCATGATTTTTCTAACATTTTTTTTCATATTTGCTTTGTCTTTTTTTCGTTATTCTTCTGTTACCCAGTTGTATTTTTGTCGTATATCCCAATGAATACAATATTGAGCCGCACCTTTTTAGCTAATACACGGTCACACATCGGTAAAATCAGTTCGCTAAAAAAAAATCTACATACGAAATTGTATTTCTGGGGGTAAGCGATCGGTGGTTTTATGGAGAATTGCAGCGTCTCCCGAAATTTTTGAAGCAAATTTTGCCAAACAAAAAAAAAAGGAAAAAAAGTAGCCAAAATTTTTTTTCTCGATATTTATCTTATACGAAGTACGTAATATATTGTTTTTTGTTCGGCAAAATTTGCTTCAAAAATGTCGGGAGACGCTGCAATTCTCCATAAAACCACTCCATAAAACCACCGACCGCTGATGTGAACAGCACATGACATTCTTATACAAAATCTACATTCCTGGGCAATTTTTAACCCGACGAATCAGTAATTAGTTTTTTTTTTATAAAAACATGAATTTTGATTTTACACAATCTGCAATATCTCGATAACGGTAAAAGCTATCCATTTACAGTAAAAGGCAAAAATGTAGAGAATTTGATTACCTTCAATTCTTATTCAAAGTATTTTTTCGAAAAACCGTTAGTTTAAAAGTAATTCGCAAAAATCTAATTTTTTACTTTTTGGGGAAAGTATCTGAATAACGGTAAAAGATAACGGGTAACGGTAAACGACAAAATTGTGGAGAATGCCATTTTCATTCAAATATCTCTTGCCTATAGCCAGCAAAAACCGGCTATTTTTCGAGATAATCGCAAAAAACTGATTTTTTTAGCGTCTTGATAACCGCTTCAGATCTACTAAAGGACAAAATTGCGGTTCTAGTAGAAGACAAAAGTGTTGGAAATTCTATTGTGTCCAACTTTTGCCATACATGAGAAAATCGTAAAATTTCAAAGTGAATCGCGGAAAGCGAAATTGCGATTTTTAAAAAGCCGACATTTTGGTTACTTCCGGTTAAATGATTTTCACCAAAAAGCTTACAGGGTCGTCCCAAGCTGTAATTGTTTTTGAGAAATTTTGTACACAGCCTGACAACAGACGGACAGACAGACAGACTAACAGACTGACAGAAAGATATTTTTGTAATATGACTCCAATCGACTCGGAAGTACGCCGGAAAAGTTTTTTACACAAAACTAAGAGACCAAGAGTTTTCATGAACACTACATATTCTTTATTATGCTTCGTAGAAAAAAGCGAAAGAAAAATTACGTTTTTACCAGCGCTCATCTTATTATATGTAATTCCGCTGGCAATCTTGATTCGCCATTTTATTAAAAATTTACATAATCGCCATTTTTTAATGTTCATAGCCCGTTGCTGTTTGTTATCCTTTTTCAATTTCATATAATCGCTTGCGACGACCAATTAAAACATTGTAAAATTCACAATACGACCATACAAATAGCAAACAATGGATTTTGTTAATTAACAAAAAGAAAAAAGAGGTTAGTTAGTGTTGAAAGCGAAATATACAACAACAAAAAATTGGAGAGGAGAAACATAAAATAAATCAAATAGCAACGAAGACGAAGAGGCATAACAAATCCTTGTAGACAAATCCTTTTTTTTTGTCTCTGTTTTGCGTCGTCGTCGTCGTTGTTGTTGTTGTCGTTACCGTTAGCATTACCGTTGGTGGTGTTGGCGTGTTTGTCAGCCTTGTTATATTCATCCCCCGAAACTTAAGGGGATTCGCTTTTTGCATAATTTACTCTCGAGTACATAAATAGCATAAAGTAAACAGTTTTCCGACGATGGAATCCAATAAGAATACAATGGAAACCTAATAACCGAGGATCATGGTGAGGATGAAGGGCCCAACAAAATGGAAATGGATGCGAGAAAAACATACAAGGAGGAAGAAAAGAAGAAAAAAAAACTCCACCGCTAAAATTAACAAAAACAAAAAACGCCCCTACGTACACCATATACGATGCAATATCGCTTCGATGTGCGATGATGCCACCAGCGAAAACACACAGTCGCATCCTTCAAATTTTCATCGGATAAACAAATTCAACAGAAATCGCACCGAACCGAACCTAACCGAATCGCGAATAAACGACTGAGACGGTATTATAATCTCGTCAGTGTAACCCTATCTCTGTCACACAGTATGTAATTAAGAAATCCTTTCTGATTGGAAGTTTTTCCAGCATCTCTTCTCCTGTGTATATCGCATTGTTCGTTCCTTGGATTTATTTATTTTCATTTCTATTTATTATTTTTTTCCATATAACGGTAGCAAACTTGAACTTCTTCCCTTTCGGTCAGTCAATTCATTTCCCTCATCCAGAAAATTTCAATTTTTCCCCTTTCGGTGAATTCATTTTCCTCATCCTGTGTACCGAATCGCAATAATGGAATGAAATCGTGTGGAATGGGATCTAGAATCCACGCAGAAAACAAAAAAAAAACACCAATGTTTCTGCAATCTTAGTTCCTCTCATTTTCGCACCACCCTCTCTTTCTCGCTCTCTATACCCGCGCCTCGAAGAAACCCATCGAAATAATCGGGAAAATCCAACGGAATGAGAATAAAGGAAAAATCTAAACACTATTCGCTGTATATACAAAAATTTCCATTAACTCTTTTTACTTTGTACTCTTTTACTCCGCTATCCCAGCATCTATCGTCCTTTATTGTACCTTTCGTCCTTTCATTCACACTAGCCCCACCATTACCAACCGACATTCATTTAACCATCGATTCACAGATTGGCTAGCTCTCTTTCATTTCATCATCTTTGTCTCTCTGTGTGTGAAATTTTTTTTGGTCCTTGATATCCATCCTAATCGTTCATCGCGTCGCCTCTCACAATTTCCGATACTCCTTTCTCTCACCAATTCGCAATCACACTCATTCTATAATAACATCTCATTTTGTTAACGGTTGGCGCGACGCAAATAATTGCGAAAGATATAAAATAGCCATGGTGCTACCATCTCTCATGACAATCAACCTTTTTTTTTTTGCTAACTTTACCGTAATTTATTTACAAATGTTTGAGCGACTATAATTTTGCCCAAGTCAAAATTAACTCCATTTGGACTTTTGATGCATGAGAAAGTTATGTAAAGTCATTTTCTATCGCTCGGAAAAATCTCATATATCACAACTATGAAATTTTTGTCTGTTTTTACTTTCTTATACGTCTTCTAATAAAGTATTACCAATTCCGACCTCTTAATTTTGCACAAAAAGACATTTCCCGAGCACTCCTGAGTCGATTGGAGCATTATTACAAAAATGTCTTTCTGTCTATAAGTCTGTGTAAAGATTTTTTAAAAAAAACTAATAGATTTAGAGCAGACGTTGGCAAAACCGAATTAAAAAGTGTGGTACTTATCCATTTATAACTAAAAAGAGTGCGACAAGCTGTAAAACTCAAATATGCTGTTGAAAAATTAATTCGGTTTTTTAATGTTTCGTAGGAATTCTTTTATATATTAAGAGTACAAATAGAAAAATCGCCGTTTTCCAATAGATGGCGCTAGGAGTAAATTGTTGGTCCAATATGTCAGATTAGAAACGTCAAATGATAAGCTCAGAAACGTCTGGCCACAACTCTTTCATTTTACTATGATAAGGGGAAGAATTCGACACCGGTCAGTGAAAACATTGATGTTTTTTATGGTAAAGACACTTAATCCAAAAAAAAAACAACAGCAAAGAGATGGTTCAGTCGCTTTCGAGATGGAAATTCTAATGTCAAAAATGCACATCGTTCTGGTCGTCCTGTCATCGAAAAAGCCGATAAAATACTGGGACAAAAATTCAGCAAGACCCGAAAGGTATTGAAGATCGAACAAAAAATAATTTTAACCCATTTGGAAGGTGAATACCAAACGAAAAATAATATCAGTTGTGATCAACACAAAATTTTCCTCTGCATTATTAAGTTTCGGAAAAATTATGTAAAAAAAACATTTTTTCAAAAATTTCAAGAACCGTTAAAGATACATAAAAACCGTTAAAGGAGAAAAAAAGGGAGAAAATGGAAGAAATTTTTTTATAAGTATTTATTTTCTTTAGTTATAAGTATTTATTTTCTTTTAGTTATTTAGTTATAAGTATTTTTCCCAAGAGTGCATAGTTTTCGAGGAATTATCAAAAAAAAACTTTATTTTTTTTTCAAAAACGGCTGGAGCTAGAGCAATGATATTTTACAGGAATTTTTGGTCCTGGAATGGGACGATCTTGTCAGCGTTTGGCGAAAATCCATTAACCAAAAGTAACCAAAAATGGCGTCTTTTTATACATCGTAATTTACCCGAAACTACGCACTTTTCGGTAGTCTTACGTACGACAAAAGTCGGAGGCAATCAAATTTTCTACACTTTTGTCCTTTATTAAAATTCCGTATGTCAAGCCATTATGAAGATATACCGTTATTTAGAAAAAATCACCTTCACGCGACTATCTCGACAACTAACGGCTTTTCTCACGGCGTAGTTCAATATATGAGCCAAATTAAGAAGAATAAGGATCCCCATAATTTGGTCTTCCACTGTTTTCCAGTATATTTTACCGTTATTGAGATATTTTCATTAAAATGTAAGAAATTATAGATTTTTGCGATTTGCTTGCAAACACAAAAAAAAAATTCAACTTTTGAAAATTCGCTCCACGAAAAAATATTTTTTTAAGATATTAAAATTTTCTAGAAATTCACCTTTCTCCGTAAATCAATATATCTTACCGTTATCGAGATATTTTACATTTTGTGACATAAAAATTTATAAACTAAAATTTTATTGGTCGGATTTTAGTGTGAAATTGTGTACAAGAACGTAGATTTTGCACAGAGCTTCTATAGAACAGAGGTTAAAATCACACTGAGCGACAAAAATATGGCGTGAAATATGGGACTTTATCATTAACTCGAAAGCTTTTTTCTGCTTGTGCTAATGATAAAGTCCCATATTTCACGCCATATTTTTGTCGCTCAGTGTGATTTTTATACCCGTATGGTGAAACCAAAGGGTATATTAACTTTGCCTTACCGTTTGTAACGCCAAGATCTCGTCATCGCACAAAAAAATGAATTACACCAGTGTGTTTAGAATGATGAAAAAAGTTGAATTTAGCATGTCCGTCCGTCTGTCCGTCTGTCCGTCTGTCTGTCTGTCCGTCTGTCTGTGGCGCGGATTGCGGGCGCACGGATTGAGCTACAGACTTGAAATTTGGCACAGGTCCGTTTTTCGTAAAATGCGAGGCTAAGTTCGTTAATGGGCAAAAATGGACCATTAGGGGGGGTACCCCCCATACGAACGAAAAAGTTTTTTTCGAATATCTCAAACACGGTGCATCTTATCAAAAAAGTGCAAGAACAAAAGTTGTTTAGGACATGATTCTACATTAAAGTTCCATACATCAAAATCCAATTGGAACAAGTTTTAAAAAAATCTTATTGGAAAATTTGAATTCAAATGAAATTTTGATACGCCGTTCAATTAAATCACCATACGGGTTTTCAATAATTGCCAGATTGGCAATTATAGCTTTTGTTATGTTTTTAACCTCTGTTCTATAGAAGCTCTGTGGATTTTGTATAAGAAATTCATGTGCCGTTCACATCAGATTTTTTATTTATAGAAATGACACCCATATTTTGCCATTATGCCGTTTTTTTCATAAATATGGGACTGGAGCATTAGATTCAGGGGGAATGTCTTTCAATCTGTTTTTGTTTTTGCACGGCAAAAAAAAAAATCCTGGAGGACTTTTCAATACAAAAATTATATTGACGAAATCTTAATACAATTTTCGATTAGAATTTAATACATGCGAATTATTGAAAGTATTTTAATATTTTTTGCTTTCTTATTTTAATTAGTTTTTAATATACAACTATTGAATATCAATCATACTCATACTAATACAGTAGAATCCCGATAATTCGTATTTCAAGGGACCAGCAAATTCATACGAATTATCGGGGTACGAATTATCGGGATTCTACCGTATATAAAAATGAGTTGGTGTCTGTCTGTCTATCTGTTCCTCTTTCACGCAAAAACGGTTGAACCGATTGACTTGAAACTTGACATGAGTATCTGTAGTAGTTCTGGTTCCAACATAGGCATATGGAAAAGTAGCGCGAGGGGTGGAGGGAGTAAGGGGAGGCGGTAAAGAGATTTCGAAACTTAGTTTTTGCGTTATGTTACTCTTTCGCGGGGAAACTACTGAACCGATTGGTCTGAAATTTGGCAAAGATGTTCCAACATAGACCATAAAAAAAATTGAAACAACTTAATCCTGCAACAACGGGTATGCAAGCTAGTATGTCAAAATTGTAAGCTTTGACACTAAATTTAAAAAAAAAATTAATTCTACTGGATTAGAATATTGCATTGCATGTACAACATAGGTCCAGTGTAATCCAATTGTGATTGAAATTCAATACAAGATTCTTTACCGTGCGTGATACTGCAAAAATTGTTAACCATGGAGCACAGTTTCCTTTATGAAAAACTATTCAAGAGTCTTCCATAATTTTCTAAGAATTTTAAATTTAATGCTTATAAGAAACTCATAAGACGTTGATTGGATTTTAGAATTTATTTATATTTATTAGATGGCCATTCTGACATCACTCTCACTGCCATCTCCTTAGATTGATCCTGAAGGAAATTTTGATGTTCTTCGTATGCACTGCGTATAAAAGAATAGCCAACTTATAGGACAAACTGAAATGTATGGAAGCATCACGAGGAGCCGCAGCAGCAGCAGCAGCAGCGGGGGAGGGACATCCGAAAGGATCTTATTAACGTGAATGGGATAGAATGGATATATAGCGACATCCCGCTCATTATGGCAAAGGACGAATATCAAATTTGCCTGTTGGTTGCTCTTTTATATACAATTTTGCGTATTTTATATTAACATTTTTTTTTGCTCCTAAATAATGTAGCAATGGAGCATATTCTCATCTTTTGCTCTTATATACAAATTTTGTGTACTGCAAATTATAATTTTTTATTGTGTATACCTTTCTCATCGGCGCTCTTTCTCCGTCTCGTTTTTGCACTGCTTTGCATTAATTTTCTCCCAATAACTCTACGGCTTTTACAATGGATGTGTCGGTGTGTGTGTGTGTGTGTAGTTTGGATATACGAAATGATATTTTATTTACTATAACGGTCCTTGTATGTCCTTTTCTACGTTTGGAGTGCGGTGCGGCGAGTCAGAGGTTGACAAACTAGCGAATGGTTAAATGGTAAAACTTGTAATGGCATATACTTGTAAGAATATTATGGGGTTTTGGATTCTTCTTGAATTTTAGTTGGGCTTGGCTTGAAGAAATTCGCCAAAAGTATCTGATTTGAACAGCACATGACTTTCTTATACAAAATCTACGTTTCAGCTAAATTTACCAGACAAATAAAATATCAGTCTACATAAAAATATGAATTTTTATTTTACAAAGTCGGAAATATCGCACATGGTCCCGTAGACTGTAGTATCTCAAAAAAATGTGTTTTTGAGTAATTATTCCATTATGTAAAGGAAAATTGACTGAATCAAATGAAAAACAAATTTAAATGTAAACGTAGTCCTAAAATGTATTTATTTTTGGTTTTTTAAATTCCCATTTTTTAAAATTTAAATTGATTTTGTGGAAAACAAACCTAACTCTATCTTTTATTATTGCAAAAAAAAAAAAAAAATGAAGCAAATGATCTGTAAATTATTATCAAAGAGTAATAAATTGAAATATTACTGTACAGACAACAGAAAAAAACAATTATTTGTAAACAATTATTTTGAAATGAAAACTTTGAATGCGTTTTTCTCGAAATGGCCGATTTTGAGATACTACAGTCTACGGGACCATGTGCGATATCTCGATAACAGTAAAAGATATCAGTAAAAGGCAAAAATGTAAAAAGTATTAATACCTTTAATTCTGCCATTAACTGTTTTTTTTGTTCGAAAGTTCCGCAATTAACTGTTCTAAAAAACGCGTACTTTCGGAGTAAAAAACAAAAAACGAAATTTAGGTTTCTGAAAAGCCACCATTTTGGTTACTTCCGGTTAACGGATTTTCAATGAAAGTTGATAAAATTGTCCCATTCCAGGATACCTTTAAAAATGTCATGGCTCTAGCCCTATTAGTTTGTGTAAATCTGGTACACAGACTGACAGACAGACTGACAAACTGACAGACAGACAAACTGACAGACAGACAAACTGACAGACAGACAGACTGTCAGACTGACAGACTGACAGACTGACAAACTGACAGACTGACAAACTGACAGACTGACAGACTGACAGACAGACAAACTGACAGACTGACAGACTGACAAACTGACAGACTGACAGACTGACAGACTGACAGACTGACAGACTGACAGACTGACAGACTGACAGACTGACAGACTGACAGACTGACAGACTGACAGACTGACAGACTGACAGACTGACAGACTGACAGACTGACAGACTGACAGACTGACAGACTGACAGACTGACAGACTGACAGACAGACAAACTGACAGACTGACAGACTGACAGACTGACAGACTGACAGACTGACAGACTGACAGACTGACAAACTGACAGACTGACAAACTGACAGACTGACAGACAGACAAACTGACAGACAGACAGACTGACAGACTGACAGACTGACAGACTGACAGACTGACAGACTGACAGACTGACAGACTGACAGACTGACAGACTGACAGACTGACAGACTGACAGACTGACAGACTGACAGACAGACAAACTGACAGACTGACAGACTGACAGACAGACAAACTGACAAACTGACAGACTGACAGACAGACAAACTGACAGACAGACAGACTGTCAGACTGACAGACTGACAGACTGTCAGACTGTCAGACTGACAGACTGACAGACTGACAGAAAGACATTACTGTAATAATACTCCATTCCCCTCAGGAGTGCTCGGCGAATGTTTTTAGACAAAATAAAGTTTTGCAGCCAAAAACAATGCTTGATTTGGGGTTTGAGGTGATTTAACCGCTTAAGCATCTTGAACGAGACCCTCTCGCAGGATTTATGTGTTCCTGTATGCGCTAAGCCGAGTAACTCTCGCCGGTAAAGTGTTCTGTTTTTATCTCGAGCGAGAATTTAGAATTCAGTGCGTTGGATTGCGCGCAGTGCGCTTCAGACGTGATGTTTTTTGACCTGAAAAACCTGATACTTTCTGTTTTTTGAGCTATTTTTTTTTATAAAACACAAAAAACCCTAACATTTAGCGGGTAATGATTGTTTTCTTAGCCGATGGAGTCGGAGTCCAAGTTGAAGTTAGACCTTCTAGACCAGAAATGTCCGATGAATTACAAGTTTTTGAGTATCTTATTGCACATATGGACAAAATTAAGATAGTGGCGCTCTCACGTTCTCAGTGGCAAGCTGACGTCTTTTAAACACAGTGAACCACAAAATTTTGCTTTCAAATAAACTTTCGACATTTATTTTTTACCGTTTCGTCATATTTTATTAATTTTTCTCACGAATATGGAGAGAAAAGATATGGAGAGTCATCCTGTCAGAGCTCTGGAATAGAATTGCAAAGCATTATAATGGGGCTTAAAAAACATTTTTTTTTGCAAATATCACATTGCCTACAATACCTAGCAATTGTTTTTTCCAATATGAATCACGGTATCAGCGCTTCATTATTGACAATAAAAAAAATGAACGATACTTACCCGGCCCTTACACGCGTCTGTAGAGCTGACACAGTCTCGTGTAAATGCACTGACTGCCAGTTCGCTAAATGTGTTTTAATTCGTTGTCAGTAATTTGACATTTGAAGTCTGTGCTACTGACAGGCTTTACAGTCGCGTGTAAAGGCCGGGTTAGTTCATACCGTGAATTTTTGTACTTCACTGTACGTCAGTTTACCAGAGGAAAAATGCAACAGACAACCTCTCGCATCAGCAGCAGAAATGCTGCTGAGTGAATGAAGTGTCTGACTAATAGAATTCGCTCATTCTTTGTCCGCTGTTCCATAGCTGCATAGACTTTTAGAAGGTACAACTTAAAATGTGACAATGTTGATCATAATTGCGTAAAATGCTCTGTCGCTATGGATAAAAATTTTAGGAGCTTCGCGAGCCAAAGGTGGACGACTCTGTTCTAGATTTTCAGGAGCCGGAGTTGGATATTCTAAAATTTCAAGAGCCGGAGTTGGAGTCGGAGTCAAAGATTGAGCACAGCCCTGGTATTAAATCCCATACAAAATTTAATTTAAAAAAAATGTTGCAAGTGAAAATGAACGGTTAGTGAGGGGAGGCGGTTGATAGTTGGGTCCAAAAAGCCTAACGTTAGCATGACGTATTTTATAGAACAGTTCATTATTGAAAGTATAGCCACCATATATAATGACGAGACAAACAGAAATGCCTCCTTATCCGGTCGGTCTATGCGGAGGATGCCATTCCCCCCACATACGCGATGAACGGAAGAAAGCAGGTAAGGATAAACGAATTTCTACTAGCCAACCGAGAAAAGATATTTGATTTTCATATATAATAAACTGAGTATATACGGACGGGTATAATATGTGTAGGTACACAAAAGTCCCGTATATTCAGATGAAATATTAAATAGCGAGAAATAAAGGGAAACGCTGGAGCAGAAAAAAAATATAAATAAAAAAATAAGCTTAGCACCAGCACCACCCATTAGAAACAAGAACGGGGGAGGGGGGGGGGCACAATATTTTGCTGTAATTGTTATACAGTAGAGTTCGAATCCAGCGAGTCTGTATAGGTATATAACTGCCCTAAAAGCCCACTATTTTCACTACGCTATGCTTGAGAAATAAATATACGAGTATATTTAATCGGGTGCTGCTACGGGAACCAAAAAAAAACGTACGAAAGGGACGAAGAAAATGGCTAAAACGGAGCGAGAAACAATCATGAGATGAAATAATAAGAGTAAGGATAAGTGCGGCTGATGAGAATACGGAGTCGAGGTTAATTCCAGAATCCTCCAGCTCCACACACATTTTCATTTCATCTCATTTCATTTCATTTTGCCTGGATTCGGTTGAGTTCGGTTCGGTTCTTCTCCTCCTTTTGTTTTTTCTGTGTCCTTTTTTGCAACGATGTCATTGGCACGCCTCGCTGTCGTCTTATATACGTAGCGATGTACATACGTTGATATAAATAGTATTTACGGTCATATTGGATAGACGCCGCGTCGCGTCGAGTCACCATACAGTGTGTGTTCCCCTTCCACACCCCCTCCTCCCGCCCCCCTGGTCCAGATATGGCAGGCTGTGTAATCACCACACACCACCCACATTTCATTGCTGGCTAGGTGGCCATTAGGCAGGCAGCACACATAAAAATATGCGGCCGATCGCGTGTGGATGTAAATACCATTCTAGAAAATGTGAAATGGTATTGGAGAAGGGCTAAAGCGGGGAAGGGGGGTCGGAGGGGGGGATTGGCAAGGATGGGTGCTGGAACATAAAGAAGAATGAAATGTGATTAGGTACATACGAATGTAAGCGTAATACGGATTGGATGGGGAATTAGCCGAAAAAATAATAGTCTCAGCTTAAAAAAACACAACATTTGCGGTAATGGAACAGTTAAAGAGCCACCCAGCATCCTCTCAGCCCACCTCGTAATGCTCGGGCAATGGCATCCTCTATCCGGCCATCCTTCCACACACACAACCCCTGCCATCGCACATAAACACCAGAGGAGCATAAGCGACGTGTACACGACTTGGGCTAATGCAAAGTTATGTTATTTATTTTTAGTATTATATTTTTGTATATTTCACATTAGAAGGGGTAAAGAAAAATCGCCATCAGGACGATGCTTTGGACCAATGGATTTCTTAGATAACCGATCTAAAAATGGAGTCGGTAAATTTCATAATTTATTTGATAATTTTGTTTTTTTCTCGGTCTATTCGTTTTACGTATCATAAATCATAAAAATCACTCGAGAACGCGTTGAGCTAGCGATTTGAAATTTTTCGGAAATAAAATTTTACAAAAATCGTAGTTTTCTATCAGCTTTTGGGAAATTACCGTTAGCTAAAACGGGTACCTCCCATACAATTTTTTTTTGAAAAATAAATTTTTTTTTTCCTTTTTAGGGCTCTTGAAATTTTAGAATATCCAACTCGACTCCTGAATGTCTAGAACAGAGTCGTCCACCTTTGGCTCGCATTTGTTTTAATAAAAGCTTTAATTATTTTTTTATTATTTTATCCTTTTTATTTCTTTACTGTTTTTACTGATTAGTATGACTAAAAGTCCAAAATGAAAAAGATACTCACATTCACTTATCCTTAACGACTTCTGAATGTCAGAATCAAATTCGCCGGCCCCGAAAACCCCCAGATGAGATATTTTCCGAAAAATTTGAGAAAAAAAATAATCAAGTTATCCTTTCAGGACCTACCGTTATCCTTATCGACTTCTTAATTGCAGAATCGGATTCAGCGACCCCAAAAATCCCTAGACGAGTTTTTTATCCGGGAAATTTGAAGAAAAGGATAATCACGTTGTCCTTACAGCACCTTCCCTTGTCCTTACAAGGACGCAGTATTGAAAATATTGTTTTTTCAAGCAAAATTTCAAGTCAATCGGATGAGCGGAAGTGGGCCAAAATTTGATTGCAAGATTTGACCCCGACAGACAGAGAAACGGACAGATAAACAGACTGACAGACACAAAAATGAACTACACCAAGGTGTTAGGGATGATAAAAGATTTTGATTTCCGCTTGTCCGTCCGTCTGTCTGTTTATCTCCCTGTCTAGTGGGAGCCTAATTCGGTGTCCTTTTTGTGAAAGTTCAATTTTTCGTAGGACACCTCCACCCCCTGCTCTGCCTAAACCATTAGTGGTATCGGAAAACGGACAACGGATTCTTAATCAGAGGCCCAAAAAACCCCTCTATGTCGAATTTCAGCAAAATCGGAGACGTGTCAAAAAATTGAAAAAATCGCAAGGGGGACCCCCTACCCCTGCACCGCCCAAACTATTAGTGATATCGGAAAACGTACAACGGATTCTTAATCAGAGGCCCAAAAAACTACTCTATGTCGAATTTCAGCAAAATCGGAGACGTGTCAAAAAATTGGAAAAATCGCAAGGGGGACCCCTGTACTTTTTTTAAGGACGAAAAATTCAAGTCCTCCGATCGGGCTGAAATTCAGAATTTAAAGGTTATCGGGGACGGAGAATCGATATCCGGTGTCCTTTTTGACGGGGGTGGTACGGTTCGGGCGGTACAAGAACGAGGTCCTTGAAAAATCCTTTTTTCCCCAAAAAGGACACCGGATATCGATTCCTCGTGCCCGAAAACTCCAAGATCCCGAATTTCACAAAAATCCTTTTAGCCGTTTCCGAGATAAAAGGATACAATTTTTAAAAATTTAGCATTAGGAAAACCGTTTGTCTCTCGCGTAATTTTTGGTCTATCGACTTGCGGAAAATTGTTTTTGATAGATAAAAGGATTCTAAAGAATATGTGTTTTTTGGTTTTTTTGGAAAGGTAGAACTTTTTTTTCAAAAAGAACTTTTTCTCGAAACTTGAAATTTTCTTGAGATTTTTTTCAAAAATTTCAAAATTTTTACAAAATGTAATTTTTAGGAAAAAAAATTGTAAAAAATGTTGAGAAATGATGACAAAAATACAAAATTCCAAATAATTTGCCATTTGAGGCGTTAAAAGCTAGAGTGGACCAACTCACATGTCGAAATCGTGAATTTTTTTGTGTTTGAATCACTATTGCGAGTGAGTTTTTAGACAAAAATGTTTGGATGCACCAAGAAACGTTTCAACATTAAGTAATAAAGTCCACAGATTTTTTTTTTCCAAAAATTTTCAGTCAATAATAGTACAAAAGTGGAAAAGCTTCAAAAACTCGATTTTGTGGGTTGGTCCACTCTAGCTTTTGACGCCTCATTTGTACCAGCCTAAATACATAAAATCATTTATTCAATTCGGAGTTTTCCATTGATTGTGAAATGGAATCGGTAACAAAAAGGCACCGGAAGTAAATATTTTCTACAACCTCCCCACTTTCCCTGACCCGTCTTGTGCTCCTTCTGCTAATGTCCCGCCTAATCTTGTAAGGATTCGATTAAAAAAATGGGAGGCGAATTCGATATACTTTTTGCGAAAATTCCAAATGATTTTACATAGCCTGTCCAATTGGCCCATACAGAGGGACAAATGCAAGGACATCCTCATAATTTTGCCTTGAACAGATTTCGTACCGATCAGAAAGTTTCTATCTGCCTCCATTCTCGATTCTCGAGTCAGTCATGAATACAATACTTTCCCTCTATAGCAGAGGAAAGTAAAAACTATTTTTTTTATAATTGGTGTGACCACTTTGATATTTGAATATCTCGAAACTTTACGTTTATTGGTAAATATTTTAATCAAAACGAATTTTCTATTCATTTCTGAGTAAAAACTCACATCGGATTTACGTGAATGTGAAAATCTGAGTGAATTATATTTATTTTATTTTCCAATGGGTCTGGACAACTATAGGCAAACATCAGGAAAATATCCGTAGGTGCATACCGCGGTCAAATGTACGTTAATAAAAAAAGGTAACCGAGAGGAATTTTCGCACACGAAAATATCTTTTGGTAGACAACTCGGAACGGGAAACGTGGGAGAAACGATTGCGATTGATTGGCTTCGCAAAATATGCTTCGGATACCTCCCAACATAACACCTAGAGATTCGCATCGAAACACGATTTCCAGTTCGTATTTGGTAACATATCGAAATATGCTGTGCGTTTGTATTTTGTATGTCCATCCACCAAAACTATGCTCCGAGATGCCATGCCATTGAAAAGTATGCTTTCTTCATCTTTGGTTGATTTTTTTTTCTTCGGGTTTCTTTCGGTATATCTTTTTTTTCTTGCCTCTAGATATCATCGCCGTCATCTCATCATCAACATCATCGCCGTCGCTCGATTCACATTACCACCGGAAGGGCGAAAAGTGAATTCATCGAGTCACCATAAGCGTATAATCAATCGGTGAAATATCAAAAAGTAAACACAGGTGGTCAGACTTTTTTGAAAAAAAAAAAAAACAATCGGAGAAAAAAAATAATTTCTAGTATAGGTAAGTAATGATCGAATCACTTGGTCCTATAGTAGTGGTTCCTTCTTAACTCCCGCTCCCTCGTCTATCCGCACTTGAAATACTTTTGGTCATATTCCAGGTAAATTCGATATATCAGTTCTTCCACAAGTCTATCAATCAAAGGTGGAAATATACATTTTTTTTTGCTTTTTTGGTTCATAAATTCATCATTTCTGAACTTTGGGGCAAGAGAGAAAATAAAATTGAGAAGAAAAAAAAGTATACAAAACAAACGAACGAACGGAATATTTTTTTACCTGAACAAAACGGACTCTTAGATACCATGGAAATTATCTGCCCTATCCTACCCTCCCCATAACCAACCTAACATAACAATGTGTCGCTTTTTTGTTGTTGTTGTTGTTGTTGTCTTCAATTTTTTCTACATGAAAAAAAAACCAACATGAAGATTTCTTTGCTTTTTAACACCTTATCACTCGAAATTAATTTCAACGGGGAAATTTTTTGACGCTCAACCAGAATTTGACATTTAAAGCGTTTATGAGGGTAAGAAATAAATTCCCAATACGATTTTAAGGTCATTACGATGATAAAATCGATAGGCATAAAAATATTGAAAGAGCTGGGATTTCGGATCTAGCTAAAAATGTCAATAGAGATTTCCCAAACAAAAGCTATAAAAAATTAGATTGTAAGCAGAGTTTCGGATCAATGTTTCTCTAATTTCACCCACTATGCAATAGAACCATGTTTTAATTGAGGCTGCGGCGTATACAAGAAGGCTCTTAAAGCTTTTAAGACTCTCACGGACCTCGAAGCTTTCAAGACACTCAAGGACCTCGAAGCTTTCAAGACTCTCAAGGACCTCGAAGCTTTCAAGATTCTCAAGAATTTTGAAGTTTTCAAGACACTCAAGGATCTCACAGCTTTTAAGACTCTCAAGGACCTCTCAAGAATCCCGAAACTCAAGACTCTCGAAGTTTTCAAGACTCTTGAGGCTCTTGAAGCTTTCAAGACTCTCAAGGATCTCAAAGTTTTCAAGACTCTCAAGGCTCTTGTTTTAAGATTTTCAAGGCTCTCACAGTTTTCAAGATTCTCAAAAATCTCGAAGTTTTCAAGACTCTCGAAGCTCTTGAAGCTTTCAGGATTCTCACGAATCTCGAAGTTTTCAAGACTCTCAAGAATCCCGAAGTTTTCAAGACTCTCAAGGCTTTCGAAGCTTTCAAGACTCTGAAGGACCTCAAAGCTTTTAAGATTTTCAAGAATCCCAAAGTTTTCAAGAGTCTCAAGGCTCTTGAAGCTTTCAAGACTCTCAAGGACCTCGAAGTTTTCAAGACTCTCAAGGCTCTTGAAGCTTTCAAGATTCTCACGAATCTCGAAGTTTTCAAGATTCTCAAGGCTCTTGAAGCTTTCTAGACTCTCAAGGACCTCGAAGCTTTCAAGATTCTCAAGGATCTCAAAGTTTTCAAGACTCTCAAGGCTCTCGAATTGAAAGCTTCGAGAGCCTTGAGAGTCTTGAAACCTCGAAGCTTTCAAGATTCTCAAGAATCTCGAAGTTTTCAAGACTCTGAGGGACCTCAAAGCTTTCAAGATTCTCAAGATACTCGCAGTTTTCAAGACTCTCAAGGCTCTTACAGCTTTCAAGATTCTCAAGGATCTCGCAGGGATGGGTAACTACGTATAAAGAGATAATCATGATACTAATATATAAAAATGAGTTGGTGTCTGTCTGTCTGTTCCTCTTTCACGCAAAAACGGCTGAACCGATTGACTAGAAATTTGGCATGAGCGTCTGTGGTCGTTCTGGTTCCAACATAGGCATACGGAAAAGTAGCGCGTGGGGTGGGGAGAGTAAGGGGAGGGGGTAAAGTCATCTCGAAACTTAGTTTTCCCTCTATGTTACCCTTTCGCGGGGAAACTACTGAACCTATTGGCCTGAAATTTGGCAGATATGTTCGTGGAGGGTCCAGCCCCAACATAGACCCAATAAAAAGTTTTTAAGTTCTTTCCGGTTTTCTTCGTATTCTAAAACTTAGACAAAAAACTTAACCCGGCAACGACGGGTATGCAAGCTAGTTACTACATATATTAAAAAATGTGACATTTAAATTACGACATTTTATAACCTTTTGCTAAGTAAAACAACTGACTTTGACATTTCATTGAATTTGCGACATCATATTGTGTAACAAAATGTAGAAAAAACGTACCAAAAAGCATTTTACTACATTTTTTCTAAATTTTGTTACACATTATGATGTCGGCAATTCAATGAAATGTCAAAGTCAAGGAAAAAATATTTTTTGGGCACTGTATATCAGAACTAAAAGCGCGATAAAAGCATGAAAAAATATATTTATATCGCTTTCAAATTATTTTTTCCATTTTTTTAATAAACGCTGGTTTTTTTTATTGGAATTTTTGCTCGTGGATTCACCTTTTTTGTGGTTAAAACAACCATTAATAAAATTTTGAATTGCTTGTTGTTGTTTTTGTTTCTTACCAGGAATTTTTTTTCAATAGGGAGGTCTTGTCCATTCAAGGATAAAAGAATCACTGTACATGGTGGATGCATAAATCCCAATAATAAATCCAGGAAGAATGATAGGCAAGATAATAAAAGGATACCAAAAAGGATAGGGAGTAGAATGCAAACCATCAGGAAAACAAAAGAATACGAAAATAAAGCGAAATCATAATAAGAGCTCATAAGTAACCAAAAAGCATTGGCAACAAAAAAAAAAAGCAACAGAACAAGGAGAAATGAAATACAAAATTGAATGATGTATGCCAGTAGGGATACAAGGGATTCTCATTGGTCCTTTGGCAACAGCGGCAGCAGCATCAGATTCCCGATAGTCTCTCAAGTTGTGCGTTGCGAAACGAGAGTTCGGAAAGCGATATTCTGACCTACAAGAAACTGTAAGGCACTCCATTAACCCACACACGCATCCCATTTGAAATTATTTTTCAGGATAAATTGAGTTTCACTCATTTTCTCTGTTGCTGCGTGTAATTATCGTCTTTATGAAATTTTTGTTTGAAAAAAAAGAAGAAATCGACAAAAAAATCTCTGCCTTAAATTAAGTTTTTTTTTTGTCCCCGTTTCACTTTCTTATACAAAGTATAGTAAAGTTTTGTGTCGACTAGGAGGTAGTTTACGACAATTTGATACGCAGGGCAAGTACATGATAGATTTTATAATATCTGAAGCGAATTTACAGTAAAAGGATGGTTTGTTAAAAGGAAGGTCTTGTAAAATGATGTTTTTTTTAAAGGAAGGCCTTTTAAAAGGCAGGTCTTTAAAAAGGAAGGTCTCAGTTGAAAGATAACTAGCCGCTAGTCTATTAGTAGAGGAGCGTGCTCTTTTTGGTAATTCATTTTTCAACTGGGATGTTCCTTTTAAAAAATTAGGCTCGTTATAGTTTTCCGCGAAATTAAAAACCATTAATTTAAAAAGTAACGAATTCCTTTTTTTTTGTTCAAAATCTACTGTTTTTGCTCAACATGCAAGCAGCACGGCAAAATTTGCCCTGCATATGAAATAGACGCACTTAATTTTGCTCAAAAAACATTCCCCATCGCTACTGAGTCAACTGAAGCTTTATTACGGAAATGTCTCTCAGTCTGTCAGTCTGTCAGTCTGTCAGTCTGTCAGTCTGTCAGTCTGTCAGTCTGTCAGTCTGTCAGTCTGTCAGTCTGTCAGTCTGTCGGTCTGTCAGTCTGTCAGTCTGTCGGTCTGTCAGTCTGTCAGTCTGTCAGTCTCTCGGTCTGTCGCTCTGTTGGTCTGTCGGTCTGTCGGTCTGTCAGTCTGTCTGTCGGTCTGTCCGTTTTACGTATCTTTAAAAAACTCGAGAACGCGTTCACCTATCGCCTTGAAATTTGTCGTAAATGAATTTTACAGAATACGTAGTGCAACTTTTGGGAAAGTACCAGTAGCTATAGCGGGTACCTCCCATACCTTTTTGAAAAAATACAGTTTTTATAAAATTTCTGGGAAACTGCGCTTTTGGAGAGAAATAATAATAATATTTAAAGGATATAAAATTTTCCACATTTTTGTCTTTGACGGTTTTTCCGTATCCTTAACGGTTCTCAAGACATTTGAAAAAACATGTAAGAAATTAAATTTTTGTGAATTGCTTGCAAACTAACGGTTCTTCGTAAAAATAGCTAAAGCAAGAACTGAAGATGCTAAAATTCTTCACATTTTTGTTTTCCCCTTTCACAGTAAATCGATATCTTTTACCGTAAACCAGAATATTTCAGTAAAAAGAAATCATATTTTTATATAAGATAATATTTTATCTGTATAAGAAGCTCATGTGCTGTTCGTATCAAATCTTTTCTCCTTAAAAATAGGAACACTTTTTTCACCTTTTCACTGAAGGTAGTGGTATTTTGTTTTGTTTTGAATTAACGAAAAAAAAGCAGAAGAAAAATACCTAGGCATGGGTGCATTTAAGAAGACCAACCATCAGGACCCACAAAGACTTGCAATATGGATGGATGTGGATAAATGAATGAATGAATGAACGGATGGATGGATGGATAAAATAAATGAATTGTTTTTCCTTGAAATTTCTTATGAAAAACGACTGACGAGGAGGACACAAAGTCTGCAATGGTGAGACAGACGAGAAGCCTCCTAATGCCGATATTCTTATTCTATTCAAAATGTTATTTCTTTTTTTTTTCATCTTTTCTATTGTTTGGAAAAAGGGAGATTTTTACAAAAAAAAAAAAAAGAAAAGAAGAACAAAAAAACACACATTAAAAGGCTGACACCTCCAGGTAATCACTTTTCTCTTACCCACCTGGCCGAACGTTATTTTTTTTTCTTTTAATAAATCCTCTTCGATTTGCAACAAAAACTAAGTAAGAAAAACGATTTAAATTTAGAAGATGAGAAAAAAAACGTTGAATTTTCGACACGTCGAATTTCGATCGGGGTTTTTATGCGATTTCCCAAAAAACGATGAGGCTTTATGCCATTTCCCCAAAAAGATTTTATGATTTTTATTTCAAAAAATCTAAAATATCTCGATAACGGTAAAACCAACTAATTTACAGTAAAAGGCAAATATTTAGAGAATTTTTGAACCTTGAATTTTTTTAAGCTTTTTTTTTTGAAAAACCGTTAGTTTACAAGCGATTCGCAAAAATCCATTTTTTACACTTTAATGAAAATATTTCAATAACGGTAAAAGATAGCGGATAACAGTAGAAGACAATCTTCTCGCAAACATCATTCTCTTCGACAGGATCATCCTATTCCAGGATCAAACGTGCCTGTCAAATTTCATGGCGCTAACGCCAGTGGCTTTTGAGAAATCTTAAGGTAGAACCAGAAACATACGTCCGTGCGTCCGCCATGCGTCCGTCACGTTGACAGTTCGATGCGGTCAAAGTAAAATCAACGGGCTGCTATGAGTACTCCTCTAATAATGCGTTTGTCCGCATAGAGTAGGTCGACTTTCTACTTTTACATGCGGCAACGCAAGGAAACGTCATTTCGCAAAAAAGTTTGGTTACGATTTAAGCAATTTAAGTATGGAACAAATTGAAAGTAATTGTTTCGACGATAAACTAATAGAAGAAGTGCAAAAAAGTGAAGAAGAAGTGATTCGTTGCCGTACCCAACTGTCACCGCATAAAACTGTCTACCGGACGGACGCATGACGGACGCATCGACGTACGATTCAGGTTCTAGCTTGATAGACATATTGACCGACTGGCAGGCTGACAGACTGACAGACTGACAGACTGACAGACTGACAGACTGACAGACTGACAGACTGACAGACTGACAGACTGACAGACTGACAGACTGACAGACTGACAGACCGACAGACTGACAGACTGACAGACTGACAGACTGACAGACTGACAGACTGACAGACTGACAGACTGACAGACTGACAGACTGACAGACTGACAGACTGACAGACTGACAGACTGACAGACTGACAGACTGACAGACTGACAGACTGACAGACTGACAGACTGACAGACTGACAGACTGACAGACTGACAGACTGACAGACTGACAGACTGACAGACTGACAGACTGACAGACTGACAGACTGACAGACTGACAGACTGACAGACTGACAGACTGACAGACTGACAGACTGACAGACTGACAGACTGACAGACTGACAGACTGACAGACTGACAGACTGACAGACTGACAGACTGACAGACTGACAGACTGACAGACTGACAGACTGACAGACTGACAGACTGACAGACTGACAGACTGACAGACTGACAGACTGACAGACTGACAGACTGACAGACTGACAGACTGACAGACTGACAGACTGACAGACTGACAGACTGACAGACTGACAGACTGACAGACTGACAGACTGACAGACTGACAGACTGACAGACTGACAGACTGACAGACAGAAAGTAAAAGAGCTACGGATGTTTACAACAAAATACAACAAAAATTGCGCCACAGGCAAAACTTTGAAAAACGAATATCCCACTATTGAAAATTAGTCGCAGGTGAGTTTTTTTTAAAGAAAAATGCGCTAGAGTCAATAATCTATTAGAAAACTGCGCAGCAGGAAAACATTTTAGGTTTCGATGTCTATTTTTTGATTGAGAAATTAAAGCACTAGATTGCATAATTCCGGGACAAAGTTTTAGTTTCCGGGACACATGCCTGAATCCGGGACTGTCATCAGGTCATACCGGGGCCAATGGCCACCCTACTATTAAGGGATGTATGTTTTTCGCTGTTGTTTTACTAAAAAAAAATTTAACAAACAGCATTTTTTAAGAAAATCAATATGTAAGCTTTTGAATTGTTGGGAAAAGCTGTTCATAAATCAAATACCCTTTTTTCACCTTCCTTTATATCGTTCCTATAAAATTTGGCAAAGTGATTATAGGACTCTTTACTCCCTACTAAAAAGATTTTAATACAATTTTCTCTCTAAGATTGGTCGCTAGAATCCGACCGATTAATCGGCTTCGGCCTAAAACTGACCTTCGGTCGGACTCTGCTGGTCAGAAATTTTCGACCACTAAAATCTATCCTGAATCTAGGGCAAACGACGGATAATTGACGTTGATAATAATTATCATTCCAAAAATCGATGGAGGGGGGCGAAGCGGCCAAAGGAATTCAAAAAACCGAACTGTATTTTCTGGACATACCTGTTACCATTTTTTTTTCTTTTTTTTTTTGAAAATCGTACGACAAAAAACCTCTTAAATATTCTCACCAGTAATCCCGGTCGCGTGCCGCTGACATCTAGTTTTGCATCTCGATTCTCTTCGCATTCTGGTCATCATACATAGACATCTTGCCATCTCAGATAGAAAAAATGAAACTGTTTTTCCGAAAAAGAGGACTCCAGTCAAAACCATTCTAAGATTTATTAAGGATCTAAATAGAAGAGGGGTGGCTAACGTAAAAGTGGGGAAGTCACAATAGATCTTAAGGTAGCGGTGACAAGAGAGCGAGAAAGCACCACCCCATACACACATTATTATTATTATTATTATCCGAAAATTCCGTTTCACTGATTTGCCGACGGCATTTTGCATTTCGTCAAACCGATACAAAATTTTCTTTGTTAGCATTTTTACGTGTAGATACCGTACGATAGAATTAATTCCAAATTTTTCCTTTATGCAACATTTCAAAACTTCATTTTCGGATCGAATTTCCATGAAATTTTAAAATTACTTTTGATTTCAGACTTATTGGAGCTTTTTTTCGTACCCTGAATTTTTGCCGTCCCTTTTCGACCATTTCAGGGCTGCTTATTGAAATAACATGCCGTTAGAGAATTTAAAAAAACCCCCCTCAATGATATTACAAGAACAGGAGGCGGAAATGTACAAAACAAAGGAAAACGACTTTGACTTGTGTTATTTATGGACTTTTTCTCTAAATTTCTTAATAATATTTGAAATAAAAATTTCCACTCGTTCGTAATATGGCTTTTAACAATGTTGACCGCGCGCCCGTTGCAATTTTACTAGAGGGGAAAAGTCCTTTTTAAGAAAAAGTCCAGGTGGGCAAAAGTCCTTTTTAAGAAAAAGTCCAAATCGAACGTCCCGAATTGACTCAAAAATACAAAAATTAGTCAAGATACTTTTTGGGTTGATGAAGTTTTCATTTATTTTTCGGAAACTCATCACGAAAATCCTGAATTTCCATCACTCGCTGATTCCGTTTGTAATTATATAAAATTGTTGTGTAAAACGGACTTAATTTAATGGTTTTTTCCGCTAGTTTTTTCGCATCAAATATGGAGGTAAAAAAATTTTACAGCTGGATTGTCCTCCATGAGACAAGTGTTGCCGTATACATGAATTTAATTGGTGGAAAAGCCATGTAGAAAGAGAAAACCAAAACTTTTAGTGTTATAGGCCTGGATTTAGAAGAATATTTTTTTTCTTGCCCGTCGTAGGGGTGAGATGAGAGCTAATTAACCAACATAATAGTCTTGATCGATATAGTATTTATCGCTCATTTGCGACAAACTCAAAAAACCTGATTTTCATAACTCAGAAAACCTGATTTTCATAACTAAAAAAACCTGATTTTCATAACTCAAAAAAGCTCAAAAAAAACGTCATTTTTCAGGAGACACTTTTTAAGGTTTTCGATTGCGTGAATTTGTACTAAATTGTGTGAGAACAAAGTAATTTAAAATGCTCTCCCATGGCGAGTATTTCATGAAGAGCTAGCTAAGACGTTTTGTCAGATGAAAGAACAAATCAAAACGAGTATTTCTGCATAATTATCTCAAAACTGAGCTGTGACACTATTGTCGCAAATGAGCGATTTTTGCGATTTGCATCATTGGGCAAATTGTCCCCCAACAAGTTTTTGCTCACTCAAATAATACCCTCCCCGTTGCCAGTAAACCCCTCTCCTGCTATCTCCTGAACCGTTGGAGCAATTTTAACGCGGTTTGCGCCATTGGGTAAATTGTCCCCCAAGCAAACTTTTTTCCTACTAACGTCGATCCCTCCCCTTGACTGTGAACACCTCTCCGGTTAATTCCTGAACGCTTCCAGCAATTTTAACGCGGTTTGCGCTATTGGGTATGTCTTAACCTAAGGACAGGTTTCGTCCACAATTAAATCAAAACTAGAATTATGACGGGTAACCGTAATCTTGGTAAAAAGTCCGCAAGGTCACAGGCGACTGTCGATTCGACGACGTTTCAAGTTGCTCGCTTCACGTAAAGCGATAGCATTGAAAAGTTGTCATATCGACAGTCGCCTGTGAGCTTACGGAATTCCTACCAAGATTGCGGTTACCCCTCGTATGAGGGACTTTAATTCTAGTTAACCTATAATACAGGTAGGCCAGCAAAATGGGATTCTTTTTTGTGCCAAGTCTTTTTTTCGGATAATTTGGGCTCGCTGATTCTGAATCTAGTAGTGGTTTGGCTGGGTCAGCTCTAGTTTTTGAGGTAGTAGTGGTTTGGCTGGGTCAGCTCTAGTTTTTGAGGTATGCATCTAATGGATCGTTGAATTGGGGCTTCGCATTTTTTGTAATTTAATAAAAATACTTGTACGAACGATATTTAGCTCATTTCTATTTCATCACATGAAAGCACTATCGATGCCATTAATTATGGACTACAGCATCATACAAATGTCCTTCATCCAAGCTCTGACAGGAGTGTCATCTGCGTTGAACTCATTTTTTCATGACTGCTTCACATAAAGCGGTCGATATGGCAGCGATTTCGCGGTAAATGTTGGTCTTGCGGTCGCCTAAAGTTTCTGGCTTGTTGCTATAGTCCGTAACCTCAAAGAAAAAAGTCTGTAGGTGGTAAATAACACGAACGAGACGCTCAATTGATTGGGGTAATTTTTGGAGATAACGCGTACACCGAACTTTGATTTCAATAGCTCGTCTGTTGCATCCGCTGTGTGGCATGTGGCACCGTCTTGTTGAAACCACATATACTTAAAGTTATTTTCTTCCAATTGATCCCAAAAAATCGTCAGTTAACACGGCGCGATAGCACGGCGCGATAGCGGTTTCCATTGACTGTAACCGAGTTCGCGAACAAATAATCGGCATGAAATCCGCAACAAATGGTCAATTTTTGCGGATTTATTGGCACGGCTTCCGGTTGCACACTTGACCAAATGCGATAATTTTGCTTCGAATTTTGGCACAAAACGTTCAATTGTTCGTCTCTAGTTAGACGGTTATAAACGACCGGAAAATGCAGTTAGCGAGCGTAAAGTCCTCCCAATGGAATTTGATAAAAACGAATTTGAATTATTTGTAAACGTTGTTGTAGCATGTACCGTTCCATGATTAAATGATTACATATGGACCAAATCAAATGTCTGAAATATTGGCGAAATTTGTTGACGCGCTAAGGAGAAACTCGATTCGCCAAATGCATGTCGTCCCGATTGAAAGATCCTTCATAAAGTTGTTCTAATATTTATGGATATTTGTGGATGATCCACTCTATGTTGAAAACTGGCGCTGACCCAGCCAAACCATTGCCAAATTTGGAATCGGCGAGCCCAAATAATCCAAAAACAAAAACTGCAATATTGATTGAAACAAATTGTAAATCTAAAATTCGATTGTAAAGATTTTGTACAGTTAACAAAGCTTATAATAATAGGTAAATAAGATAGAAATAAAAGAAGAAAAACAAAATAGTAATAATAATAATTGAAAAAAGATCGGCCTTAGATTTTTCGTTTCCGAATCTTTTCTCATAATAACGAAAATCAAAAATTGAAATTACAAAAAAAATAGTATATGTAAATATATAAGAAGAAACAGACAATAGAGAAATTCATAGAGATATGTTAGGATTTGATTTTATTTTTAAAAATGTTACTTTAAAAAAATAAAAAGCTAAAAATCATTTTTAAGATGAAGAATATCGAATAAAGACACGATCCTCAAACCTAAACGTTGATGTAGAATAAAAAAGACCTCAAATTTAATCCTTGGATTCGTTTAATTTAATTAAAATTAATGGCAATGGAAGAAAAAAAAACTCATAAATCTCTCCATGAAATTTCATATGATTGATAAAATTATTAATAACAACAACAACAAGCTTAATTATTCGATCGGTCAATTCAAGAAAAAAAAATCTGATGTGATGTGCAGTCAACGTGTTAAAGTTTCAAAATTGATTATCTCATAATTACGTCTTGGCGTTTGGCACAAGATAAGAGTCAAAGGACGATATGTAGATTCGAAAGCGCAGTGGAAACTGATTATAATCACATTGAAAGGATAAAAAAATATAGTCGTTATAGCCGGTTTGTGCTTAATCGTTATAGCAGGCTTAAAAGGGACTTCCCCCGCCCCTCCCCCCTCATCCTCACTCTTTCCAACGATTTTTTGCATAGAGTTTAGTATCGCCGTCTCTATCCCGGTGCCTCCTCCTTCCCCTTGACCCAGCAAGCCAGACAGACAGACAGATGAAAATATTTTTACTGTTATTCGTCTTGGACTTGCTTTGCCACTTATTTTATGGACAGCTCCTTATAAACGATTTTCCCTGCAATTATTGTGACTTTTTATTTCTTTTTTTAACGCTGAGAAAATTTTTGCATTACAAACTAATAGAATAACACTTGTATGCATGCAATCCGCCGCGGTACGTCATAGAATGTAATGATGGTGTCGTTATCATAATAACCACAGCTTAATCTGGGCACCCAGAATTGACACCAGAGAGAATTCCCCGGTTTTTACCTTCGTATTTTTCCCCTATCTACACACACACGTTGGTTTTATTTATTTATTATCAACGCTATTTTCTGTTTTCTTTCAATAAATAATTTTGGTGGTTGTTCCCTGGTTCGGCTCTTTTTCATATGGATTTAACTTTTTTTCCCTTTTTTCTGCTCCTGGAACTTTTTTGTTACGCTCCCAATCTTCTTCGCACCTTTGCTTAATCTTAACACGTTGTTTAACAAATTATGCCGCCGATTACAATTTGTATGGAACGGTGCAGATTTCCACTTTCTTATACATAGTATAATAAAGTGTTGTATCCATGAAAAACTTCGACCTCTTAGGCACTTGGCACACCGAATGCGAATCCGCACCGCATTGCGAAAAAGTTCAAGTTTACCACGCGATCTTATATCCTATGTCATCTACATGAGCTTTAATTTTGTATTACGTAACAAGGCGGTTTCCGCAAAATTGCGGTCTCTGCGAAATTAGAGCTCATTTAGATGACACATGATATAAAATCGCGTGGTAAACTTGAACTTTTTAGCACTGCGGTGCGAATTCGCATTCGGTGTGCCAAGTGCCTTAATATCGCCCTAAAAAACATATCCCGAGAACTCCCAAGTCGATTGGAGCATTATTACAAAAATGTCATTTCTGTCTGTAAATTTTACAATTGGTCACCCTATCAGTCTGTCAATCTGTCAGTTTGTGAGACTGTCATTCTGTCAGTCTGTCAATCTGTCAGTCAATCTGTCAGTCTGTCAGTCAATCTGTCAGTCTGTCGGTCCGTCTGTCTCTGTGCACATTTCTTCAAAACTTTTTAGCACTCTTACAGGAATTAAAATCAGGGATAGATTAGTCGAATCGGTGCGATGAAATGACAACATCTCAGTATTTTATGTACATTGAAATCTACAAAATCTGAGTTTGAAAAAACTAAAAATTAGATAAAAAATTAATATATTCAAAAACTCTTTCAAAAAGCCGAACCGTTTTCAAGAAAAAAAAAGGAAACGTGAATTAATGGTTTGATTTAGTGTTAGAAAAGCTGCCCTTGAAAACCGACAGACAGACAGATAAATATTTTTACTGTTATTCGTCTTGGACTTAGCATTTTAGCATTTGCTTTGCTAGGAAAATGCATACAGAAAATTAAACAAAAAAATTTTTTTTTTCGATGTAACGCAGGAAATGACAGCATTTTCCGAACAGGCGAGTATTTTAACCTCACTTCATATCCTTTTCACGTCGATATGCGACATCGATCGTCGCCGCCTATACACATGGCGAACGCCACCCGCACCATGGACTACTGGAACAATAAGGAAAACTCATGGCACAGAAGACCTGACGACGATTGGGGTAAACCACCCATGTCCGGGTTGTGATGGGATTGGAGGGGCGGGTAGAGCCCGGTCGGGTTAAAATCAGTTGGCTGGGAAATATCACGATATCGGACACCTCCTTCCGTCGTGCCGTAGTGATGGTAAAGTGGCCGCGGTGAGCACGCGAGAATTGACGAGTTTGCGGTCGGGTCAGGTCACGGCCACCACAATCACAGCAGCAAACATCGATGAAACCGCGGATGGAAGGGCGCCCGTTTATTGTCGTTTTCGTCATAATCAACATCAATGAAAGATTATTTACCCGATATAAGACACGCAATTTTTATTTCAACTGCCGGTTGTTTGGAAAATCTTACAAACTGTTCGTCATATTCGTATTAGACACAAAAAAAATTATTCTACTGTGCGTTGACACGATAAAACGTATACATATTTGATAGGCTGGTAGGTGGGAATATATTAAACTAAAAACAAAACAAAAAAAAAACTGTCTACGATTGGCGCGAGGGAGGTGAGATGCGGCAGCGGTAATCACCGAAATTGCCAATAATTGAAAATATAGCAATTTAGCAATCAAAACAACTAAAAATCGTTTCATTCGAACATCAAATACAAGTAGATGACAAAATATAGCGTCTATTGGACTATTATGCGATGAAGAAATTTAGTAAGGGGTTTATTTTATTGTAAATTGAATTGATATCTACAGAGCGCGGAAAACACATTTATACCAACATTTGTTCACAAAAACCCCTGAGGTGTATAGATGTGTGTAAATCTAGACAACAAAAATACAAAGTGTTTGATTGGATATCTTATAAAAATTTATAATAGCTGTTTTTTTAAAAAATAATCCTATTAAGAGAGCTATATGGATCATTAAAAAAAACGTATGGGAATTTATTGTGGTTTTAAGTTGTTTTTAGTTTATGTTAATAACCCGTATGTTGAGGGAATTACGTTTAATATCGCAAAAATTACGTTTAATATCGCAATTACCAGCTAGAATAGTTAGCTTGCCTTTTTCGTCGCTAGATTTTTCAGTTTTCGGATAATAGTTTTAATGTAATGGAAATAGAATTCAATATTCACATACCTATGATAGCAAAGACAAAAGCAGAGACATGCAGCGAGGGAATTTTTTTATTTCTCAATAACAAATCATGATCCCGATAAAACTTGGCTTACGAATTTTTATGGGAATTAATCCGGATTTGGTTCATTAAAAAAACACCAAATATTTCAAAAAAATTGGCTAGCACATTGGAGAATACAATAAACCCTTCCTTTTCCCCTCACGGATTTTTTCCTTTTTTGAAATTAAACAATGCGTTGCGTCGTCGGTATGGAAAACAAAAATTAGACTAAATGTATTTAAAATATTTCAAATAAATTTTCCATACATTATACTTTAACTGTTGTGACATTTAAAGAGTGCCAACATCATAAGCTATGCTGAGAAAAATTGGGTAAAAAAGTCGCGGATAAATGGTCCGCGTAAGGAGAACATTAACCGACATCTCCTTCCGCTCATCCGGCCATCCTGAGCTGTGCTTCGGCATTCTTTAATGCCTTCCTTTAAGTCTTCCCCTATAAGCTCTGGCTGAAACTACAAAGAAAGGCGTAAAATTTAGCCTATGCTAAGCGCGCATTGATTTAAGAAAAAAAAATTTGTTAAAATAATAATTGTTTTGTTAAACAAAAATTTTCCTGCAAAAATACTCGTTTCAAGTCACAATTTTGTGATTTCAACAAAAATGTGGTTAATTTAACAATGATTTTATCCATATGACCAATTTTTTCTCTGAGTATGCGTTCGGACAGGTAAAAATATGTCAATCTCTGGCGGGAGAAATTCGAAAATTAACCCATTTTGGCCTAGAGAGACCATAATCTAGAGCAAGCAAGCATCATCAGCTAGTGGCTCAGCTGGCTCATCACACAGATTGGCTTTAACAGCGTAGCCCTATAATCGACCTTTTATTGTGTGCTGTAATGCTTGTGTGTTGCGGTTTCAACCGTGCTTTGGAGTTGGAATCGGTGCCGTATTTTAATGTGTAGTGGTTACAAATTTTGATTGTAAAGGGAGCGACTTTGATGACCCCTGATCTAGAGAGTGGATATCAGCAGAGTAGGACAGTCTATTAACTCCAATTAGAACGGCCTATTGACCATGTTCAGATTGGTTGAAATATTCCTCATAATTCTGACAGAAACTGGCAACATTAGGGCAAGGTGAGGAAGTGGAACTCAGTCCCTGAACAGGCTCATTAAGCCCAATTCAGACTAACGATTGTGATTACGATTCAAACTTCTCGACCAATGAGATCAAATCTTTCAACGGTAGTGACATGAAAGGCTCAAAGTTGCTCAAGTGGTGGTCGGTAAATCGACCGCTTGAGTCCAAGGAAGTGAAGTAGTGCGAAAAAAGCTGTACGAATTGAGCAGAGAAAGGTATAAACAAGTAAAAAACGCCTCTATTATCTGCAAAAACTTTGAAAAGACGAACTGTTTTCGAGAAAATTACACAAAAAAGGAGAATTAATGATTCGATTTAGTTTTAGAAATGGTTCGATTTCTTTTTAGACTTTTGAAGACGTAATGTCATGTATTGCATAAGTCCGTTTGCCTGCTACAGGCCAGAGTTAACTTGGATCAGCTTTATTATATTTATCATACTAATATATAAAAATGAGTAGATGTCTGTCTGTATGTCTGTCTGTTCCTTATTCACGCAAAAACGGCTGAACCGATGGACTTGAAATTTGACATGAGTGTCTGTGGTAGTTCTGGTTCCAACATAGGCATACGGAAAAGTAGCGCTAGGGGTGGGGAGAGTAAGGGGGGGGGGTAAAGTGATTTCGAAACTTAGTTTTTCCGCTATGTTACTCTTTCGCGGGGAAACTACTGAACCGATTGGCCTGAAATTTAGCTTCAACATAGACCATAAAAAAATAAAAATTTGAAAAAACTTAACCCGGCAACGACGGGTATGCAAGCTAGTATTTTATGTGAAAATCATTTAGAAGTTTATAAGATTTAGTATACCGTTTGTAATGCATCGAACCAATCGTCAGACACAAAAATGAACTACACCAGGGTGTTAGGGATGACAAAAGATTTTGAATTCCGCATGTCCGTCCGTCTGTCAGTCTGTCAGTCTGTCAGTCTGTCAGTCTGTCAGTCTGTCAGTCTGTCAGTCTGTCGGTCTGTCAGTCTGTCAGTCTGTCAGTCTGTCAGTCTGTCAGTCTGTCAGTCTGTCAGTCTGTCAGTCTGTCAGTCTGTCAGTCTGTCAGTCTGTCAGTCTGTCAGTCTGTCAGTCTGTCAGTCTGTCAGTCTGTCAGTCTGTCAGTCTGTCAGTCTGTCAGTCTGTCAGTCTGTCAGTCTGTCAGTCTGTCAGTCTGTCAGTCTGTCAGTCTGTCAGTCTGTCAGTCTGTCAGTCTGTCAGTCTGTCAGTCTGTCCGTCTGTCCGTCTGTCCGTCTGTCAGTCTGTCAGTCTGTCTGCCAGTCTATTCTAACGTTAAGAAGAAATCTATAAAAGCGAGATAAAAGCATAAAAAATAAAATAAATATTTATCTCGCTTTTACTTTAAAAAAAAATATATTTTATTTCTTTTTTAGTGCATTTTTTTAAGTCCTTTAAGTCCTGCGACAGAAAATCCCCCATAGTATGTCCATTAGATTCGCAAAAATGCCCAGACGATAGGAACGTGAACCACAAAGAAAGAACCGGTGCAACTGGACTCCGGAGTAAATGGGCTAGCACCCATGACAATTAAGAACAATTGAACGTTTTTTATTTTAATTTCTTTTCTCTTTTTGGGATCCCAACAAGCTGTCTCAGTCTATCGCAACTCAGAGTAAATACTCGTTTATGAAATGTTGTTAATATCGTTTTTACTTGAAAAAAAAAATCTCTAATCCTGTCCTTTAAGAAAAATAAAATCTGAAGACAAAAGACGAAAAAAGAGGAAAACTGAAAAGAAACGAAACAACAAAATGAGGTGAAAAAAAAACCAACACAACGCGGACCCGAATTAAATAAATTTGAAATGTGAATAGGGAGCACAAGAAATGTTGTTTTTTTTTGGTGTCGTTTGAAATTCCCCTGACATTCCTGTCGTCCTATTTATTCCTGTCCATGTCCAACCATGTTCCGGTCCTTTTCCTAAACCTCACCTCAACATAGTTATGTTTTGTTACCGTTTTCTTTTCCATTTTTTTTTTGTTCCAAAGAAGTGCATTCGCAATGCTATAAAACCGGTGTACATCACAACATGTACCTAACACCATCAGATCAATTGTAGTCGATATGGCAGCGCATTAGGCCGGGTGACTATACTTGCAGATCTCACCTAGGATAAACAAGTAGGCAAAGGTAAATCGTAAAAATGGTAGGTAGTAATTTTTTTTTGTTTTTTTTTTTTTTTTGAAATTTTAAACAGCGAACCAAACACAATGTATTCACGTGTGCATGTATTTGTGGTGTAAAAATGTTGTATAGTTGCGATTTCGCCCTATTGTTTGTGCAATGAAAATCCTAGCCCCTTTTAGCAGATTTTACTGACTGACTGGCATATCCTAGCCATAATATACGATGCGAGCACTTATTTGTATATCTAACCTATCCCTGGGACCCTTTAACACATCCTGACTGCCACATTAATATAGTCTATGGTCATGGGCGCCCGCATTTATGAGCAATTAAAAGAAGGGGGTCGTGCCCCCTTTCCTGGATTTCGAAAAATAAGAAACTTGAATAAATATTGGATTTTTTTTTCACATTCCTTGAATAAATGTGAAATTACGTCATGCGGTAGTGCTTTCTTATGGAACCGCTCACTACGCTGCGTTAATCACCACGCGCTAAAGCGACGCCGGACACTGAACGACGATTTTTTTTCACAAAAATTAAGAACGACGTTCATAGATAGTATTTATGAAGAATTTCATAATACTATGAAAGATTTCATAAACCGATTTGGTCTTCTATGAAACCGTTCATAAATACTGTGAACATACATTTTTTTGATAGCTCCAACCAGAACTTAGAAGAAGACCATTTAATGCCGAAGCACAGATCAGGATGAACGGAAGGACAGAAGGAGACGTCGATTTATGTTCTCCTTGAACTTTTCCGGGTTATAGTCCGGTGGGAACACATCGGATGGTAAATCGTTCCAAAGTCTTGTTCATAAATATGAAATTTTGATATCGTCATCATCAACAGTGGTGTAATTACCCGCTGCTGGAGACTACAGAATAAAATGGCGGTATCATTTTGTTTATCGTGTATCGCCAGCCAGTTTTGAAAATCCAATTAAAAACTATTGCACTATTATTGCAGGGCACGAATTTCAAAATAAAACCCGTTTTGGAGATCATATCTTCATTTAGAAATTAGTTTTCATTGTTTTTGTCAGATAGCCTATAATCTAGAGACAATGGGACGTGTAAAAATGGCCGCTGAGCTGTAAAACGAGCGCGAAAAACTTTAAAAATTTCATTCAATGTTGCAGATAATTCCTGTCGACGCCCATGGTCGTATTTTTTTGTGCTACATTTCATGTTGCTAATATATCGATGCTACGCACAGCAAAAATATTGAGAGCTAATCATAATACGCACCTCGATACGCGCTCGATGTCATCTCTCGCATGTCCTCATAGAGGCCATTAATTTTGCTGATTTTTTTTTATCATGACAACCACGTGTGCATGAGTGCGTTTACGTGTGTGTGTCGATGGCTGATTCCTTTTGTCATTTGCACACCTTTGATTTATAAAATGATTACACAATAAGAATACAGGATAGTTCCATCAATTTGTTGTTTCATTTTTCGCGTGGCGTTTTTCTATCGTTTGCAAAAATTTTGGGCATTTTTAATCTTTTGTATGGTCTTTATTACTTCTTATAACAAGTATAATAAAATATTTCATTCGTAAAACATATTCGACCACTTAATTTTGCCTCAAACAGATTTCCCAAGCAGTCCGGAGTCGATTGGATTAGAAAAACGTCTGTCAGTTTTTTAGTCTGTCAGTCTGTCAATCAGTCTGTCTGTCAGTCTTTCTGTCAGTCTTTCTGTCAGTCTGTCTGTCTGGCAGTCTGTCTGTCAGTCCGTTTGTCTGTCAGTCCGTCTGTCTGTCAGTCTTTCTGTCAGTCTTTCTGTCAGTCTTTCTGTCAGTCTTTCCGTCAGTCTTTCTGCCAATCTTTCTGTCAGCCTTTCTGTCAGAGCCAGAGCCATGAAATTCGATAGGCATGTTTGGTCCTAGAATGAGACATGCCTATCAACTTTTGATGAAAATTCGTTAGCCGGCAGTAACTAAAATTGCGGCTTTTTCAAAATCTCAATTTGGTTTTTTGTCATTTACTCCGAAAATACGCGTTTTTCAGTAGCCTTATGTATAACAAAAGTTGGAGACAATAGAATTTTCTATATCTTTGTCTTCTACTAGAACTCCGTATCTCAAGTTGTTATCGAAAAATACCGTTATTTAAAAAAAAAAAATCAGTTTTTTGCAATTATCTCCAACAGGAACGGTTTTTTGGTGGTTATTTGTAAGACATAAATTGATGAGTATGGCATTCTTCACACTTTTGCCTTTCACCATTTACCGTTATCTTTTACCGTTATTGAAATATTTTCATTAAAATGTAAGAAAAAAAAAATAGATTTTCGCAAATTGCTTGCCAACTAACGGTTCCCCGTACAAAAATTTGGAAAAACAAATGGAAAACCGCTGAATAAATTGATTTTTGTGTTAAAAATCTTGAGTGTTTTTCTCATGTGCAATCATGGATGGGTTAAATCTGGGACTGTCACGGCCAATCCAGGACGTTTCGTACATGAAAATTCAATCGGAGCAGCTTTAAAAAATTGTTGTAATGAAATTGAATCGATTTGAACGTTTCTATTCACACCACATGGGGTATTTTTTCCCATTATTTTTTCCCTAAAAAAATGGAAGGGTCTTTTTTATCGAATTCGAAGTTTTCCTCGAGAATTCTCAACGGCAAAAATGATTTCCCGATTTCTCTAGAACGTGAAAATTCGGTAAATCTATACAAACTTTAGTGGAAAATTCGGTAAATCCACAAACTTTAATAAAAATATTTTTACGTAATTTAAAAACAAAACCCCCATGTTTGATTTGTTAAAGTTTGTTTTTATCTTTTTTTATACGAATTACTCTTAATTTTGCATAACGCCCCATTCACACTCGCCAGTTTTTCTTGAATTTCTCCGTGAACTTTATTCAGAATTTGTTCCGCATCTATAGACGAATAAAATCACTTAGAAAATGTTGTCAAAATTTGAATTTATCCGGACGGACGATTTTATATGAAAAAAATCGAATTCGGGCGGCTTTCGGGGAATTTTTTTTTGAATTTCGTGATGTAGTGTAAACGGTGGTGAATTTAGTGTAGAGGAATTAAATTTCCGGAATAAAAAGTCAGGTGTAAATGGCACGTAAAAAACATTTCTCGAACACTTCCGAGTAGATTGGAGTCAAATTACGAAAATGTCTTTCTGTCTGTCTGTTTTTTTTTTGTCTGTTTGTCTATCTGTTTGTTTGTCCGTCCGTCTGTCCGTCCATCCATCCATCCGTCCGTCCGTCCGTCCGTCTGTTCGTTCATCCATCCGTCCGTCCGTCTGTCTGTCTGTCTGTCCGTTCGTCCGTCCATCCATCCATCCATCCATCCGTCCGTCCGTCTATCTGTCAGTCCGTCCGTTCGTCTATCTGTCAGTCTGTCCGTCCGTTCGTCTATCTGTCAGTCTGTTAGTCCGTCCGCCCGTTCGTCTATCTGTCAGTCTGTGCACAAGATTTCTCACAAAAAAAAATAGAAATGGCGACTTTTTAAAAATCGTAAATGGGTTTCTTTTCGCAATTTACTCCCAAACTAAGCGTTTTTCAGTAATTTTACGTGTTACAAAAGTTGCAGACAATGAAATTTCCTACATTTTTATGCTTTACTTGAACTGCATAACTCAAGCCGTTATCGAGATATACCGTTATTTCAAAAAAAAAAGAAAAAAACAAAAATCTGTTTTTAGCGATTATCTCGAAAAAAATAACGGTTTTTTGCTAATTCCATTTATGAGATAAATTAATGAGAATGGCATTCTCCACCATTTTGCCTTTTACCGTTATCCTTAATCATTTACCGTTATTGAGATATTTTCATTGAAATGTAAAAAACAAATAAATTTTTGTGAATTGCTCGCAAACTAACGGTTTTTCGATAAAAAAAAAAAGAAACAGTTCAAGAAAGAATTAAAGCTTTCTTCATTTTTGCCTTTCACCGTAAATCGATATCTTTTACCGTTATCAAAATATTTCAGACTTTTGTAAAATGAAAAATTCATATTTTTTATGTAAACTAAAATTGAGGCGTTAAAAGCTAGACAAAACCAAGCCACATAATCGAGTTTTTGAAGCTTTTCCACTTTTGTACTATTATTGACTGTAAATTTTTGGAAAAAAAACATTCTGTGGACTTTATTACTTAATGTTGAAACGTTTTTTTGGTGCATCCAAACATTTTTGTCTAAAAACTCACTCGCAATAGTGATTCAAACACAAAAAAAATTCACGATTTCGACATGTGGGTTGGTCCACTCTAGCTTTTAACGCCTCAATTTGAATTCGACGGGTTTTTTGTTATGGAAATTGCGCCAGAACGTAGATTTTTTTTTATAAGAAAGTCATTTGCTGTTCACATCAGATAGTTTTTTGGATCTATAATTTTAAGACTTTTGTTGTTGTTATTATTTTTATAACCATAACTTATAAAACACAAAATGCTAGTTTTTTTGTTTTTTTGAATGGGTCCGCAGGCAATTTGTGTGGGAAAAACGGAAGAAGAAAAACAACGACTAAATATAATAATAGTAAAATCACATCACCAACCTGTAATAATCCGTTTTTCTGGAATTATTCTCCATAATAATTGATTTCGAATTTGTGCAAAAGATGTTAAAAACGGCAATAATTGATGGTAGCGCGACGTAATGACGCGAATTGATGTTGATGTTGGCAATAATGCGGATTATGCGGCTGTTGCATAAAAGCAAGGAAGTATGGAAATTCCCCCGAAGGTAGCGTTCTCAGATAGCGGCGGTGGCAGCGGCGGCAACGGCGGCAACGGCGACGGCGGCAGCAACGTAACAATTTAGCCCCGGTGAGCTTATTTTGTTGGCGAATTCCAGATTCTCATCCAGATTCAAAAGTTCACACACTATTATTATTTTTTTTTTTTTTAAAGATTTTTTTTTCTATGTTATGCGCCCGCATAAGGGAGAGGTGGAACAAAATATCTTGGAAAAAAAAACTTTTTCTTCTATTTGGTATTACATATTTATACACAAAATTCGTTTATTTTGTCTGGTGCTGGTTTTTAAGTGATTTAATGAACAATTTTCGATTAAAATGATTTCACCCATTAGGGGAGATTCTTTTTTTTTCATTAAAATATTTCCATTTTCAATTATTGAAACATCACTGCGAATTTAGTTGATTGAAATTATCGGGGATTCAATTTCATGTGATTTTTTTTTTTTTTTTGGATTTTTCTTTAAAAAAAAATTCTTGTTTATCGATTGATTTAATTAAATTTATTTTTATTTTTATCATAAAAAAAAGAACACACCCACATATACACACACACACACAGATACAGACACAGTCGAAGGAACTTTATTTTCTCAAATAGGTTTTAATTTTGATTCATTTGTTTTGACGATACTTTAATTATTATTACTATTTTTTTTCTTTTCTTTTTGTTTAATTCGCTAATCAATATCGATGTAAAATAGCAAAAAAAAAATGCCTTTTTTTTTAAAAAAAATAAATCAAAGAATCCAGTAATAAATGGGACTACGTTTTCTTTTGTTGGAAAAAGGAGCATTCGATTTTTCAATAAGAAAATATTTTTATTTTTTTTTTATAAACTTATTTTTTTTTTCATTTGATTTGATTTTTACCACAATTTCTCATCAATATTTTTTTTTTTTTTAGATATTATAAAAACGAAATTATAATTTCAAAACACTTAGAAAAAATTACAATACTATATAATTATTATTTTATATATTTTAGGAACTACACATTTCATATGTTAAAAAAAATATTTTTTTTTTAGATTTTTTTTTCTTCAAAAAATGTTACTTTTGTTGTTGTTGTTGTCACAATTTGATTTTATTTGATTTCTGCTGGTTCTGTTTTTAAATTATTTATTTATTATTATTATTATTTGTTTGCTGAAACTGATGTTTGTTGAATGTTGTTGTAAATGTTGATGACGCTGATGATAAAATTGCTGCAATAAATACGCGATTTTGAAATATTTTTTGGTAAAAAATATTTAATTTCGCATTTGATTTCTTTGTTTTGCTCAATATTTTGTAAAAGACAAATCAAGAAACGAAAGAATTTCAAAGAAATGATGAAAATATATTTAGAAATTAGCACTTTTTCAGGACGTTTTCGCGATTATTTTCTTTTTCTTTTTTTTTTCTCAGCAAAAAATTCGTAATTCCGAGCCGTTATTTTGCCCACATTTTACTTATTATTTGATTTTTCCTCAACACTTCACTGTATTTCTTTTTCTTGCTTTTCCTTATTTTCTTTGAATATGTTTTCACTACATAAACATAACCAGCTAAAAACAAAAAAAAACTAAAACTAAATAAACCGAAAGAAGCCAATTTTTTGAGTTAAAACAAAAAAAAAATAAAAATAACTCAAATCATAGCCGTTGGCATTTGAATTACTTTTCTCAGCCTTTAATTCAGGGTTGTCCACCCTGATTTTTCTTACGAGACAAAAAAAAAACAACACATAAAAAACTAATTATAAAAAAATTTAAAAAAAAAATTGATTAAAAATTTTGCTATTAGCAAAATAAATCACTTGCGGCGATACACTTTTTTTCATTGATTTGCAAGAAATTTTCCATCAAAATTTCGCATATTTGTTACAACATTAGCCATCCTTTAGGCGGGGATGCGGGGGGGACAAGAAGGGGTTGGCGAATTCATTCATGATTTTTTTTTCCACAAGTAAACACTTGATTTATACCCCCAAAAACCGCATCCGATTTTTTTTCGATTTTTTTCCGATATTCTTTCATTTTTTTAATCCAACTCTGGCTGGATTTTAGGAAAACCAGGATTAATTGTTTTTTTTTTGTACAAAAATTAACACAAAATCAATTCAAAAAATTGTTTTGAAATTTTTTCTGGGGAAAAATCTCACAACTCTTTCCAAGATTATGGAAATTCTAGAAAAAAGAAAACTAAAAATTTTGACAAATAATAAAAAGAGACAAATCTTAACGCAAAATAATTTGAATAAACATTTTTGAAAAAAAACCAGTAGTTGGAAGAAAAATTTCATGGAATTTCAAAAAAAAAAAAACAGAAAAAAAATCGCGCCACTATTTAAAACCGTTATCCTGGAGCCGATTTCAAAATTTCCAACGGTGGCGGATGGATTTTCATAGAATCGAACATAATTTCTTTTTTATGTAATCTTATTTATTATTTCTTTTCTTTGGTTTCCGTAATTAGACGGAGAATTCGTCGTTGATTTGATTCACTCAAAAAAAAAAACACACTACAGATTTATTAACCAATAAACTTTACGGACGCAATGACGATTGCTAACGGTCACTATTCCAATGACAGCAGTAGGATTTTTTTCCCCCGACCAATTATGATATTAGAAACAAAAGCAAAAGCAAAAAAAAACAATAATTTTAATTACGTTTCTGACGATTGAAATTATGTTGTATTTGCGATCGATAATTAAAAAAAAAAACATATATATTTATTTTTTTTGATATATTTTTTTTTGTTAAATTACTATTGATTTGTTGTGTTTATTGGATGTAATTTTATGTTGTTTGTTTTTAATTAATTTATTATTATTTTTTATGATAAGTATTATAATTTTAGTGGTAATAAGAACAATTTGCGTATGTTAAAGAGAAATACATGCGCTCAAGCCGAGCGGTGACCGAAGACTGTTCTCGCCTCCATATGATTCCGTTGAGAAGGGATTTCTTATGCTACTAGCGTGACGAGTACAACAGCATACAACACAACGGCTAACCAACAAAAATACAGAGCATAGGTTTATGTCGAATTGGCCCGAAGCCGATGGCAGAAGACGAGCATGCATGCAAAATATAAGAAACTAAAAGAAAAGAAGAAACAAAAAAAAAAAAAGAACCAACACCACAGAAACGCACACACTGAGAATAACGTGCCATAACGTAACGAATCGCAGCATAACACGTTTCTGGTTAAAAACGATTCTTGAGTTATTGACGATACGATGTTATCCGTCGTGTTGCGTACGCCGAAGCGATGCGATCCGATGATATGCGAACGCCGGTCAAACAAACAGTAAACATAACGAAATCATATCAAAAACCGTGCATATTTAATTTTCCAGTAGTGCCAGCTCCCTTCGGACCTGAGAAATTCAGAGAAAACTTTTTTTTCTTGGTGAAACCAAAGTGCATGCTTAGATTAGCCGATCCAGGCGCCAGGCCAGGAACGAAACTGTCAAAATTACCCCCCACTTCCTCGTCTTGCCAGTAATTTTGACAGTTTCGTCCAGTGCCTGGATCGGCTAATCTAAACAGGCACAAAGGGTATATCAAATTCGCCTTACCGTTTGCAATGAATGAATTACACCAGTGTGTTTAGAATGAATGTATGTTCAGAATGGTTCCAACATAGGCATACGGAAAAGTAGCGCGAGGGGTGGGGGGAGTAAGGGGAGGGGGTAAAGTGATTTCGAAACTTAGTTTTTGCGCTATATTACTCTTTCGCGGGGAAACTGCCGAGCCCAGTGGCCTGAAATTTGGCATAGATGTTCGTCGGGGGTCCGGCCCGAACAACAACTCATTAAAAAGTAGCGCGAGTGGTGGGGGGAGTAAGGGGAGGGGGTAAAGTGATTTCGAAACTTAGTTTTTGCGCTATGTTACCATTTCGCGGGGAAACTACCGCGCCGATTGGCCTGAAATTTGGCATAGATGTTCGTTGGGGGTCTAGCCCCAATATAGACAGATTAAAAAGTAGCCCGAGGGGTGGGGGGAGTAAGGGGAGGGGGTAAAGTTATCTCGAAACTTAGCTCTTCCTCTTTATTACCCTTTCGCGAGGAAACTACTGAACCGATTGGCCTGAAGTTTAGCTCCAACATAGACCATAAAAAAAATTTTGAAAAAACTTAACCCGGCAACGACGGGTATGCAAGCTAGTTCTACATAAAACTCCCATGCATCAAAATCCGATTGGAATAAATTTAAAAAAAATCTTATTGGAAAGTTTGATTTCAAAGTGGAATTTTGGTACAACTGTTCGCCGTTCACTTAAACTTCGAACAATGCCACATCACCATACGGGTTTTCAATAAATGCCAGATTGGCAATTAAAGCTTTTGTTGTTTTCTTTTGATTTTACTTTCTTACACCTTACACCAAGTAAGTAAAGAGTGACCAATTGCCAATTGATAAGAGGACATTCAGGTTTAAAAAGTGACAAATTTTTCAAAGGGTGACATTTGGGAGACATCAGGGGCGTAAATAAGGGTAGGAGGGGGGGGGGGGGGGGGGGGGGGGCAGTTTGGGGATATTGCCAGATATGACAATTTATCGTCATTTGGACGTTTTTAACAAAAAAAATGCTAAAAAAAATTTCCGCGACATTTTTTGTGTCAATAAAAAAACATTTTTTGTGTCAACGTTTTTCGGGCCCTTCTGACGATTGACCATTTTCAATTCAATTCTGAGCGAATTTGACAATTTGGAGGAAAAAAAACCGGAAATCGTTATTTCGTTAAGTTACGATAACGTTTTCCATCCCTGGGAATTTTCTTTTGATGTGAACGGGAGTGCAAGTTTACGAGTACAACTAGGTTTGGGGGGGGGGTATTGAATCCTCAAGTCAAATCTGCTGCCGTGCTATTTTTTTTTTGCTCGAATGCTCTGTCCAGTAGTACATAATATAGGTCTCTGATTGGATTACAGTATAGGTCCAGTGTAATCCAATTTTGATTGGAATTTAATCCATGATTTTTGACCGTGTAAAAGCAGGAAAGTAGGAGAAAAGTAAAAACCTTGTAATCGTGTCAAAAGTACAACAAATCAACGTGTCTGGCATTACTGTTTCGATGCTGGCTCAATTATGCCATATTTAAGCTTGTTTGTCGTGTGCGTTGCTATTTGGGTCTTGTTATTGTTTTCGATGGCCATAAGAGTTGTGATGACGACGGCTCTGTATTTGCGGAATCCAACAGCGATGCGACAGATTCCGTACACGGATTTCAGCCCGACGTCGTATTCGATTTGTTAACGCATCCGATTTTTGTTTTGCTGGTACGCTGATGTGTTGCGGCTCTCCATCGGTCTCACATTACTCTCCGCTGAGTGGAAAATTTATCTCCGGCTGGCATAGTGGGCTCATCGGTGACAGAGAGCGTGCGACGGTGCTCTATTGGCGCAGTTGGCGGGTGAATTTTGTTGTACTCAAACTCAATTGGGAGCGAGCGATATTACAAAACGCGCCAATTTACACTCGCTGTTTGCTGAATGGCAGCGATAGCGGCAGCGGCAGCAAACATTGGCATTTTTAGAGTTGCGCTTACATTATTAGCTCGGCATCTATGCTGCTCATGCAGCACCCCCAACTTTTTTTTATTGTCGCTAATGTTTTATGCGAATGTATGCCAATGCCTAGGTATGTTATGTTGCCACCAGTCAGTCGTTGTTGTTGTTGTTTTTCTTCGTCTTTAACATCTCTGGGCTTTGCACTGCTCTACTTTGTCCTGTAAATTGGGACTGAATCGGTAAATTGGGTTGGGACCTGGTCTGGGACGGCATCAATCTTATCCTCTTTGTTACACGTATTTACGTGCCAATTTACCATCTCATTTCTCATTTGTGTCTTCCTTTTTCTAGATATAATTACTGGAGCTGAGATGATTGTCAATGCGAGTTAATTTCATCGTTTTGTTGTTGTTGTTATTGGATTTTTATGCAGCCCTTTTTCAATTAATGGGCAACGGCCAATGACTAAAAATTGGCTGGCACTCCGGCCGTTGAGGACGACGACGACGACGACAACGACGATGACGCTTCGACGCCGTGATTAAGAGTTGCGGATCAGGTTTTAGATATAAAAAAAATCTCATCGGTACCACAAAATGATACAAAATGTATAAATGCAGCCAAACATAAACGCCATAAAACAATAAAACATGTTGGTTTAAAAAGGGCAGTAAATTTCATTGTACGAGAATTCCGATTGGCCAATGATGATTATGAGACGATGGCCAGGTTATTCAGGTACAAATAGTTATATGCAAAAGTTTTGCAAATGGGGAAATATTTCGAAAAAGGAGGAAACTAAAATGATTTAAACATTAATTCTTGTATAATTTCTGAATATTTGCCACCACGCCCATCATTTAAATAAATTTAATTATCGACTAATTGTGATCTTTGTGCCATGCTAATATTTTTTTTAATGGACATACAGTCAAAGTTCTCTAACTTGAAATCCCTGTAATTCGGATTTTCCTCTAACCCGAATTTCTTAATCTTTTCGAGCGCAGTTCCCTTCGATTTTTCTTGAAATTTTTAGTTTGTTTTAAAAACTTCGAAAAACGTTTCAATTTCTCTAACTCGAAATTCCTCGAACTCGAAACAATTTTGATGGCAGCAGACAATTCGAGTTAGTGGACTTTAACTGTATTTTTAACACTCTAACTGCCACGGCAGTTTTAATTCTCTAACCGGAATATTTCCGAAGAAAATTCACCAAAATATGACTTTCAACTTGCAGACCGTAACCAAGACAACGTACAGGGCTAAATTTTGTACAGCATGTAAAGCGATAACTCACGAAAGTCAGTGTAACACGTTCCGGCGATTTCCGGCGATTAAAATTGTTACCCGTTACAAACAAGCGAATTCCCTGAAACCCGCCTTTTGTCGGACATTCCGGCTAGAGGGTTAAGCCTTTTTCGAATATTTAGTTGTCAGTCAAAAAGGATGCACTAAGAGACAAAAAATTGTAACAAAATTATACCTAAATGTTATTTTATTACAGTAATCCCTCCAACTGCGCGGTAGATACGTTCCACAAAAAGAGCGCGCAAACCGAAACCGCGCACTGTGAGCCCTACTTTGTATGAAATTTTGGGGTTAGGAACATGTTTTTTAAACGAAAATTATAAAAAAAAACCGCGCAGCTGCGAAATTTTTACCGCGCAGTTCGAAATTTTTGTATTAAAAACTTAACCGCGCAGCTGCGAAACCGCGCAGCTAGAAACCGCGCAGTTGGAGGGATTACTGTACCATAAAATGTGTGCAACTACATAGAATCGTTGCGGTTGCAGCGGACACTTTAATAATTTTCATTGTGGCCGTTGTGTACAGTTAGGTGTCAGGTCTTTTTGACTGACGTGGCAGTTAGAGTGTTAATATCTTCTTTTTTTCTAAAGCAGATATTTTTCTAAAGAGATAAAACTAGAAAAAAAGGAGATATTAACACTCTAACTGCCACGTCAATCAAAAAGTTGACTGACGTGGCAGTTAGAGTGTTAATATCTCCTGTTTTTCTAGTTTTTTTAATCCAATTTTTATTGATGGTGGCCTTTATTACATTCTAAACCAGGCGCAATCTTCCCAGTAAATTTCTCAGCTAAATTTTACCAGAGAAATTCAGAAAATGTTGTTATTTTTACAACATTTGTATGTTGTTGTTGGTTGAAAATGTTGTTATTTTCCCAGTAAAATTTACTGAACGACAGTAAAACTTGCTGAAATACTTGTAAATTTTACTAAAAATAACCAGGATGGGAAACGTTACATTCACATAATGAAATAAAGATTTTCCGGCTTTTCTTTGCCTCAAGAAATTTATATATATTTAAGAAAGCACTTATACCTTATGTTAAAATTAGTTTTTAAGAATAAGATTTACGTAAAATTATAATGCAAAATTGTGAATTAAGTAGTAAGAATTACTAAATAAATAATCTATCTATCTATCTATCTATCAAAATTGCGTTATAACGTTACAGAAATTTAATTTCGTTACAATAACGAAAAACGTAACGAAACCCGATAAAAATGATTTCGTTTTTTCATTATTTATTTATTTTTGCTTTATTTTATTTTTTTTTTATTATTTTTTTTGTGAAATGCTCCACAAACGGTCATCCAGTATAACCCCACAGACCTACCATCTGCGTAAAATATAATTAAAAATAATTAAAAAAATAATATTTTGAATCCGGTTTTTAGAAATTCAAGGCTTGAATTAGAAGGTCTTGCAAGAATATCATTTTCCCACTTTTCGTGGGGAAAAATTGCATTTTTTTGGGGGGTTTCGGGGTCGTTGATCACGAATCCGGTGTTAGATTTTCAAAATTCGAAACGGAAGGTCCTGTAAGGATAACGCAAATTTCCTTTTCCCCATTTTTCCCGGGAAAAAATGGCTTTCGAAGCCGCTGATCATGAATCTGGTGTTAGACTTACCCGGCCCTTACACGCGTCTGTAGAGCTGACACAGTCGCTGACACAGTCTCATGTAAATGCACTGACTGCCAGTTCGCTAAATGTATTTCAATGCGTTGTCAGTAATTTGACATTTGAAGTCTGTGCTACTGACAGACTTTATAGTCGCGTGTAAGGGCCGGTTAATTCGCAATGGAGAGTCCCGCAAGGATAAGATTTTTCTCAAAAGTTTTTAAGTTCTTTCCGGCTTTTTTCCGTATTCTAAAACTTATACAAAAAACTTAACCCGGCAACGACGGGTGTGCAAGCTAGTAAAATATAAAATTTATACAAATTTCACTTGAACAACATAATGAAACACTAAAAACAAGAAATACGAAGTCTTAACCCTCTAGTAGGCCAATTTGTTTTAATGAGAAACAATTGAGGCGTTAAAAGCTAGAGTGGACCAACCCACATGTCGAAATCGTGAATTTTTTTGTGTTTGAATCACTATTGCGAGTGAGTTTTTAGATAACAATGTTTGGACGCACAAAAGAACATTTCAACATTGAGTATTAAAGTCCACAGAATGTTTTTTCTTTCCAAAAATTTTCAGTCAATAATAGTACAAAAGTGGAAAAGCTTCAAAAACTCGATTATGTGGCTTGGTCCCGTCTAGCTTTTAACGCCTCAATTAGAGTAGGTTTAATTGTACTTCAGGAAACCCATAACGGAAACCCTTTTGTCCCTAGGTAGTTGTTTGAGTTGCCAGCAGGTTGGAAAAGAGAGTGTATCTAGAGATACACTTGTTGGGACCGGGGGTTGTTAATTAGAAAAATCTAAGCTGTATCTGTAGATACATTTGCCTACTAGAGGGTTAACTCACGCCTTAAGAAACCCCAACGTTTGATCTGAATCGTGACTTGCACTCAAAAAAGCCCTTCTCAAAAAAAAAACAAAAAAACAAAAAAAAAAGAAACTAAAACAAGTGACATTGTTTTGTAATGGTCAAATTAACAAAATATGGTAACGGATCGCGTTAAGAACATTTTTCGATAATTTTGATTAATGGGATGCTTTATTTTAACGATTTTTAAAGGTCTTTTCCGGTAATAGATCATGAAATTGCAAAGTTCTGCAGCCAACTTCACAATCTCAAATCTTTGGAAAACCCGATTTCACTTTTTGCCCGATTTCATCAGAATTTTTTTCCTAAGTGGTACTTAGAAGATGTGTGTGCGTTTTAAAAGTTTTTTTGTGAAAGAAGGGCATTAAAGTAATACTCTCGTGTCATTTTGAAATCGGATTAAATTGTTAAACGCAAATAAAGTGCAAAAACGTCCAACGTTTGACGTTTCTCGACTAGTGTTGCTCTAAATCAGGCATCGTCAGCTAGTGGCTCGGCTGGCTCATCACACAGATGGGCTTTAACAGCGTAGCCACTATAATCGACCTTTTATTGTATGCTGTAATGCTCGTGTGTGCGGCTTCGGATCGCAGGAATAAAACGAATCGTGCTTTGAGTTGGAATCGGGACATTATTAGCATGACGCATTTCATTTTAAATCAGTTCGTGTCAAGCCATTGCCGTGGAAGGTTGTGTTTCATTGAACTGTATTTTAATTTGTAGTGGTTATAAATTTTGATTGTAAAGGTAGCGACAGTTACTTTGATGGCCCCTGCTCTAAATAATGCTTGTAATTCGTCCTCAACACATGCCAACTACCGTCAGCATTGATAGTCCGGTAATAGGATGCTTTATCTTATGACATGTCATATAGGGTATAAAAATCTGAAATATCTCGATAACGGTAAAAGATATCGATTTACGGCAAAAGGCAAAAATGTAGGGAATTTTAATAACTTTAATTTTGCCTTTCAGTATTTTTACGAGAAACCGTTAGTTTGTGAGCAATTCGCAAATTTTTTTTAAAAATATTTTTAATGATAATAACTCGATAACGGTGAAATATATCGAATAACGGTAAATGACAAAATTACGGAAAACATTATTATCTTCAATTTATCTCATATACACCCATACTTCGATATACGGCCGAGATTGGTTCCGAAAATTTAGGCCGTATATCGAAACACCGGCTTTTTTTTTTTGTAATGAATTTAAATCGGACTTTGTTTTAGCCAGATTCGCTCTATTTTTCGAGATACGGAAAAGAAAATCTTCGAAGCAACTTTTTTGATATCGAAAATATTTTGTTTTTGGTATCTCAAGAAGTCGATCGAATTTTGCGTAAGCAAATTTCGACTCAGCGCCAGCGACGTCAAAATACCCTAAAATTCGATATCCACTGCTACCAGAACTATTCAATATTGTAACAAATTTGGTTAATAAATGACTGCTGCCGACCGAACATTGATATTTATTTGACAACAATCCAATATTCTACATAACGGTACTCATGGGAAAGTGAAGATTTGTACGTTATAAACGGAAATCCGTTATAGAAAAACGACTTAAATGAAAAATGCTTCTAGGGACTTTAGAATGGGTGCGTTATAAGCGAAAGTACGGTACAATGGAGTCCGTTATAACCGAAGGAGAGCCAAATACGAGCATAATACCATCCCGATGAGCGCCCGCCAATATGCAGTTCGACATCCCTGCTGCAGGAGATGTTAAATAAGATTTGATGATTAGCCGAAGAAAAACGACTCTTACCTCAAGCATAGATGGAGTATGTCCTGGCGAGACGTAGGGACAGTGACCCAACATGGGCTTCATCATTAACATCATATCAGTATGGAAATAAATCGGTAGCGTATAAATGCAATAAATGGATGGGACTGCTGATAGTGTTGTGGCCAAATGGCGAAATTCACGAAAATTAATTGATGTGAGATATGATGAAACGCGAGAAGAAGAGAAAGAAAGATGCTATAAGAATTACCAACTGATTGGGATAACAACACAGTAGACCCGCACAGGCAGATGATATCCCCAAAATGAATAACAGAGAAAGATACACGTGAAGCGGATACAAGAGTGAAATGAAGGATAGACGGCGATATCCATATTATGTAGCTCTCTAATCACCGCCCCAATGGAGGTGGTGCTTTTATAACCAAAACAAAACACAAAAAAAACGGGGAAATCAGCTCCACGATGTGCGGCGCGGCGCGACACGATATTCGGCACAGTACAGCTCCACCACCGCCACCACCACCAGTCTTCGTCACCAGCACTACGCAAACGAGTTGCAGCAATCGCATCGCATCGCAGGCCAATGAGACAAAAAAAAACAACAACAACAACAACCATATAGCAGCAGTAAGAAAAAAATCGTCAAGTCAAGCAAATCTCTCTGACAGTTTCGCTGCCATATGTCGCAGCTATTGCTGTCGTTTATCACTGCTTTGTGTTTAACATTTCGATGTACTCTTTTTTTTCTATCCCTTGACCCCATTATTATCCGCGACACACACACACACACACACATCAACCACCCACCGATCATACGAGAACTCATCCTCGTGTTACTGTCACGTCGATTCTGGTGCTGCTGCTGCTGCTGCTGCTCCCCAA
>OZ035964.1:6288894-6491394 GCA_964034945.1 Chrysopilus asiliformis
GTGGAAGGAGATAATCTATAGCAGGCCGTTTTATTATCCAATAATACAAGAAAATTGGTAATTTTTTATAAACGTAGTTGCAGAACTCTTACTAGATGGCGCTGTTATTAAACAAAAACCTCTTGATAGCTAAAACAAAAAAAATCCTCTGAGTGGTGAAAAATGTTTCATTTTTTTGCCGTAAAATCTTTATTTTGCAGTAAAAAAGTATTTAGCCGTAAAATCTGAAATGAAAGCGGCCCGGGGACGAGTAGAATTAGCGATAATCAATGAATACGGGTATTGGGTGAGGTGAATAAAAAAAAGCTTTTGTTTTTTAGATAATGCAGATTGCACACAGTTTTTTTGATAATGCAGACTGCATACAGTTTTTAAGATAATGCAGATTGCATACAGAATGGAATTTCGTTTCTAATTTCCCTGTTTTCGTTCCATTTAATCGATGAAATTGTACAAAAATTCGCATTTTCCAAAGAAATTTGCATTTTCGTAACAAATTTCAAAAATCTTTTGGAAAACTATTACAGCTTTTCGAATTAAATCGAGTCTACAATCCATGTCCATTTGTTTGTTTTCTTTTTCTCATGTGGGAATTTTCTTCGATTTTCTTAGCAATTTTTTTATTTCCCAAACGAACTATGCTAGAGATTTGAAATTTTACAGGAATGCGTGTCTCATAAACAGGAAGAATTGGTAAAAAAGTCGGAAAAATCCGATCATTCGTTCCCCTCTTCCCGGAAAAATTTGGAGTTTTTGGCGATTTTCTCAAAAACCGGGCTTCGAATGGAAAAAATTGCAATGCGAAAAGTGTTTAGAATGTAAATTTACATAATCTTTTCAATATATATAAAAGACAACGTCTCTCTGTCTGTCTATATGTCCGGACTTAGCTCGAAAACCACTGGACCGATTTTGATGCGGTTTTTCCTGTATATTGCTTAGACCTCTGGTCAGGTTATAAGCTATGTATTATTTTGCTACAGTCTCCCGTTTTCCCCCCCAAAATCATTTATCCCCACCAAAAATCTGTTTTTAAGTCATTCAACAGAATAACGCATAATCCACTGGACCGAATTAGCTGAAAATTTACACGGGGCAAATTTACACTCTGAAATTATTAATTAGCTTTGCGGTTGACAAATATTTCGGTCCCCTCTTAAGACCCCTGCCATGGAATCTCCTGCAATTCAAGAAGAATTTCGATGCGGTTTTCATCGTTAGCAAGGTCCCTCCCCGAAGGAAATTTTTCGCCCAATTAAATTTACCAATTCTTCCTGTTTATGAGACACGCATTCCTGTAAAATTTCAAATCTCTAGCATAGTTCGTTTGGGAAATAAAAAAATTGCTAAGAAAATCGAAGAAAATTCCCACATGAGAAAAAGAAAACAAACAAATGGACATGGATTGTAGACTCGATTTAATTCGAAAAGCTGTAATAGTTTTCCAAAAGATTTTTGAAATTTGTTACGAAAATGCAAATTTCTTTGGAAAATGCGAATTTTTGTACAATTTCATCGATTAAATGGAACGAAAACAGGGAAATTAGAAACGAAATTCCATTCTGTATGCAATCTGCATTATCTTAAAAACTGTATGCAATCTGCATTATCTAAAAAACAAAAGCTTTTTTTTTATTCACCTCACCCAATACCCGTATTCATTGATTATCGCTAATTCTACTCGTCCCCGGGCCGCTTTCATTTCAGATTTTACGGCTAAATACTTTTTTACTGCAAAATAAAGATTTTACGGCAAAAAAATGAAACATTTTTCACCACTCAGAGGATTTTTTTTGTTTTAGCTATCAAGAGGTTTTTGTTTAATAACAGCGCCATCTAGTAAGAGTTCTGCAACTACGTTTATAAAAAATTACCAATTTTCTTGTATTATTGGATAATAAAACGATCTGCTATAAATTATCTCCTTCCACGGTCTTTTTTTCCCGATTTTGCCGACTTTTTTACCAATAAATTCCTATTTTGCCGACTTTTTTTACCAATTCCTATTTTGCCGACTTTTTTTTACCAATTCCGAAAAATGGGACTCTAGACCCACGAAAAAAGTTTTTTGCCAAAAGAAAGTGAAATTTTCAACAATTTCTAACTGGAGTTAGATAAAATATTTTATTTTTATTAGCAGAAAGCGTTGCATGCATTTTACTTTAAAAAAATTTGGAAATTTAAAAAAAAAGAATTCGAAATTTTGCGCCAACAAAAGGGGAAATGGCTTCGTTCAATTATGGTTAATTAATTATGAACAATTAATGCGACACCCGCGCCCGTCTGACAATTCTTGGATCGAGTGGAGTCGGTTTCGGTCGTTTCGACTTTAATTCCGCATTTAACGTCGATTTATCCGCGAAAAAATAGAAATTTGTGCAATTTCGTATCACCCATCGATGGATCGGTAATTTTTCGATCCGGAAATCGAAACACGCAACAATTTCGCAACTTTATTTGTTCGTAATTCTGATCTGTCTGGCAGTCGATTTCAGTGTCGCGCAAAATAAAATCCTTCGGCGTTTCAGTGAAAGTGCGACAAACTTAGTGAAAAATGCAATCTAATTTATTGCAAAAAGCGGTTTTTACCGCACAAAACAAAGAAAAAAAAATCGAAATTAGTGAAAAGTGAAAAGAATTTTTGGTTTTCGTGCGGCGGCAACGCTTTTCCCCCCTAAATGGAAATTTACCTCTCCGGACAAACAAAAACAAAGCCAAAATGGATAGGCGAATTGTTTTTTTTCGTTTTGGAAATCTCCAAATCATGGTAAGTTTTGGAAAATTTCAATATTTTGTTTTTTCAAAGCAGAAACTTTAAGTTGCATTCGTTGCGGTACTTTTAGGCCGTATGGATCACCATCCCACTTGATTATACGATTTTCGAAATCGGATGGTGTTGTGGAAAATGTGGAAAAGGGTGGATTTTTTCGGTTATTTTTTTTCAAACGTCTTTTTTTTTTGTTGAAAAAAACGTTCAGTCGTTTCTGTGCAGGGGGAAAAATTTCCTGAATTTTCCGGGGCATTTTTTGTTCGTAAAATTTTTTGGACGACTTTTTTAAGCGAGCAAAATATTTTGCGCGCAAAAATTAAAGACAATAAAATTTATTTTATTTTTTTTTTATTTTTCATTGATTTAGCGATAGAGGCAGCAATCAGGCGTCAAATTGGATACACGGAAATCATTCGAAATTCGCAATTCGTTCTAAAATTTGTGCTGATATAAAAAAAGTGAATACTCCGCAATTTTTGCGCAAAGTCCTTTTGGGCGATCAATCACTCAAAAAATATGTAAAGTGTTAAAAAAAGTTATAAATGCGGCCGTTATTCGCCTTGCTATTTAATTCGGCATTCGCGGATCGGTTTCGGTCGGGTTTAAAGGAAGAAAATTGCCGCAGGTGAATTTTTGGACAAGAAGTGTTTGCAGTTTTAAGGATTTTAAAAAGGGGACAATCCAGCCACAATGAATCCTGATCCAAACGGTGAGTAACAATTTTGCACGTTTCTTGCTTAATAACTTTTTTCTGCTGGGAAAATTTCCTAATTTTACTATCGGCTATCGGGTGGCTGTCTCGTAGTATAACGAGACTTACCGCTACCGTTAAAGCAACGATCGGGGTTAAGGTCATATGCATTTTTACTTATACGAAGTACGATGTATTGTTATAAAGAATTCTGACATCTTAATTTTTGCCTAAAAAACATTTCCCAAAACTCAAAAACTACTGGACCGATTTTTACGCGTTTTTTTTGCAAAATGATCTGCGTTGCCAGGTTAGATTTTCAAAATTCGAAACAGAAGGTCCTGTAAGGATAACGCAACTGTCCTACGTTATCCGATATCTTTTACCGTTATTGAGATATTTTTATTCAAAGTTAGGAAGACATATTTTTGCAAATTGCTTGCAAATTAACGGATTTTTGAAAAAAATAATGAAAGAAAGAACTAAAGATATTTAAATTCTCAACATTTTTAGACAGGTATCTTGTAGCGTTATCGAGATATTTCAGATTTTGTAAAAGAAAGAATAAAAATATAAACTAATATTTTATTGGTCCAGATATCGTGTAAAATTATATACAAGAACGTAGTTTTTGTATCAGAAAGTCATGTGCTGTTCACATGAGATATTTTTGCCCTGTATACAACACAACACACACTAAGATGTTGTAACGAAAAATTAAGAAAAAGGCATAAATTGGTTTTCTTCTTGGAAATCACTGAATGTAACTTTATTATTATTCGTCGCTTTCGCTGCTAAAGAAATAATAACAAAAAACTAAATAAACAGAAATAATAAAATTAAAAAAAAGCAAAAAACGGTGAAAAAAAACGCCCGCAATGAATCGACGTTGTTGCAATCCGAAGGATTGGGTTAAGGGCTAACAGCTATAATGCGAATATCTGAATATTTTTATTAAAAGCGGCAAAAGATACGCGACCGAGGATGTGCATAAAGATGTCTAATAGTCTCCCATCTTACATTTGTCATCTTGATTTTCTTCGTTTCCTAAATTCGCAACAGTGAAATGTTTTTCTTCTTCTTCTTGTGTTGCTGTTCGCCACTAATATTTTACGAAATCGCATAATTTTCACTTTCTTCTGGCAAAATTTGATTTAAAGAAATTATCTCACTTTTTTTGATAGTAAATGCAACTATTTTTATTTGTTTTTATTTTTTTTATTTTTGTTATAACAGAGCATACGTAAGGGATTTACAACGATAACGTTACAGTTGAACTTCCTTGGAGGCCAGAAGTATCCAAGATTTTGAAAAAATATTCCGTCGTTAATTGGGACCAGAGGAAGGCGTTTTTTTTCGAAAATTTTTGAACGACGCAGCTTCGGAATCACGAGAACCGGTTTTGATGTAGTTTTAAAAAAATCTACTTCACTATTACCGCAATCTACTGTTTTTTTCGGACAATCTACAACCTTTTACCAGCCCTCAAGTTCGGACCCCTAGTTAGAATTTAGATTGTTCAATGATCGGAATGGAAAATTATACTTTTGGAATTCATGAAGTGCCTGAAGGATTTACGCTGGATGGAAATGATTAAGATTGAGCTTAAATTGCATCACAGTACGTTTTATGCTTAAACATAACCAAAAAAAAACTAAGCAGGAAACTAAAATAAATGAAAGGTAAATCGAAATATTTTCACATAAATTTAAAATTGGTCTTCCACTGAGTGCGGCTGAATAGCGAGGGGCTGTAGAAATGTTTATGGAATCAGCAAACTTAATTGTGAAGATTTGTTGCTCCTTTAAATATAATTGGCATTGGGTAAATTTTTGCTTTCTCATACCAAGTATAATAAAGTATTGTAATCATGCAAAATTTCGACGACTTAGTTTTACATAAAAAACATTTCCCGTGCATTGCTGAGTCGATTGGAGAGGACTTTAATATTACAAAAACGTGTTTCTGTCTGTCAGTCTGTCATTCTGTCAGTATGTCAGTCTGTGTACAGGATTTCTCAAAAACTAATAGAGCTATAGCCATGAAATTTTACAGGCGTGTTTGGTCCTGGAATGGGATAAACTTTCGGTAGAAATCCGTTACCCGCAAGTAACCAAAATGGCGGCTTTTTAAAGATCGCAATTTCGTTTTTTGCTGTTTACTTCGAAACTACGCGTTTTTCAGTAATAGGTTCCAGAAATTTCGAAATTTGGTCCGGGTTTTGGTTTAAGTCCGAAAAATTTGGTTCTGGTTTCTAAAAATTCAAAAATTTGGTTCTGGTTTTGGTTTCTAAAATTTCAAAATTTGTTTCTGGTTTTGGCTTCTAAAATTTTGAAAATTTGGTTCTGGTTTTGGCTTCTAAAATTCCAAAAATTTGGTTCTGGTTTTGGCTTCTAAAATTTTGAAAATTTGGTTCTGGTTTTGGTTCACAGAATTTTTAATAGTTTAGAGTTTTTGGACCGACACAAAACCGGTGAGGGTATATATGGAATATTTCTTGGTACTAGATTAACATGAAAAAAGTGCTGGACTCTAAATCTGGTCGAAAATATAAAAAAAATAAGAATTTTTCAATTCAAAAAATTCAAATTTGAACCGAACGGGAACACTGAAAACTTGTCTGGTTTCTTGGCTTGGTTACAGTGTTTGTTTTAAAAACTGGTTTGTTTTGGTTTTGTTGCAGTGTTTTTATACCCCATAGGAGAATCATATCATACTAATATATAAAAATGAGTTGCTGTCTTTCTGTCTGTCTTTCTGTCTGCCTGTCTTTCTGTCTTTCTGTCTGTCTGTCTTTCTGTCTGTCTTTCTGTCTGTCTGTTCCTCTTTCACGCAAAAACCGCTGAACCGATTGACTTGAAATTTGGCATGAGTGTCGGTGGTAGTTCTGGTTCCAAAATAGGCATACGGAAAAGTAGCGCGAGGGGTGGGGGAGTAAGGGGAGGGGGTAAAGTGATTTAGAAACTTAGTTTTAAATGGACTTTTTTTTTAAATAAAAATTTTGTCTGCCCTCATATCGAGTATTTGACGATTGGTCCATGGTTTCTAATGTTTCTACACGTTTTTCAAAAAATTCCTGTTAACGCACTCATAAAATGAGAGGAATTTCGTTGTGGTGACTAGGGCTTTAATATATTAGGAAAATTCAGATTACATGGCTATGCTTATAATTATGTAACCAGTGATAAATTTTCAGTTGTTTTTTTTTCTTTAAATTGTTGTTTTTTTTTAAAAAAAAGGTTTTTGCAAGATAAAGAGCACATGTTGAAAATTATTTATGCATAGTGCACGGCGAGTATGGCCCAAAGGTAAATAATTAAAGTATCTACCTATCTTTATTGTACGGAAAGAACAACTCATAGTACCATCCATCTAGTGTTATTAAATGTAAGGACGATTTGAGAAAATTTTCTGTATGGTATCGAACGGCGCGTAGGGATCAATCAATCTATTGACCGATCGAACGTTGGATCGCAAATTAAGGTGATGGGATGGATGGCCTCGAGTATCATGCATCGATCCCGATTAAAGGCCAATGAATACAAGGTGACGGCCAACAAGCCACCAACATAAAGCCGATAACTAAATCTTAAAAAGAAAACTATCTGATGTGAACAGCACATGACTTTCTTAAATAAAATCTACCATCTTGTGCATAATTTACACTAAAAACCCGATCAATAAAATATGAATTTCATTTAAAGATGTGAATTTTTATTTTACAAAATCTGAAACATTTCGATAACGGTAAAATATAATATCTTTTTATAGTGAAAAGCAAAAATGCAGAGAATTTTAATATCTTTAATTCTTTTTTTTTACCTGTTTCTTTGCGAAGTACCCGCTAGTTTGCAAGTAATTCGCAAAAATCCTTCTTTTATATTTTAATAAAAATATCTTTTTAACAATAAAAGATAGCGAATAACAGTGGAAGACAAAATGGTGGCAAATATTATTCTCTTCCATTCATATCGTACAATGAACCACCAAAAAACCGTTTTTTTTTGGAAATAACCGCAAAAAACTGATTTTTTTTTAAATAACGGTATATCTCGATTTTGATTTGAGATGTCGAGTTTTGGCGTAAGACAACAGTGTAGGAAATTTTACTGCCTTCAACTTTTGCCATACATAAGACTACAGAAAAGCGTGTAGTTTCGGAGTAAATCGCGAAAAACGAAATTGCCGCCATTTTGTTACTTCCGGATTTTCACCAAAATTTGATAGACATCGTCTCAATTCAGGACCAAACATGCGTGTAAAATTTCATGGCGCTAACTCCAGTGCTTTTAGAGAAATCTTATAGACATATTGACAGACTGACAGACTGACAGACTGACAGAAAGACTGACAGAAAGACTGACAGAAAGACTGACAGAAAGACTGACAGATTGACAGACTGACAGAAAGACTGACAGAAAGACTGACAGAACGACTGACAGATTTACAGACTGACAGAAAGACTGACAGAAAGACTGACAGAAAGACTGACAGAAAGACTGACGGAAAGACTGACAGAAAGACTGACAGAAAGACTGACAGAAAGACTGACAGAAAGACTGACAGAAAGACTGACAGACTGACAGAAAGACTGACAGAAAGACTGACAGAAAGACTGACAGAAAGACTGACGGAAAGACTGACAGAAAGACTGACAGAAAGACTGACAGAAAGACTGACAGAAAGACTAATAGAAAGACTGACAGACTGACAGAAAGACTGACAGAAAGACTGACAGAAAGACTGACAGATTGACAGACTGACAGAAAGACTGACAGAAAGACTGACAGAAAGACTGACAGAAAGACTAATAGAAAGACTGACAGACTGACAGATTGACAGACTGACAGACTGACGTACTATCAAACTGAGAGACATTTTTGTAATAATGCTCCAATCGATTCAGGAGTGCTCAGGAAATGATTTTCAGGCGAAATTAGAAGATCGAAATTTTGCATGGTTACAAAACGTTATTTTACTTCGTATAAGAAAGTAAAAAGAACTGTTCAAGGCATATAACTTTTACCTCGGATCAGCCTCTCGATTTCGATCTCAATTTCGATTGCGATCTCGATAATTCTTAATAATTAGTTGATCACAGATGGACACGACTATCTCGAATCATAATTATCTGTAAAAAGGTGCCTTTTCTGCAAAGAAAGCAGGAAAATCGTGTACGATTACTAATTGAATATTTCGAATTCTTTTCTAGATATCGGCATTAAAATGAAACCAAAATACAATGCAAGTAAAGCGCAAAGGCTGCACGAAAAGTTCTCTGACATGAAAATATTTCCACAAATTCGGTTAGCCACTGATTTTCAATATTTCGTAACTTACACGCTTAAGACCAATTCAGACTAGCGATTGCGACCGCGATTACGATTACGATTACGATTGATCTTGCTAGACCAACGAGATCAAAGCTTTCATTACCCTATCGTTGAAAGCTTTGATCTCATTGGTCGAGAAGCTTTAAACGTAATCGTAATCGCAATCGCTAGTCTGAATTGGGCTTAAGGCAGGTTTTAGGGCGTTATTCTGGCGAATGTCAGTGACCGTTGACTAATCACAACTCGGTCACATTTTCATATTTTTACGGTATAATTCCCCTGCCTTGTATCTCGCTGAATTCATATTGAAAAAATTTCTCATTTCATTATTCACGGAAAAAATCACTGGAAAATTATCATCTTTTGTGACAAAATTTGTATACAGATTGTGACTTGGGACCGGTGACTAATTCAGACTATAATAAAGCCCAATTCAGACTAGCGAGTGCTATTAAGATTAAAGCTTCTCGACCAATGAGATCAAAGCTTTCAACGATAGGAAAATGAAAGCTTTGATCTCGTTGGACTAGGAAGATCAATCGTAATCGCAATCGTTAGTCTGAATTGGACTTTACATGGTCAATATTTTTGCTACAATATTTTGTTACTTACGATCTTGCTGTCTACGAGAAAGGATGCAAATATGACTCAGTAGTAACTCGGGAAATGTCTTTTTAGGCAAAATTAAGAGGTTGTCATTTTTCATGAATTCAAAATTTTAGTATACCACGCATAAGAAAGAAAAAATAATTAAAGCTTTTATTAAAACAAATGTAGGTACCAAAAAAAGTTAAAAATAATTTTTTGGGTGGTGTGTGTGTGAGAAATAAAATCGTGATGAATATTTATTTTATTTTTTATGCTTTTATCTCGCTTTTATTTCTGATACAAATGATTTTTTTCCCTTTTAGTACATTTAAAAAAAAAAAATAAAAGCTTTTTAAATTTTCTTTTTTTTTGTAATTTTGACTGAAATTATTTAAATATTAACATGACTTTCGTCGCATGTTAGTCGTAGATATCGACTCGACTTTCTCGTATGGGGCACAAAATTTGAATATCCAGCAGCATTTAAGACTTCACATCAGTGATTCGCGTAAAATTTCAAAGGAAATGGGCTTTTTTGCATATTTTATTTCATTTCGGCTGCACCTTGCCTTGTCTCCTTGGATTCCTGGAGCGGAAGAAAAATTGAACAAAATCGATACGAGGGAATTGTAGGCTCACACACCGGCAAACACGGGACAGACAAAAATCCGAAATCGCAGGGTTTTTTATTTTATTTTTATTTTTTAGACATCCGAATGGTTTGGGGGGGAATCGGTGGTATATGTTAATCCTTTGAAAAAGTGGATGAAGGGGGTGGAAGGGGGGCAGGGTGTTTGGATGGTGGTAGGTATGCTGATGGTTGTTTGGTACAGTCCGTTCGATACGATATGGCATGGCACGGGGCGGAGGTGAGCAACCATTAAAAACAGACAACGATTCGAATGTTGAAATTGAAAATGGCATTTTGATGAGTAAAGGACTATCATTCCACTCCCCTTGCCGGATTTCTCTTTTCGTACAGTTTCTTAAACGATGAAGGCAGATATAATAGCGACACTCATTCGTACAACACACGCACACCAATGCATCCAGGGAAATTCGAAAATTTTCGATAAACATATGATAAACACAAGCATGGTCGGTACATGGACATAAAATGCTATATTTGGGGTGACCATATTTATTTTTGGGTCAATTCGGAACACGATGAGTAAACTGGGAATGGTGTGTAGGGGGAGGGGGTAAGGGACGTGAGGGGGAGGAGGCGGGTTATAACTGAAACGGAACACTAATGACAACAAATTTTATACAGGAAAAAAAATTAATTTGAACGACAACCAATGTAAATTAATTAACAAATATGCGCCGCAGGCGACATTTTTTTTAAACAAAATGCGGCGCAATGAAATTGAAATTAAGAACCACACAGTTCCAGGTCAAAATTAACTCAATTTCAACTTAGTTTTCCGCCATATTTAGGTTCCATAAATAAAATTGTAAAAACACCAAAAAAGAGAAATGCGCCTCAGGGCAAATTTTTGCGTAACGTTCGCTCTTTGTGGAAAATTGTTGAAAAAATCGGCCGCTTGCCAGCTGTTTTGCGGTTCATGCGCCGGAGGGCAAATTTTTGCGTAACATTCGCTCCTTGTGACAGCTCGCAGAGACTAGCTCGCGAGTTTTTGCGAAATTCTGCGAGCGACTCTCAGAGACGTGTCCTTTTGCGAGTAGCTGCTATCGAGAGGTTCTCGCCGGCATTTACTCTCATGTGGAGCGGCACTTTTATGTACATAGTAATGATTCCACGAAAACTAGGACGAGGACGAGGAAGCTTTTGCTACAAAATCGTGTAACTAGGCCTATAATCGCTTTCCAATATTTTATAGAAACGTTCGTTTCCTAGGCGGTTTTTCCGTGAAAAATGAGAAATCCACGATAAAAGCTTTGTCTCCGGGATGCCGCCGGGACAACATGCGTAAGTCCGAGACTATCCCGGCCATATACGGTCACCCTGGCTATGCTATGCGAATGCTATTCTACACTAGTCATCCATCCGCCTCGCCACCTTCGCATATGAAAACGAGAGATTTGTATTTCTTACGACAGGGCATACATCCTAAACTACAGTTAGAAGGATATTAGATGATATATATTGGCCCGTACATATCCATACGTATATAATAGCATAGATAGTGTAACAAGCATAAATATTGGAGATATTGGGTCCTTTTTTTTGTTATCGCAAGTGAAGAAGGCAAAACGAAGAATACAAAAAAGAAAACAACGAAAAAAAAATGAAAAATCCCCCGAATCTCCATATCGGATGTGTGGTGAATGAACGACGAAGTAAAAGAAGAAGTCGAGGAAGACGAAGACGAAGAAACAACTCCTTACGCTGCTGTTGGAGAACTAAAATATAAAATGTGTCGTCGAAATGGGTTTCTTTTGAGAATGGAAACGACGACGAGTGAACCGATTATCGGAGGGGTGGTGAAGGGATGGCGGAGTAACATCCTGATTGAAATTGGTGGGGTATTAACTTACCCGTTAGGGTGTGAGTTCATCTGTTCGCTTTATGTGATGCCGATGCCGTTACGAAGACGGGTGGAAAATACTGGGAAACTCCGTAAAAAAATTCAACGGCTATTTAAAAAAAGTGAACCGCTTTTCATACTGTATCCGGGGTCATGTATGATAAAACAATAGGGGGCTTCATGAAATCGCGGCAGTGTCTGGTAAACAGCGTAAACCGGGTAAGTTTACCACCACGTAAATGAACTGTCAAAATTTGTATGGAGAATCATTTACGCGACCGATGGTTTTGGTATGCAAGAAACATCGTAAAATTACCAGGGATTGGAAAATGTTACCGTAACGTAACTGAATAACGAATTTCCGGTTTTTGACGTGGATACGTCTTAGATTTTGGTTATAACGGTACAAATTAGAAAATCTGCCTTGCTGCCATGATAACAAATTTACAATCGATGATACTCGATAGTTTGTGGTGACATCCGAACAGAAACTGTGCTATAAAATGCGGCCTACATTAAAGCATTGTTTAGGGTATTGTTGGGGCTGGACCCCCGACGAACATCTATGCCAAATTTCACGCCAATCGGTTCAGTAGTTTCCCCGCGAAAGAGTAACGTAGCGCAAAAACTAAGTTCCGAAATCACTTTACACCCTCCCCTTACTTCCCCCACCACTCGCGCTACTTTTCCGTATGCCTATGTTGGAACCAGAACTACTGCAGACACTCAAGTCAATCGGTTCAGCCGTTTTTGCGTGAAAGAGGAACAGACAGACAACAACTCATTTTTAAAAGCTTTTATTTAGCTTGCCTTCGTGTCTGTCTGTCGGTTTGTCTGTCTGTCTGTCTGTCAGATCAAATCTTGCAACCCAATTTTGACCCACTTCCACTTGTCCGATTGACTTGAAATTTTGCACACTTATATAAGTCCGATGACAATACAATATTTTCACTACTTCGTCCTTGTAAGGACAACGGAAGGTCCTGTAAGGATAACGTGATTATCCTTTTCTCCAAATTTTCCGGAAAAAAATCTATTCTGGGGGTTTTTGGGGTCGCTGAATCCGAATCTGTCATTAAAAAGTCTGTAAGGATAACGGAAGGTCCTGTAAGGATAACGTGATTATCCCTTTCTCCAAATTTTCCGGAAAAAAATCTATTCTGGGGGTTTTTGGGGTCACTGAATACGATTCTCAAGTTAAAAAGCCTGTAAGGACATCTCAAATGTAAGGATATATTCGAAGACTAAAAAGAACAAAATAAAAAAAATAAAAAAATTTTTTTTAAAAAAAAGCTTTTATTAAAAAAGAATGCACTAAAAAGAAAAAAATAATTTTCTGGACGCTGTGTATCACAAATATAAAAGCTTTTAAAAAGCGAGATAAAGCATAAAACAATAAAATAAAAATTTATCTCGCTTTTAAAAAGCTTTTATATTTGTAATACACAGCGTCCAGAAAATTATTTTTTTCTTTTTAGTGCATTCTTTTTTAATAAAAGCTTTTTTTTAAAAAAAATTTTTTTATTTTTTTCTATATGTATTAGTATAATTTCGTTCTTTTCGCTCTTAAAAGTTTCACTCTCAACGGCAAGAGCGTTTGCTGCGGTTTCTGACTCTCGTTCTTGGGAACGAAAATGATTTGCAAGCGCAATCGTTCTCTAAAAAGAGAGAAATTTTGAGCTCCGCGGTACTGTTTGTAAAGGTGCCGGTCCACATGAGAGTAAATACGCGAGTAACTCTCAAAAACTCTCGAGAGTTACTCGGAGGAGGTTGTCCATTTGAAAGTAAATTTTTGGCGACCTACTCCCCGAGAGTTCAGTGGGTGCATGTCGACTAGAGAGTAGAATCACTTTAGCTCGTGAGTTTTTGCGAGTTTCTGCGAGCGACTCTTAGAGACGTGTCCATTTGCGAGTAGCTGCTATCGAGAGGTTCTCGCCGGCATTTACTCTCATGTGGACCGGCACTTTAAGAGTCGGAATGATCAATGCACATTTTGCGGAAAAGTAGCGCGAGAGGGGGAGGGGGAGGGAGTAAGGGGAGGGAGTAAGGGGAGGGGGTAAAGTGATTTCGGAACTTAGTTTTTGCGATATGTTACTCTTTCGCGGGGAAACTACCGAGCCGATTGGCCTGAAATTTAGCTCCAACATAGACCATTGAAAAAACTTAACCCGGCAACGACGGGTATGCAAGCTAGTAGTCAATAAATATTGGAGAGGAAAGTTTTGCGCTGATCACGATTGATATTTTTTCACTTTTTTGGTGGCCTGGTTTATTTATTTTTTAAAAATTAGTTGCATCGGTGCAATTAACCTGCAAACTGCAGAGAGGGTGAAGTTTTTAAATTTTTTACTCGTTTTTTTTAGTTTTTTTTTGTTTTAAATTCAGCATCATTTTTTCCAAAGAGGTTTTTTTTAAATTCTGCTATTCATTTCCACACCACCTCCCACCGCACCCATTATATAGCTTTCTCCTACGCGCGCTTCGTTGTTTTTTGTTTTTGTTTCATTTTTTCCGTTGTTGGTACAGAGCTCTTCACTCTCTGACAACCTTTTTATTCAAACAACACCCCCACCCTAAACTATACGAGCACCATTACTGCTTCCCGATTTCAATCGAAATTCCTCTTTTATTTATTTTTTTCCTCTTTTTCTTCTTTTTTTTTGTCAACCCCTCCCCAACCCCTCATCTGGACAAATGCAAATTTTTTTTCGTGTACTTGGAATAACAAAAAATAAATAAATAAAAAAAAATTAACGAAAAAACTTCGCTAAGGTTTAGCGATGTGAGTGATGGGGTGGTGGGGTGGTGGGTGTGGGATGCGGCAGGAATTTAGTAATAGCGCCCAACTCCCCCTATCTTTTGAGCACAGGAACTAAGAACCCCATACGACATACGAAATCCTCTTCACATATATTTGTATATACAAACGTCTATACTGGCATATATTTGAATGAATGATGAACGCTTATAAGGCATGGTTTGTGTGTGTATGTGTGTGTGTGTGTGTGTATGTGCCAGGATGGAATATCCAGACACATATTATTATAGATAGATTGACTGGAGGATATATGCACGCATGCATATCGATATCCTTGATCTTAAATACATACAGCTATACATGTATATCTATAGGCCATGGTGTGCGGTACGAAATTATGGCGGTAATGGTTAAAGGGATGAAATTTTGGGGTTGCGAACAGGGACATGGTGTGGGGGCTGTTGCTCTGATGATGAACAGGGAACGAAGAAAGGAAAAATTCAAATTTATGCAGAGCGGATAGATGGCAGCCGACTCAAGGATGGATAAATTGGATTTTTTTCGCTTTCTTTTTTTTCGCTTCGTTTCATTTGCTATTTTTTTCTGCTCTGCTTTGCTTTGCTTGTATTTCCATCCGTTTTGGTATTTTGCAAGGAGATGACGGCGAAGTGGGGGTTCATAGGTAGAATTTGAACGAGGAAATGGATGAGAAGAACGGAAACGCGTCAAGAATGAATGGGTGGGTAGGGGGAGGGAGGGAAAGTACTACAAGGGACAGCGAAATACTCCGAAATGTATAACTGTGCTGACTGACTGCGTGTCAAAACTCGACGAGTAAGGGGGAAAGGGGTTGCAGCTTGTGGATCAGGTTGGAGACGAATACGAGAAAAAAAATATTGGAAGAAGAAGAAAATCGAGATCCAAGAGCTAGTGACGAAGTTTTTTTGTAAGAACATTTTTTAAAAAGAGTTTTCCCAACCCTAGAATGGGGTGCCAAGCGAACGAATTTGATGGTAGCTGACTCTAATGCTGGCGAATAGGGGTTGTTGAGATGTGGATGGTATTGAATTTCCTTGATGGATTTCTTCACTCTCCGCGATAATCATTTTCTTCTATTTTAATTTTCTATTTCCCTCACTTTCTGTTTTTTATTTTTTTTAATTTTTTTTTGTGTGTGGACAAAACCACCGTTTGTACATACGCAGAAAAAGAGTGAGAGAGAAACGGGGAAGAGAAACTTTCTTAATTTTGTACTTCAATGTTTTTTTTTAAAACATGCAAATACACTTGAAATTCGGTTTATGAACACCAGAAATGTCTATCAAATATGTGACACTTTTCGGGAGAGGGAGGGTCGATATTACGTTTAATCAAAAATATCACTTGAGGCGTTAAAAGCTAGAGTAGACCAAGCCACATAATCGAGTTTTTGAAGCTTTTCCACTTTTGTACTATTATTGACTGAAAATTTTTGAAAAAAAAAATCTGTGGACTTTATTACTCAATGTTGAAACGTTTTTTGGTGTATCCAAACATTTTTGTCTAAAAACTCACTCGCAATAGTGATTCAAACACAAAAAAATTCACGATTTTGACATGTGGGTTGGTCCACTCTAGCTTTTAACGCCTCACTTGTGAATATTTACTGTTGGAAAAAATATAGAAAAAATATTTTGTCAAATATCTCGAGAACCGTTAGGGATACGTAAAAACCATTAAAGGGAAAAATGCAGGTAATTTCATTTCCTTTAAATCTGCTCATATGTATTTTTTCATAATAGCGCATAGTTTTCGAAATATTTTCAAAAAACCGAGAAATTTTCAAAAAACTTAATTTTTTCTCAAAAACTTTCATCAAAAAGTTTTTTTTTATCAAAAATTGTATGTGAGTTATCCGTTATAGCTAGCGGTATTTTTCCAATAGTTGATAGAAAACTTTCAAAAAAATTTCAAATCGCTGGCTCAACGCGTTCTCGAGTTATTTGTGATCCGTGCAACCGTAGATCGGGACAGATAGATAGACGGACAGACAAACCGACAGTTCGACAGATAGGTTGACAGACAGACTAACAGACGGACAGACTGACAGACTTGAGGGAAGGGTGGGAAGGGTGGGAAGGGAGGGAAGGGGGGGAAGGGAAAAAATTTCAAATCGCTGGCTCAACGCGTTCTCGAGTTATTTGTGATCCGTGCAACCGTAGATCGGGACAGATAGATAGACGGACAGACAAACCGACAGTTCGACAGATAGGCTGACAGACAGACTAACAGACGGACAGACTGACAGACTTGAGGGAAGGGTGGGAAGGGTGGGAAGGGAGGGAAGGGAGGGAAGGGGGGGAAGGGGGGGAAGGGAAAAAATTTCAAATCGCTGGCTCAACGCGTTCTCGAGTTATTTGTGATCCGTGCAACCGTAGATCGGGACAGATAGATAGACGGACAGACAAACCGACAGTTCGACAGATAGGCTGACAGACAGACTAACAGACGGACAGACTGACAGACTTGGGGGAAGGGAGGGAAGGGAGGGAAGGGAGGGAAGGGAGGGAAGGGAGGGAAGGGAGGGAAGGGAGGGAAGGGAGGGAAGGGAGGGAAGGGAGGGAAGGGAGGGAAGGGAGGGAAGGGAGGGAAGGGAGGGAAGGGAGGGAAGGGAGGGAAGGGAGGGAAGGGAGGGAAGGGAGGGAAGGGAGGGAAGGGAGGGAAGGGAGGGAAGGGAGGGAAGGGAGGGAAGGGAGGGAAGGGAGGGAAGGGAGGGAAGGGAGGGAAGGGAGGGAAGGGAGGGAAGGGAGGGAAGGGAGGGAAGGGAGGGAAGGGTGGGAAGGGAGGGAAGGGAGGGAAGGGAGGGAAGGGAGGGAAGGGAGGGAAGGGAGGGAAGGGAGGGAAGGGAGGGAAGGGAGGGAAGGGAGGGAAGGGAGGGAAGGGAGGGAAGGGAGGGATGGAAGGGAAGGGAGGGAAGGGAGGGAAGGGAGGGAAGGGTGGGGATGAGTGGAGGGAGGAGAGGGAGGGTCGGAAAGAAGATGCCTGTAACAACGGGCCGTGTGAGACACCTGTGATCTCGCAGCATTTCAATATTAGCTGCGTTGGATTCACAAAACTGTGAAAAACCCATAAAAAAATTATAGACAGCCTGAGAAACCTTTTTATACTCTATATGAGAACTATATATAAGTATATAAGATTTAGTATACCGTTTGTAACGCATCGAACTAATCGTCGGACACAAAAGTAAACTACACGAGGATGTTAGGGATGGCATAAGATTTTGATTTTCGCATGACCGACCGTCTGTCTGTCAGTCTGTTTTTCTGTCAGTCTGGGTATCCGTCTGTTCGTCCGTCTGTCCATCTGTCCATCTGTTTGTCCATGAACACCAAAACTTAAGAAGGAATTCAGCTAGAGATTTGAAATTTATTACAGTTGCGTTCTCGAGAGCTACTAGCGAAATTCCAACGCTGTTCGGACCTGGCGAGGCAACTCCTCGAGACTTTTTTTAGTGGGTGCGTGTCGACTAGAGAGTAGAATCACTTTTGACAGCTCGCAGAAACTAGTTCGCGAGTTTTTGCGAGTTTCTGCGAGCAACTCTCAGAGACGTGTTCATTTGCGAGTAGCTGCTATCGAAAAATCTTGAGAGGTGCTCGCCGGCATTTACTTTCATGTGGACCGGCACCTTTATTGAACAGGCAAAATTTTTTGAATGGAACCAGTTTTTTGTATTTTTCTCGAAAACGCCGAGTGATATTTAAATATTTATAAGTTGAAATGTGTTTAGAATAGGATTTTACGTGACTCGTTCATACATCAAAATTCAGTGAAACCATTCTTTCCCCCCACCTTCTCCATACAAATTGAATACTTTTTTTTATTTTCTCGAAAACGGTGAGTCGTATTGAAAAATTTATACAAACGGAACACATTTTTGTTGTTTTCTCGGAAGCTTTGCATCGTATCGAAACATTTATAGAGGCAAAATCTGTTTAGAATATGATTTTAGATAAGCGTTCCATACATGAAAATCCAAACGGACCACTTCTCCCCCTCCCCCCTCCTATACAAATGGTTTTTTTTTCAAATAAACATTTTGTCTGTCATCATCGATTTTTTGACGATTAGCTTTTCTTATGTTTATGCCAATATTTTGCAATTGATATGCAGATATTTTGAAAACCAATCGACTTCCACAGATGAGCAGTACACCTGTGGAAGTCGACTGGTTCCTTTTTTTTCATCTATCATACCCGTGCACAGGTGAACAAAAGGTGAACAAAAAAAAACTGGGAAAATGGAAGTTTACAGCTATTATAGGGTTAATACATCTGTAACAGGGAACACTTGATTTCTGGCTGCTGTACGTTCCCCTACTGTTACTGAAACTTCACCAGGACTAATTGTAAAACGTTGTAAAGCATTGTAAATTCCGAACAATATTTTATTCTTCGGATCATAGTGTCAGATTGTGCACCAACGTAGATTTTGTATAAGAAAGTCAAGAGCTGTTCACATAAGACAAATAGTGTAGGCTATCCAGCGCTTTCTAAATTAACAGTGGTAAAAAATTTTATTTACGTTTTTTTTAGTTAATCAAACTAATGGCGGGTTTCTCCTAATTTTATTTTGTAGTTAGTTTTTAGAAAAAAAAATTTATTTTTACAATTTTGCATATATTTAAATGATGCATGTGTGAATAAAAAAAGATATACGTGGATGGGAAATCGGTGTCCATGTGACACATGCGTGAATTTTACACGAGAGTGAGAAAAAGATAAAATTGAAAGAAAAAATTAAATTCGCTGAACTCAACGTGATATCCTCCCATTCCTTAAGGAGAAGGATTAGGAAGCCATCATGAAAAAAAAAACCATCAAAAAAAAGGTCTGAATTGTGGTGCCGCGACCGGGGTGCGCGCATGTATGTGTATAAGAAAAAAAAAATTATATTATATTGCCTTTAGCTAGAAAATTTTCTTCCTTTTTTCTTAAACATATATCTATCTAACGATGAGCATAGTTTTATAGATACATACATATTAGATGTATTATGATTTCTCGCAGAGTATTTTGTCTTTTCGGTTGCTTTCACTCCTTATATCCCCCTGTTCCTGTTTTTTTTTCTCGTATCCTGGAGTGCTGCTTACGAATAAAAGAATCGCGCATTTTGTTAGCAATGGATTCAAAGGACCTTACGTGCGAATTGCGGAAAAGTTCACGGAAAACAGCAAAAGGGTTAGCGGTGGAATTGTCAGGTGGATTGGGCATATATACTGGATGGATAGGGTGACCGTACGTTCCGGATTTGTCGGGACAGTCTTTTTGATATTCTCCCGCCATAGATTGACAGATTGGTTTACTTTTCCTGACAAAGGTGAACGTGCGCCTAGCATAGGCTAAATTTTTCTGCAGGAAGCCAAATTACGCCATACGCAAGTCGACGCGTTTTACTCAATTTGCGCCATTTTGGTTACTTGCGTGCTGTTAACGTTTTTTCACTCAAAGTTGCTCACGGCACTGTCATAGTGGGAGGGGGGATGACGAGGGGGGGGGGGGGTACGCCAAAATAACCACTAGACGGACGTAAATTTTAAATAAATAAAACAAATTCCAATCGGTGACTCTGTGATCAAAATTTTCTTCCATGAATTGGCAAATTTACTTACGCCAAGCTAATCGGCTAGAAATTGAGGCTGGGTTCTAGAACAAAAACACCCACTTAGGGCGTCATTTCGCTGAGCCGGCGCTGCGCGTCAGGCTACATTTTGACACATTTGGAAATTTGCTGCGTCAAATTCGGATCCCACAAAAGGAGTGATGCGCTTCATTAGTAACTGTTAGATCAATTGAAGGTAAGGTTGCTATCACGACCTCTTTTTCTCAGACTTTGCCCTCCATTTTCAGGCGTTCGGTGGGGGGTTTTTTTAAGGGCTGTCCAGACACTGTTTTTCTAGGGTGGTATTTTGCTGCCCCGGGCATAAATCCTGAGCTGTGCTTCGGCATTAAAGGGTCTATCAAAAAAAAAAAGAAAAGAACAAAAATTCCCCCAGACGCCCAAAAATAAGACACGGCGCGGCGTCCGGGGAAAAAGATACCGGGATCGCAACCCTAATTTAAGGGTACATTTGATCCTGACATTTAAAAATTTTCACCTGCGGCACAATGATTTCTAAATTTTTTCAACTGCGGCGCAATGCATTTTTTTTATAAAAATTTTTCTTGCGGCGCAATTTTTGTGCGTACCGTAGAACTAATGCCTGGATCAGACATGGCTACTTTCGCTGCGCTGCACAAAGAAAAACTGTCAGAAAAACTGCAGCGGCTGCAAAAATTAAGTTATTCTTCGTGCAGCGCAGGGAAAATAGCCATGTCTGATCCAGGCATTCGATATCTTTTTTGTCTTAAGCCCAATTCGGACTAACGATTGCGATTACGACTACGATTACGATGAAAGCTTCTCGACCAATGAGATCAAAGCTTTCAACGATAGGGACATGAAAGCTTTGATCACATTGGTCGAGGAAGCTCAATCGTAATCGTGATCGCAATCGTTAGTCTGAATTGGGCTTTAGATAAGGCCGGAATACAATTTACGATGACAAATTACGGCGACAAAGTTGTCCTTCACACAATTCCGCACACTCTGTTGTTCTAAACGTCATTTGCTTTTCATTTGATTTTGACAATGGGACGGTGAGCCACATTTAACATTTTTTTGTTACCAATTATACCTAATAGGATTGTGAATGTAAGCGACACAGCATTACCAACTATATTTCCTAATACTTTCTTTAAGTGACGAAATTTAGATTTTATGACGTCCCCTTAAGATTTCATTTTGAATCAACCATGAAATTTTGTCGGCGAGCCGGCCGACAAAAGTTCAATTCGATTCAACTTTTTACGACGACAAAGTTGGTTGGGTTGATTGTATACAGAAGCACAGGGTGCTATGAATTTATGAAATGTCGCCGTAAATGTTGTGTTTAATAAAAACTGCGAGAAAAACGTCTTTCTCTGATTGGTCATTCAAAATGTCCAAGCATGCACAAAAAAGCGAGTCATCAATTTTGTTTTTTCAAAAGAGAAGGTGCGCCAAATACAGGTTTTGCCCTGGATGCCGCACAAACGTCGTCGCCGTAAAGCCATCCAGAGTGTAGGGTGATGGTGGGCTCGTTGGGGCCTGAAAACAACAAGGATCTTGTGGTGGATATCGAATGGATCAAAAATTTCGAGTAAAAGGGTATGAGCTGCACAAAGGAATTGAAAAGCGACAGACACATACATATATGTATATATAAATGTGTGACTCAGGATAAGAATAAGAAGGCTGTCTAAGAGAATAGCCAAATAACAATCAAATTTTCGTTATACGCCCTTTTATTGTATCCTTGTTTCATTTTATTCTATTGTAACTTATTTTGTCAGTGCAAAATGAGGAGTGAAGAAGAAGGAGAAGAACGAAAAGAGAAAAAAAAGTTCACAAAATGAAATTGAAACCGAAAAATTTGAATTCAATTTGGCGACTTTCTTACAGATTTCCTTCTGATTGTCAGTTAGTTTAAATTCGTCTTTACGTATTTTTATAGCGCCAGATTCAAAATGTTTCGCTTTTCATTTTTTTTCCCTGATGATTCCAGGGAAAATTTTCTCCCATCAGTTCAGCCCGCCTGGTGGGGTGGGTGGGCTGTCGCGGTGACACCAAACGATTGAGAAAAAAAACGGATCTGTTCGAAATAGACTGCTTTATTGTGGCTCTCCCTCATGAAAAATGAGAAAAAATTGAAGAAAAAAAAATAAGGAATCCAGAGTAACACGCGAATGTGTCGGCTCAAGGTGAAAGGGTTACCAACCATTTTTTTAACAATGCGAAATGGATTAGAAAGTGCTCAACTGAACGGAATTGGGATGTGTAGCGTGTCGTTTCATACGAGTATCCATAATGAGGCTCAATTTCAAAGGATTTCTCCAAGCGGATCAATTTAAATTGGTGGATATTTGCGCGAAATAGAATACCCAGTTATAGTACACAAAAAATAAATGGGAAAAGAACCAAAAAAAAACTAAACAAGAAAATCCAAAAGAAAAAAACACGAGGTGGATTTCGCAATAAGAAAAAAAAGCCGAAAAGAACCATTTTCGTTCAACAGAAAACGAAAATAGTAAAAAATAAAATAAAAAAAATCGCGGAAAATTCATATCAATCGCAAGCGGATTGATAATCCTTATAGTTTTTGACCTATTAAACCCCCCCCTCTCCCCCTCTTTACACGCCTCTGGTTTTAAGCTCAATTCAGACTAACAATTTCGATCACAAGTACGATTTAGCTTCCTCGACCAATGAGATCAAAGCTTTCATTTTCCTATCGTTGAAAGCTTTGATCTCATTGGTCGAGCAGCTTCAATCGTAATCCTGAGCTGTGCTTCGGCATTAAAGGGTCTTCCCCTAAGCTTTGGCTAGAACTATAAAAAAAATCGCAATCGTTAGTCTGAATTGGGCTTTAGGCTATTGTTGCCACAGAGATAAAAAGTGTAACGCGTTTTTTTATGTTTGCAAAACTTTTAGAAACAAACATCCCACGATCGAAAATTGTGTGCGGCACCGCTGAAATTATTTTTCAAGAAAAATACGTTAGGGGCAATAAATCCTGAGAAAACTGCGCCGCAGACGAAAATTTTTGGGTTTCGAGGCAATTTTTTAGTAGTTATGAGATTACAACATTCGATTTCATAATTCCGGGACAAAATCTTTCTTTACGGGACGCCGGGACAACATATCTGAATCCGGGATCGTCCTGGCCATTTCGGGATTGTCTTGGCCATTCCGGGATCGTCCTGGACATTTCGGAACGATATAGTCATGCTATCAACAAGTCGAAGCTGATGAGGGGCAGAAAAATCTTTTAGTTATTAAGTTTTGCCACCGATAGAGGTCCCACTGTACTAGGGCTGGTCGTTCTTAGCTTATTCTATAAAATATTTTCGGAAACACTTTCAAATACTCACCTTTGACTTGGAATCTGAAGCTTAAATTTTTCGAAACGGACAAGCATAACATACGCCAACAAAACTAGACGTATTTTAAAAGCTTTTATTTAGCTAGCTTTTGTTGTTTGTTTATCTGGTTTGTTTTTTGTCTGTCAGTGTCAAATCTTGTAATCTGATTTTCACCAACTAGCGCTCAACCGATTGACTTGAAATTTTGCACACATACGTAACTCCGATATCAGTACAATATTTTCACTACTTCATAATTATCCGGATAACGGAAGATGGTAAGAAGTCCACAAGGATATCTAAAAAACAAGGATATGAATTTGAATCAGATACAAAATGACTAAAAAAGGATCAAACAAAAAAAAATCGGTACTACGCACCGTTTTTTAGAAAATCGTAAAAACTTTTCTCTTTGTATTTGGGTGAGGGGGGAGGAGAGGAGGTGGCAGTGTGGAAATATATCCCGGAATTCCTTGAGGTTTTTTCTACGTGGTAGTTTTTTTTTCAGAATTTTTAGCGGCCCTTTTCAAGCGGTAACTTTTTTATATAAATATATTTTTTTTTAATATAATTTTTTTCTGCATTTTTGGAGACCTTTTCCAAGCGGTAATTTTTCGCCTGCGGCATTTTATAAACGAAAATTGTTGTTTTTAAATTTCAGCGGCCTTTTCGAAGCTGGAAGTGTTTTCCGGAATTTCTTAGGGTCTTTTCTACGTGGTAGTTTTTTTTCTGAATTTTTTGTGGCCTTTTTTTGTGGCGTAATTTTTTTCCTGCGGCATTTTGTAACCGAAAATTGTTTTTCCTCGAATTTTGGAGGCCTTTTCGAAGCTGGAAGTGTTTTCCGGAATTTCTTAGGGTCTTTTCTACGTGGTAGTTTTTTTTTCTGAATTTTTTGTGGCCTTTTTTTGTGGCGTAATTTTTTTCCTGCGGCATTTTGTAACCGAAAATTGTTTTTCCTCGAATTTTGGAGGCCTTTTCGAAGCTGGAAGTGTTTTCCAGAATTTCTTAGGGTCTTTTCTACGTGGTAGCTTTTTTTCTGAATTTTTAGCGGCCCTTTTCAAGCGGTAATTTTTTTTATATAATAAGTTTATTTTTAAATATAATAAATTGTTTTTAAAATATAATAAATTTTTTTTCTGAATTTTCAGGGCCTTCTTTCAAGCGGTATTTTTCGCCTGCGGCATTTCATAAACGAAATTTTTTTTCTGGAATTTTAGAAGCCTTTTCGAAGCTGGAAATGTTTTCCAGAATTTTTTAAGGTACGTGGTAATTTTTTTAAATAAATTTTTGGGGGTCTTTTTTCAGCAGTACGAACCCTTGCCAAGATTAGCGTAATCGTTATGCAAAAAAAAAAATGGATTCGAATGGAAAACCTTACAAATGTTGCAATACGTCCAAGGGTGGCAGTCCATGTAAAACTGTAGGCGCGCAGCATGGAGGAAAAATGGTTATAGAAACCTCTAGTGAAGAATTCCAGTCCCTATCCTAGTGGCATATTTTATTAATTTATTTAACGAATTTTCCCAGAATATCTGAAACCATTGACGGGCAATAGAATCAAAACACACGTAAAGATACACAAAAAAAAACTACAATTGAGTGAATCGAATATAATTTGGTTTAAATGAATCTTAACTTCAGCTCCCCAAACCGATCATTAGTTATGAAAGGGAACTGAAATTACTTGATGAGTTTTTAGCTGCTAGACATATTAATTGGGGTGTAATTTTTGTAATTTTGCACAACAGCAGACAGTTTATCGAGAAATTCTCCTTTTCCGTGTGCTTCGTTTGAACATCTTTTTTTTTCTTTCTTTCATCTGTTCTTCCACTGATTATCCTCTATAGGCCTTATGTTAGTTGAAATTTGACTCAAATCTTTCATGTTTTCGCATACGAGCAGTGGCGTAAATAGGAATCGCCCCCACCCATCGCGGCCCAACCACCACGAAAATCTTCCAGAAAACCATTTTATCCGCAACGGCGATAGAGGCCATAGTCACGGTGGTCAAGTTAAGGTGACAGAAATCTACTTCTTTACTGCGACTTAATGCGCAACAGACATCCCCGAAAAAAATGCGCCGCAGGTAAAGTTTTTTTTTCGAAAAAACACAATCTTAGTTACAAATTTCGTCATTTACGGTGAGGGAGTGCGGCTATGCGAAGGTAAAGTGAATGTCAGAGCAAAATCTGTATCTTGCCCATCCCCCACCCCTTTCTGTTCCCAAAAAAGTTATAAAATCTAATTTTTGTCCTTGTCGAAGTTTTGAAAGATCGACCAGAGAGAAGATTTATCTCAGTTTTTGAGCGTAATTATCTAAGCGAAAAATATAAGAGAATCTGTGTCTGGTCGTCAGGTCAACAACAGAAGTGTAGCCGTTGTTCTAAAGAGGCCGGGCTGAAACTTGACTGTCACTTCGTTTAAAATGTTTCCTTCCTTTGTTTCAATTCAGTAAATTTAAAAAATTTCACCACGAGAAATCCGATACAAATTAATAGAAAATTGGTTTCGAGAGAAGCAAATATTATTCAAAAATATTGACCCTAATTATAGGAATCTGATTTCTTCAAAATTCGATAAAAATTACACCACATCAATTGATTTTTCGTAGTAAAATTCACTATTTTGTGGTTAAAATTGTCTATTTCTAAAATTGAAATCAACTATTTTGGAATTTAAATTAATTATTGTAGTTAAAGTCTCAATTCTCCATTATAAAATAGTTAGATTTGCTATTCTTTTTTCTTTGCGTGCATCCCGTAATCGAAAATTGCTGAAATAAATGTGCCGCAGGCAATTTTTTTCAAAGAAATATGCACTGAAGGCAGAGATTTGTCAAAAAAAAAAAACAAATAGGCCGCAGGTGAAAACTTGTGGGAGCCAACACACCCTCAAACTGAAACCTTTACAGTTGCCAAAGAAGTGTATTTTGAATTCCGCATGTCCGTCACACCGTCTATCCGTCCATACATCTGTCTGTGCGTCCGTCCATCTATCTGGCCGTTTTTCCGTCTGTCTATCAGTTTATCAGTCTGTCAGTCGGTCAATTTGTCACTCTGTCTTTCCGTTAACATCAGAACTTTCGAAATAATTGAGCTAGAGACTTGAAATTTTTTACAATTGTGTTTTCTAGGAAATAGCAACTGAAAATTCAATTTTTGCGTGAGACATTTCTGTCCCCTTCACTGCCTAAACCATTACTAATATCGGAAATCGGACAATGGATTTTTAATCAGGGGCCCTAAAAACCCCCCTATACCAAATTTCACCAAAATCGGAGCCATGTAAAAAAATTCAAAAAATCGCAAGGGGGACCCCTGCACTTTTTTTAAGGACGAAAAATCGAAGTCCTTCGATCGGTCTGAAATTCAGAATTTAGAGGTTATCGGGGGCGGAGAATCGATATCCGGTGTCCTTTTTGAGGGGGGCGGTACGGTTTGGGCGGTACAAGGACGAGGTCCTTGAGAAATCCTTTTTTCCCCAAAAAGGACACCGGATATGGATTTCTCGTCCCCGAAAACTCTAAGATCCCAAATTTCATGAAAATCCTTTCAGCCGTTTCCGAGAAAAAAGGATTCAATTTTTAAGGATCCGACATTTGGAAAACCGTCTGTCCCTCGCGTAATTTTTGGCCTATCGACCTACGGAAAAATGTTTTTGATAGATAAAAGGATCCTAAAGAATGTGTGATTTTTGGTTTTCCTGAAACCGTAGTACTTTTTTTAAAAAAACATTTTTTTCTTGAGACTTGAAATTTTCTTGAGATTTTTTGTCAAAAATTTCAAAAATTTACAAAATTAGTTTTAAGCCTTTTTCTATAAAAAAAATATATGAGTGTGCGGGCCCCATTCTTCTAGCAGGAGTTGGGGGGTCCTCCCCTCCCCGGCATTGCAGGCGTTTGTATCCCCCAGTGACGTCACTGTATACGAATGTGTGATGTGCGATTTTTTTCTTCCCTATGACTTTCCAGTGACATGGCGACTTGAAAGTAAACACCACGACCATAAACTCAAGGAGATTAAAGGCGCGATGCCTAATTTATGACCTCGTGTGCTACTTGGGCCGATTATTTCAACGTAAATTATGTTTAATCCAACCATGAGCGGACATCTTTTTTTTTATAATTCCAGCCAGAGCTTAGGGGAAGAACCTTTAATGCCGAAGCACAGCTCATGATGGACTTCTCTTCGACATTAAATTTTTTTCGTGTCGATTTCGTTAATTTGCGACGTGATTTCAGGGATAATCGACCTCACAATAAAACAAAAGCAAAAAATAAAGAAAATAAAAGAAAAACAGGATCGCAATTATGTGAATTTCGCACAAAATTTCTAAACACAATTCCCAAGTTTTCGGAATTTATCTTGGATTTTCCTGCGATGAATGACTATTGAAATGACCTTTAATTATATTCCCTGGCATGATATATTCAAAGCCCCTGCCCCATCCCATGGTCCCCGGATGTCTGCCAGTTTAGCCCCAACCAAAGTATCTCAGACTGTGATATTAAACTGTATAAGAATATTTCAATTAATGAAGAAATACTTGGCTCGTGATTCGCCATTAATTTTACTTAACGAAAACAAAAACAAAATCTCGAGAAAAAAAATAACAAAATAACCAAAAAGTCAAACTAGAATCATGAAAGACAATCGCACGGAATACGACAAGAAATAATTTACTCAGATTTGCGTATGAATTAAAAGGGCATGAAAAGCATAAGACGAGGGGACACTACAGGGGCTTAGATTTAATCTGAGTGAAGATTAAAAAAAACACCAAAAAAAACAAAAGTAGTAATTCGAAGTCATCGAGCCACCAAAACAAATTAATCCTCGTTTAAATCACAGGACAGAACGAACAAAAAAATAAAAGAGAAGAAAATTGGGGAGTGTTGACCTGCCCTAATTCTGGAAATCTTCTTTGACAATTAGACAAACGCATTTGCCGTGATATCATCAGGAGATCCTGACAACAACAACGAAAAAAATAAAACAACAACAAGAAAACCGAGAGAAACCGCACACAGCAGGCAAGGAAAGGACGAAATTAGGGATACGCATTTATAGAAACGTAAAAAAGCTACAACTGCCAGTGGCCAATCGTCAAATACTCTACATGAGGGCAGAGAAAATTTTCACGAAAAAAAATCCGTTTGCATGGGAGAAGGAGGGGGGGATTGGTCCAATTGGATTTTGATGTATGGACCGCTTATGAAAAATCATATTCTAAATACATTTCGAATTGTCACAAAAAGAATACCGAATTGGGCTCTCCTTTTTCTTTTAAAATCGAATTCTTACAGGATTAGGCGGGACATAAGCAGAAGGAGTAGAAAACAGGCCAAGGTTAGGGAGGGGTTGTGATGGGGGAGGGGTGGTGACGGGGGAGGGGGTGTGGGAGTAGGAATGATTAACTTCCGGTGCGTTTCTTTACCGATTCTTTTTCACAATCGATGGAAAAACCAGAATTGAATAAATTATTTTATGTGTTTTTGCTGATAAGTAATGGCAAAATTAATTGGAATTTTATATTTTGTGACCAAATCCACACATTTTTTAGTAACATTTTTTTAAAATTTCATTTTGTAAATTTTTGAAATTTTCAAAAAAAAAATCTCAAGAAAATTTCAAGTCTCGAGAAAAATATTTAAAAAAAAAAAAGTTGTACAGTTTCAGGCAAAACAAAAAAAGACATCCTTTAGGATCCTTTAATCTGTCAAAAACCGTTTTCCGTGAGTCGATAGGCCAAAAATTACGGGAGAGACAGACGGTTTTCCAAATGTCGGATCCTTAAAAATTGAATCCTTTTTTCTCGGAAACGGCTGAAAGGATTTTCATGAAATTTGGGATCTTAGAGTTTTCGGGGACGAGGAATCGATATCCGGTGTCTTTTTTTGGAAAAAAAAGGATTTTTCAAGGACCTCGTCCTTGCACCGTCCAAACCCTCCCGCCCCCCTCAAAAACGACACCGGATATCGATTCTCCGTCCCCGGTAACCTCTAGATTCTGAATTTCAGCCCGATCGAAGGACTTCGATTTTTCGTCCTTAAAAAAAATGAAGGGGTCCCCCTTGCGATTTTTTCAATTTTTTGACACGTCTCCGATTTTGCTGAAATTTGGCACAGGGCCCCTGATTAAGAATCCGTTGTCCGTTTGCCGATATTAATAATGGTTTAGGCAGTGCAGGGGACAGAAGTGTCTCACATAAAAATTGAATTTTCAGTTGCTATTTACTAGAAAACACAATTGTAAAATATTTCATGTCTCTAGCTCAATTCCTTCTTAAGTTTTGGTGTTCACGGACAGACAGATGGACAGACGGACGAACAGATGGATAGCCAGACTGACAGATAGACAGGACAGACTGACCGAAAAACAGACTGACAGACAGACGGTCGGACATGCGGAAATCAAAATATTTTGCCATCCCTAACACGTTGGTGTAGTTCATTTTTGTGACCGACAATTGGTTCGCTGCGTTACAAATGATATACTAAATCTAATACACTTCTATATAATTCTCATATAGAGTATAAAAACGTTTCGTACAAACATTGGAGTCTTCCTGGACCCTAAACTCGTTCATCTGCTGGCCAAAAAATCACAAAAAATGTTAAATGAATGTAAAAATGAATGGTCCGGGCTCCTTGTCTAGCCAGCAGGAATCTGGCGAAATAGAAACCAGTAGGGATGAATATGGAAAAGCGGAACGAAAAAAAAACACACAAACATAGAGAAGACAACCTGAGCCGGCGACGGCCAAAGACGGACGGGATGCCGGAGATCCCCTGGAAAAGCAAGCAAAAGTAATTAATTGAGATCACTGGCGACCATTGAATAAATTAACATTCGTTTGGGGTTGAAACAGAATCCTGTAAGGGGTGTTTTTTCCTCTTTCACAACCTAAAAAAAAACTTCAGTTTAGTACTTTTTAGAATCGGTTGTTATTTACGAATAATAAGTGCTACAAGTTTTTCTCAAGATTTAAAGATTTAAGGTTTTGTAGGAATTTTGTGGGTCAGTTACGGTTACAACTGTTAACCCCAATTCAGACTAACGATTGCGATTACGATTGAAGCTTCTCGACCAATGAGATCAAATCTTTCAACGATAGGAAAATGAAAGCTTTGATCTCATTGGTCGAGGAAGATCAATCGCAATCGCAATAGCAATCGTTAGTCTGAATTGGGCTTTACTATCCTTTCAAATTGACTGTGAGAGATTTAACTTGAGCTAGAGAGACAATATTTGTTTTTTTTTTTGTGAATCCTTGACAAATTATCGATGGAGAGGGGGGAAAGGGAAAAGGGGAAAGGGAAAGGGGAAGGTGGATATTTTTAAAGCTTTCAAATTGGTCCTGAAATTCTTGAAAGCTCAATCAGAGGGAGGAGGGTCTGTTCATTTTTTTGTTTCTTTGTCATCAAATAGTATTTAGTACCAGGAAGACTTCAAAATCCTTTTTTTGCTGATTTTTATCCTCTATATTATATAACATATAGGAGTATATTCAATCTAGTGTACCGTTTGTAACGCATCGAACACAAAAATGAACTACACTAGGATATTAAGGACGGCAAAAGATTTTCATTGCCGCATGTCCGTCTGTCTGTCCGTCCATCTGTCCGTCCATCTGTCCGTCCATCTGTCCGTTCCTCCGTGAATACCATAACTTTCGAAAGAACTGAGCTAGAGACTTGAAATTTTGTTTAATTTCCTTTCTCGTAAATGGCTCCGCCAAGTTCTTGAATTGGACCATTCTTTCCTCCTTCCCACATACATACCAAACAGTTTTTTGCAATTTTCTCGAATACGGTGAGTCGTATTGAATAATTTGTAAAGGTAAAATGTAACGGAATTAAAAAAAAAATTGTGTGGTACCAGTTATATATACCGTTATTTTTCAGAAAGTTAACAGAAAACTACGATTTTTGTAAAACTTTTTTACAAAAAATTTCAAGTTGCTAACTCAACACGCTCTCCAGTAATTTAAGATACATGAAGTGGACAGACCGACAGACAGACAAACCGACAGACAAACCGACACACAGACAGACCGACAGACAGACAGACAAACCGACAGACAGACAGACAGATTGACCGATTAACAGACTGACAGATTGATAAACAGACTGACAGGCTGACAGATGGACAGATGCACGGACATTATAATATTGCCTGAAACGGATTTCGTGCTGATTTCCAAATGAAAATTCGAAACGGCAACACTGGAAATCGGAAAAGCCATCCAAGAACCAAATATCCGGCCATTCCACTTAATGAAGTTTAATTATGTGTAATTAGCGAAGTCCTGATGCTTCTTCGTGGCTCCCCTAATTTATTTCTACCCCTGTTTGAATTTGGGTTTTTTTTTCCAGTACCCATTTAAACTAACAGTTGTTAAACATTTTTAACTCGATTTTAATTGATTTAATGCAATCAAAGATTTAATTTAACCGTAATTTCATTCTCTTTGGACGATCGTCACTGCGATTTAATTGAGAAATAATTCTGCCGTGTTCGGTTTCTCCAAGGCGGGGGCCACCATTAATGTTGCATAAACTTTAAGAGATGTCCATAAACAGTAATCGTCATAAGGCAGTCTCAGGAAGTATCCGGGAGACACCACACACACACACACACATCAATTCAGTGTGTGACGTTATATGGAATGATTTTCTTGGGACTACGTAGACATACTGACGACTTTGTATTTCCTCGCTGGCCACTAGTTCGGATTGTCTATCAATAATAATTGACCCAGTGTACGACGGACGGTACGTACCTGCGGATAGGTGTGTATAAATAGATATGGGAAACCATAAACCGATTCAGTTTTATGTTTGATCAAAATACCTTTCAGTTTATCCTTACCTATCTATCAGATATGACTTTAATGTCACATACTTACAGCTACGTACGACAGACACCTCCTGGTGATTTCTGTTTGGCTTTGTTGTTGTTGCTTTGTTTTTGTCACACACACACACATTCTCTCTCTTGCTTTATGGGTGAGAAAACGTAAGAACACGTGTGATACGCAACAGGTGTACTGGTCAGCCCATACACACCCGGTAGGAAATGAAGCGCTTCAGAATAACCCACAAGGTCGAAGTGTTTCCTTTTCCTGTATTTCTTTTCTATTAGGCAAGCGACTGCCTTTTCTATCAGGGATGGTAAACGTTATCGTAATCGTAACGGAATAACGATTTTCCGGTTTCTTCCTCAAAATTGCTATAACGTTATAGAAATTTAATTCCGTTACAATAACGAAAAACCCGTGATAACGTTATAGAAAGAACGATGCACGAAAATGCCCCTTGACTAACTTTTGGGTTTCACATTCGTTGTACCTGGAATGGAAAGGTAATTTGTTATAGTTTCATTGACATAAGCTCTTTTTTGGCGGGGAACTGCAGGGGTATGGTCAGCTGCCATCTTAGACGCAATGATTTTTCATGGAAAATGGGAAAATCAGTGCCCCTAAGATGGCAGCTGACCATCCCCCTGCAGTTCCCCGCCAAAAAAAAGAGCTTATGTCAATGAATCTAGAGCAAATTACCGTTTCAATCCAGGTACAACGAAAGTGAACCCCAACTGGTTCAAAAGTTAGCCCGGGGGCATAAAAAACGTCGAATCCTGCATGGTTCTTTATTCCGTTACAATAACGAAAAACGTAACGAAACCCGAAAAAAAAGATTCGTTTTTTTTTTGTTATCTATTTATTTTTGCTTTATTTTATTTATTTTTTATCATTTTTTTGTGAAATGTTCCACAAAAGTTCATCAAATATAACCTCACTGACCCACCCACCTGCATAAAATATAATTAAAAATATTTGGGTAGTTTTTTTTTTAAATATTTTGATTCTAAATATTTGGTTCTGGAATGTGCCGATCCTATCAACTTTTGGTGGAAATCTGTTAACCGGAAGCAACCAAAATGGTGGCGTTTTTAAAAATTGCAATTTCGTTTTTCGAGGTTTGCTCCGAAACTACGCGTTTTTCAGTAGTACTTTTTGTGTATGACAAAACTTGGCGGCAATAAAACTTCATATATTTTTGTCTTTCACTAGAACTGCATATCATAAACTGTTATCGAGATATACCGTTATTTAGAGAAAAAAAAAGAACAGTTTTTCCCAATTTATAATGCAAAAACTAACAGGTTTTTGATGGTTCAATGTATGCGATGAATAGAAGAGAATAATGTTTGCAACACTACTTTTGGCTTTGGCTCTTATCCGCTATCTTTTACCGTTATTGAGATATTTTTATTAAAAGTCAAAAGCATAGATTTTTTGTGAATCGCTGGAAACTAACGGTTTTTCAGAGAAAAAAAGAAAGAAAAAAAACAATTTAAAGAAGAATTAAAGACACTAAAATTCTCTACATTTTTGCCTTTTACTGTAAATGGATAGCTTTTACCGTTATCGAGATATTTCAAATTTTGTAAGATACTGTAAAAATTCATATTTTAAAACCAGAACCGAATTTTTAAAATTTAGAAATCAAAACCAAAACCAGAACCAATTTTTTGAAATTTTAGAAATTAAAACCGGAACCAGAACCGAATTTTTGAAATTTTAGAAATCAAAACCGAAACCAGAACCGAATTTTTAAGATTTTAGAAATCAAAACCGAAACCAGAAAATGTTTGAAATTTTAGAAATCGAAACCGAAACCAGAACAAATTTTTTTAAATTTTAGAAATCAAAAACAACTTTTTGAAATTTTAGAAATCAAAACCGAAACCAGAACCGAATTTTTCAAATTTTAGAAATCAAAACCGAATTTTTGAAATTTTAGAAAATAGAAATTCAGTTCACCCTTGAATCAAAATCGAAGAAAGAACTCTTAGAGCCTGTTTAGACGCGACGTGTTTTCGTTCGTTTCGTTAAAGTTGGACGGTACGGGGTACTGTGGGAATGACGATAGGAAAAGACGAACGAAAACTAAAATTCCCACCGTGAAAATAAAGTGGAACGGTGCCTGATAGGTTGTTAAGGTATTTTGTGGCTATCCGTTTCGTTGCTATGGTTATAAATATTTTGTCAGCTGTAATTGTTGTTTGGTTTTCCGATTATAATTGTTTTAGCACTGGAGATAATGTCATCGTGGAATTCTATTTTCGCGCATTCCAAAAGAAACCAAAATACGTTTGTTAAAAAATCTGCGTGTAAACACGAACGAAAAAAAGGAGCGGAAAAGGGAGAGTAAATAGGTGGTCGTGTATACTGGCTCTTAGTTTGCATCTCTGGTAAGAAGTGCTTGAGATTTTTCCTATTGGGTAGCCAGCCATGAGAGAATACCTCAACAGCAACACCAGCAAAATATCAAAAATAAATAATAATAATAATAATAAAAAAGATCGGATCGGACATTTACACGAGTTCGCAGTGAGAGCCTTGACATGGGACACTCACAACATTAGGGCGAGATCTAGGGTTTCGTTACTTTGTATCTTAGCATAAAATAACTTCGATTTTGTTGTTGTTGGCTAACGCCGCCACCAACTGACGGACATGCCATCCGGCGAATCAATGAGTTCTGGTTTGAAAACCGACAGTTATTGCCGGTAAATTAGGGAATATCGAATGTGTCCGTCAGGTAGATATGCAGCTCGCATACTTTTATGAAACACCTGTTATAGAATATTTACTCTTGGTTGGGTTTGTACAAATTCTTTAAGCAGATATTGGAAATATTGAAAATGCAATAATTGTTTCTGAAAAATTGCAATTGGAATCGGTTTAGTGTCAAATTGTCGAATTAACAGAATTAACTCTGGTGTGCAAACGATATATCGTTCCCTTGATTCACATCTTTTTGATGGAGGGTTGGGTTTTGGTCCAACCTCTTTCAAATATGCTCAGAAGACCCAGAATTCTAGCGCTTTTGGAAACCGAGAAAACCACTATAGAAGTACCGTTAGTTTGCAAGAAAATTGCTTAAAATTGCTAAACCCCTATAAAAGAACCGTTAGTTTGCAAAAAAATTGCAAAAAATCGACTTTTTCCCACTCTAATGAGAATATCTCGAGAACGGATAAAGATTAAAATTAACGGTCAAAAACATGTGGTGCGAATTATTATTTCCTTTAATTTCTTTCTTACATAGCACCATCAAAAACCAGTTAGTTTTCGATAAAAACGCCAAAAATGAAATTTTTCGAAATAACGGTAAATCTCGATAACGGTTCGAGATGTGGAGTTCTTGTGAAAAGCAAACATATTGAAAATATTAATATCTGCAATTTCCTTCATCAGAACCACTATTGAAAAACGCTTAGTTTCGGAATAAAACGCAAAAAACCAAATTTTTTTTTTGCAAATCCAATTTTCCTTGTTCGTGGTGCAACAGTTTGAAAATGAAATTTTTGAAAATCCCGTTACTCTCAAAATTTTGCTACGACGAAAATCTGTGGTCGTTCTCAGGATTAATAGTTTCAGAAGAAAATTGGAAAAAGTGCCCTTTTTCGAACAATTTCTCCGCAACTTCCTCTCAAAGTTTCAAAGCTGGATATTTCAAAACCATGTTTTGGCGTTTGGTACAAGATAAGAATCAAGGGACGATATTATATGGCCGGGACATACTGTCCCACCGCGTCCCGCGAAGAAAACTTTTGTCTCGGAATTATGCAATTTGGTGATGAAATTTCAATAATCATGAAAACAAATTGATCTCGCAACCCAAAAAATTCTCGCATGCGGCGCAGTTTCCTCTTTTTTGTATTTTTCTTCACAAAAAAAAAATTCACCTACGGCGCATTTTATTAAATAACTTTAAATAGTGCGATGTTTGTTTCTAAAAGTTTTGGTCTGCGGCGCAATTTTTGGTCTGCGGCGCAATTTTTGGCGGTTTTTTGAGAACGTCAAATACCCACAACACTTTTTATCTGGTCGAGCTTTCATTTTCATGATTAATTTCAAATCATCAAGAGTTTCCGCACACCGTCTGTCTGCCTGTCTGCCTGTCCATCCCTCTGTCTGTCTGTCTGTCCATCTCTCTGTCTGTCTGTCTGTCTGTCCATCCCTCTGTCTATCCGTGAACACCAAAACTTAAGAAGGAATTGAGCTAGAGACATGAAATTTTTTACAATTTATTGTGTTTTCTAGTGAATAGCAACTGAAAATTCAATTTTTATGTTACACACTTATGTCCCCTGCACTGCCTAAACCACTATTAATATCGGAAAACGGACCACGGATTCTTAATCAGAGGCCCGAAAACCACTCCTATGCCAAATTTCAGCAAAATCGAAGACGTGTCAAAAATTTGAAAAAATCGCAAGGGGGACCCCTTCACTTTTTTTAAGGACGAAAAATTCAAGTCCTCCGATCGGGCTGAAATTCATAACGTAAAGGTTATCGGGGACGGAGAATCGATATCCGGTGTCCTTTTTGAGGGGGGCGGTGGGGTTTGGGCGGTACAAGGACGAGGTCCTTGAAAAATCCTTTTTTCCCCAAAAAGGACACCGGATATCGATTCCTCGTCCCCGAAAACTCTAAGATCCCAAATTTAATGAAAATCCTTTCAGCCGTTTCCGAGAAAAAAGGATTCAATTTTTAAGGATCCGACATTTGGAAAACCGTCTGTCTCTCCCGTAATTTTTGGCCTATCGACTCACGGAAAACGGTTTTTGACAGATTAAGGGACCCTAAAGGATGTGCTTTTTTTGTTTTGCCTGAAACTGCACAACTTTTTTTTTAAAAAAATATTTTTCTCGAGACCTGAAATTTTCTTGCGATTTTTTTTTTGAAAATTTCAAAAATTTACAAAATGAAATTTAAAAAAATGTTATTACGAAATGTGGGGATTTGGTCACAAAATACAAAATTCCAATTAATTTTGCCATTACTTATCAGCAAAAATACATAAAAATAATTTATTCAATTTTGGTTTTTCCATCGATTGTGAAAAAGAATCGGTAAAGAAACGCACCGGAAGTTAATCATTCCTACTCCCACACCCCCTCCCCCGTCACACCCCCTCCCTAACCTTGGCCTGTTTTGTACTCCTGATTATGTCTCGCCTAATCCTGTAAGGATTAGATTTTGAAAGAAAAAGGAGAGCCCAATTCGGTATTCTTTCTGTGACAATTCGAAATGTATTTAGAATATGATTTTTCGTAACCGCTCCATACATGAAAATCCAATTGGACCACCACTTCGTCCCTCCTTCATACAAATGGGATTTTTTTTCGTGAAAATTTTCTCTGCCCTCATGACTGTTCAGATTGGTTGAAATAGTCCGCCTAAATAGGACGGATGAAATATTGCTCGTGTTCAGATTGAGACTATTTGAACCAGTAGCTGTGAGTAATCAGACTGGCGTGGAACATTTGGGAAACGGAACAGTTCTAAACTATTACAAATAATACGTGGCTGCCTTTTGCTCTGCGACGTGTTGCATCGACGACGACCGAAACAATAATGACAATGGAACACATTCAGTGTGGCAGCCAACCAATCAGAGCACGACAGGCGGAACTCTGAGAACGGAGATTTTAGTTTTGAGGATGATTTTCCTATCAACAGTCCCACTTCCTCACCTTGCCCTAATGTTGCCAGTTTCTATCCTAAATAGGCGGACTATTTCAACCAATGTGAACAGGCACATATAGACAGACAGTACTAGCAGACCCTTCGTAGCCAGCTGAAAGTTTTTTGTATAAATTTTAGAATGTCAAAAAACCCCATAAATAATTAAAAAACTTTTGGGACAAAACGTTATCCTTTCAGGACCTTCCGTTTAGAATTTTGAAAATCTAACATACCTGCTCCTGGCTACGCAGCTCTCTTTTGCAAAAAACTGTGTAAAAATCGGTCCAGTAGTTTCTGAGTATTTTTATACATTAAGATTTGACGATTGGCTGCTGGCAATTGGTTTTTTCTCTGTCCTCATGTAGGGTATTTGACGATTACTGAAATACTTTTTTGACGGCTCCTGGCAATTGTAGGTTTTCTTATGTTTCCGATTTGAATCTGGACAAAATTGAACCATCCATCCGTATCGGCGTTCTGGCCATTTGTTTATTTGTTTGTTTTCGCATCCCCCGGGACTAGTCGACAGGTAAGGGACACGACTGGACACACAACAACATTCTGTTATCTGATGAACAGGTAGGTAAGTAGGTAATCACCTAAAAATGTTAAAAACTACTACCTTTAGATACAGGTTAATTTTTTCCTCTCGTTTTTTTTTTTGGATTTTTTCTTCTTCTTTTCAGTGTTTTTTTTCGTTCGTCTTTAAGTCGTTGTCGATGCTGATGCTGGGTGCATTCAGGTAGATTTTGATGTGCATTTGCCAAAAAGGGGATTTTTATTACTTTAAACAATAGAAAAGATGTAGAAGAAGATGAAAAAAAAACACTGAACCAAGAAATATTCAAATCCCGAAACAATAAAGTGAAAAAAAAACGAAAAAAAAAATTCTCAGTAAGAGCACAAAACATCACAAGGTATTTCAATATACGTTCATCTTTCATCTGTAAGGATTCAGCTTAGTTTTGTGATAATTCGACACAAAGCAGCAAAAAAGCCGCAGTTAAAAATAAAAATAAAAAAAAAAACATTTGTCAGATATTTGCTTTGAGAAATTTTTTTTTTTTAAATTTCTTTTGATATGCTCTAAAATCTTCGAAAGTGCAGTTTTTGTTGTCTCCATGCCAAAAATTTAATAATTACACTGTAGAACGATTTTGAACAAAAATGTATGTTCTGTAAATGCATTCTGATAAGGGACGGCAAACGAAAAAAAAAACATCGTAACGTTAGACATTTCGTTATGAAACGAAATTCAAATCTTATTTCGTTACGTTATTTCGTTTTGTAGCGATAAAAAGTTTCATTTCGTTACATTATAACGGTATTATTGCGTTACACGTTGTATTGAAACTGAAAACTATAAAAAAATGCACTTTAATAATAGTTTATTTATCACAAAGTAATTCAGTTCGGTTTCCATAAAAGTAAATTCTATAACAAAAATTAATAAAACTTAACAAAAAGAAAATACCAACAAAAACCATTAAAATAGAGAAAATACCATTAAAATAGTGATTCTTGATTTAAAATCTTGATACAAAAGATTTTTATTTCCGCATGTCAGTCCGTCTGTCCGTTTGTCCGTCTGTCCGTCTGTCCGTCTGTCCGTTTGTTCGTCTGTCCGTCTGTCCGTCTGTCCGTTCGTCTGTCCGTTTGTCCGTCTGTCCGTTTGTTCGTCTGTCCGTCTGTTTGTCTGTCCGTCCGTCCGTTTGCCCGTTTCTTCGTCCGTCTATCTGTCAATTTGTCCGTCTGTCCGTCCGTCCGTCTATCTGTCAGTCTGACTGTGAACACCACAACTTTCGAAGAGATTGAGCTACAGACTTGAAATTTTGTACGCTTGCGCTCCTTGTAAATGGCTAGACTAGGATCTTGAACGGGCAAAATTGAACCATTTCTCCCCGAAAGCCGAAGCAGAAGTTTAACAGAAGAAGGTCGAAGCCGAAGTTTGACCGAAGTTGGCCGTTGCCGAAGTTTGACGGAAGGTGGCCGTAGTCGAAGTTTGACAGAAGGTGACCGAAGCCGGAGTTTGACAGAAGATGGCCGAAGCCGGAGTTTGACAGAAGGTGGCCGACGCCGAAGCCAAAGCCGAAGTTTAACAAAAGGAGGTCGAAGCCGCAGTTTAACCGAAGTTGGCCGTTGCCGTAGTCGAAGTTTGACAGAAGGTGGCCGTAGTTGAAGTTTGACAGAAGGTGGCCGAAACCGGAGTTTGACAGAAGGTGGCGGACGCCGAAGCCAAAGTCGAAGTTTAACAGAAGGAGGTCGAAGCCGACGTTTAACCGAAGGTGGACTAAGTCAAAGCCGCAGTTTGACAGAAGTTGGCCGTTGCTGAAACCGCAGCAGAAGTTGATCAATTGGTCGAACTCTACGAAATTAGCTTTCAATATATTAACGATAAATGTTGGCGCAGCAGTAAATGCACGTATGAACCCATCATCCAGGCTACAAATGATATAGAAAACACACATGGTTATACAAACACCACAATACCGTATACGCGATAAATGCTTCCATTAGAAGAAGCTGGATCCCTTGTCCAATAGTTTAATGACCTGGAAATCTCATAAAATAATAAACTTGATTTCCTGTTCCATGCCCGAATCCGAAAATGTTGGCAATTTTATTAAAGTCCCGGTGAGAAAAATCACCACCCAAACTACCCGCCGCCCACCCCAAACAACGCCCTCATATTTCGCTCAGTTGCCGGCGATATATACTCGTGTCCTGTCCACGTATTGATATTAGACAAGTCACTTCACTTTATCCCAGGTAGGACAGGTGTTCGATTGTGGAATGAGTGTACATTCGGCTTAATTGAAGTGTGAGAGACTTTATAACATACTACCGTATACTATAATTCGTTCCTGTATCCCCCCGCCATGTTATCCCTCTTCAGGCCATTGGGATTGTATGATTGTTTTTTTCATGATCTGAAATAGGGAAAAAGGAATTCACAGGTCGGGTAGGTAGTGTTGGAAAAACAAAATCACCACAGTCTGATTTTGTATTTGGGTAGGTGTGAATGTGGATTTCATCTGATTTCGTTTGTATCCCTTGGACATTCACTCTCCAGAGAGACACCAGTGTCCTGCGTACCTTCGCCCTTCATACATTTTTCACCTGGCATCAAATTCCATTTAAATGGGTAGAACGAGAAGTGGCTTTTCCCATCCAAAATACATAAGAAATAAATAAAATTTCTTAATTTTTCGTGTCAATCAATACAGAGTCCCCCTTGCCCTGACTTCTCCATTAAAATGTTTATTTTTCGGACAGTGTTTATTTTTCGCAGGTGATTTTTTTTTTTTTGGAAATTCATTTCAGCACACAAACTCGAATTTTCTTTTCAGGCAAGTTTTAAAGGATCAAAGATTAATTTTAATGGAAAATTATTCAAAAAACAAAACAAAAAGCATGAGAAAAGCTACATTTACTAGGGGCCAAACGTCAAATACTCTACATGAGAAAATGTTTATTTAAAAAAATCGATTTGTATAAGAGAGGGGGAAAGGAGTAATCCGATTGGATTTTGATGTATGGAGCGCTTATGTAAAATTAAATTCTAAACATATTTTACCGTTATAAATTTTTCGATACGATGCCACGTTTTCGAGAAAATAGTGAAGAACTGTTTTGATTGTATGCGGGGAGGGAGGAAAGAATGGTCTAATTTTGCACATTCAAGAACTCTGCGTTGCTATTTACGAGAAAAGCAACTAAACAAAATTTCAAGGTTCTCGCCGGCATTTACTCTCATGTGGAGCGGCACTTTTATGTACATAGTAATGATTCCACGAAAACTGGGACTAGTTCCAATATTTATGGAAGCATTTGCTACAAAATAGTGTAACCAGTCCTATAATCGCTTTCCCATATTTTATAGGAACGCTTACTATGCGGATTTTTTCCTTATACAGACACGCACGTTGAAGTTAACATAAGTTGTGGGTGGTGGGCAGTTGAATTACAAAACCGTTCCCCGAACATAATTTATTTGACTGTTAATTTTTAACGAGCCACCGAAAAAAATAAATGAAAATCTGAACAAGAATAAGAATAAGAAAAAAATAAATGAGAAAAAAAAGTATTATTCACAAAATACGTTAAGTACGTGATGGAATTTAATTTTTTGCGAAAAGTTTACCTGCTCAGTGTAAATTTATGCGATGGGAAAATAATTTTTGTGACACATCTTGCTGTCGGGGCGAGGGGGGAAAACGAACATTCAATACACATCACTCGAAGAGAAGAATGGAGCGGATCAGTTAAAACCAGGTAGGCATAACAACATAACCAGGTATCCATCCATCCATCCATCTGCATATGAGTTACATGATGTTGCCAGTGATGGGTTGGGGAGGGCTACCGATCGAGTGGGTATTGGAATTTGGGGCTTCTGTTTAAGAAGCCGAAAGCATCGGAGCTGCTGTTTTAGTGCAGGTACAAAATTCGACATCATACGGGCACGTCGAAGGTGTAAGAGGATGTGGGTGAACGGTTAATTTCATTACGCATGCGCCAAAGAATTAGAATTAAATTAAATGTAATGTGGTTGGAATTGAAACAGTAGAATATTCAAAGCATAACGCCGAGATACCGCAAAAATGTTTAAATGAGGGAGAGTGGGAGGGAGCGGGGTGGTCGAACTGTCATATTTCGTTATTAATTACGTTCCTTTTACCAGGCACCGGTGATATCAAATCAGCAAATGTCTCTAATTTTCATAATTTTCGTCCAAATCATGGATACACCCATAGCAGCTAGCAGAGTTTGTTATAGTAGTCCACATCGATGGTGTCCTTAGCGGCAGGTAGTAACTATCCCCGATTATTGACTTGGTTGTGAAAAATTCAACCGATTTGAGTTTCATATTCGTTTCCACCCAAAAAAACGTAAGAAACGCTACAATTCGCCGTCTGAGAATTTAATTTTCGTATATAGGGTTTTTCCGATTTTCATTTGGGATCAGCTCCTGAGTTTTTCGGGGCTGTTCTTAATTATCTGGTTAATTATCTTAAAGACAAATACTAATTCTGTATTTTACTTAAATTTGAAAAATATCGGTCCGTTGGAAAAAGAGTTATAATAGTTTAAACTCAGCCCCCGGCAAGCCAATCGTCAAATACTGTCTATATGAGGACAGACAAAGTTTTAAGAAAAAATCCGTTTGTATGGGAGAAGGAGGGAAGGATTGGTCCAATTAGATTTTGATGTATGGACCGGTTACGAAAAATCATATTTTAAATACATTTGGAATTGTCACAAAAAGAATACCGAATTGGGCTCTTCTTTTTCTTTCAAAATCGAATCCTTACAGGATTAAGCGACACATAAGCAGAAAGAGTAGAAACCAGGTCAAGGTTAGGGAGGGGCGGTGATGGGGGAGGGGTGGTGATGGGGGAGGGGTGGTGATGGGGGAGGGGGTGTGGGAGTAGGAATGATTAACTTCCGGTGCGTTTCTTTACCGATTCTTTTTCACAATCGATGGAAAAACCAGAATTGAATAAATTATTTTGTGTTTTTGCTGATAAGAAATGGCAAAATTAATTGGAATTTTATATTTTGTAACCAAATCCCCACATTTTGTAGTAACATTTTTTTTTAAATTTCATTTTGTAAATTTTTGAAATTTTCAAAAAAAAAATCTCAAGAAAATTTCAAGTCTCAAGAAAAAAATGTTTTTTAAAAAAAAGTACTACGGTTTCAGAAAAACCAAAAATCACACATCCTTTAGGGTCCCTTAATCTGTCAAAAACCGTTTTCCGTGAGTCGATAGGCCAAAAATTACGCGAGGGACAGACGGTTTTCCAAATGTCGGATCCTTAAAAATTGAATCCTTTTATCTCGGAAACGGCTAAAAGGATTTTCCTGAAATTTGGGATCTTAGAGTTTTCGGGGACAAGGAATCGATATCCGGTGTCCTTTTTGGGGAAAAAAGGATTTTTCAAGGACCTCATCCTTGTACCGCCTAAACCATCGAAAATACCACAAAAAGGACACCGGATATCGATTCTCCGGCCCCGATAACCTTTAAATTCTGAATTTCAGCCCGATCGAAGGACTTCGATTTTTCGTCCTTAAAAAAGTGAAGGGGTCCCCCTTGCGATTTTTTCAATTTTTTGAAATGCCTCCGATTTTGCTGAAATTTGGTATAGGGGGGTTTTATGGCCTCTGATTAAGAATCCGTTGTCTGTTTTTCGATATCACTAATAGTTTGGTCGGTGCAGGAGGAGGGGGTGCCCTTGCGATTTTTTCAATTTTTTGAAATGTCTCCGATTTAGCTGAAATTTGGCACAGGGGGATTTTTAGGGCCTCTGATTAAGAATCCGTTGTTCGTTTACCGATAAACTATTGGTATGGTCGGTGCAGGGGGCGGAGGTGTGGAATTTTCACTTGCTGTTTATTAGAAAATGCAATTGTATAAAATTTCAAGTTTGTAGCTAAATCCTTTTGGAAGTTATTGTGTTGACGGACAGACAGGCGGACGGACAAGCAGATGGATAGATAGACAGGCAGGTAGACTGACAGGCCGACAGACAGATAGACAAATAGACAGACAAACAGACGGATAGACAGACAGATAGATAGATAGACGGACGGACATACGGAAATCAAAATCTTTTGTCATCCCTAAAGCGGTCCCTACACGGTCAATCTTGCAGTCAATCATCGCATGCTGTGACATCATTTTGAACGTCTATGGTGATGCTGTCATGCAAAATTCCATGATTGACAGCATGCTGGCCAATATCAAAATTATTTTGATATTTTTCAAGAGAGCTTTGTGAATGACAGCATGGTTGAACGTGTATGGCGAAGCCGTCAATCAATTCGTCATTTCAGCGTAAGTTTTAGTAGTGAAAAGATGTCGCATATAAAAGACAAAGTTTTTTGGGAATCCTTTTTCGAGTTATACAGACAAAGAAGTGAGTTGTGGATTAGGGTGGAGCGAAAAACACTAAAATTGTCGGATCGGAACCGTTGGGGTCGCAAAAGTTGTCTTGCTCTCAGCAAAACATAAAAAAAATTTGAACTTCCTGCGATGATATCTTTTGCCTCCGAAAGTTCGTCAAAGTTTTGTTTTTTTTTGGGAAAAATACCGAAAATGTCAGGTGTTGAAGGCAGTCTTTTTTAGTCTTTATGTGGATGACGAAAAGCGAGAAATATAAGGACAAACATTTTTTTAATTGATAATTGTGCTGTCGGTTTGGCTGTTTCGAATTAAGTGCATGATTGAGCGTCTAGTGCAAATAAGCTTTTTGTTGTGACAGCATGATTGACTGCAAGATTGAACGTCTAGGGGCCACTTTACAAACGGTATACTAAATCTAATATGGCGAAAATGGCGAAATTTTGACATCAGCCAAATGCTGCTAAAGTTTAATTTATAAAAGTTTTCACGCTTTTCCATAGCCAATATGCAGAAATTTTACCATCAAAAAATCACCGAATTTAGCTTCGTTGGCGTGTTTACCGCGAATAGGATTAGATTTTCATATCGTAGGTGGAACGAAACATCTTCAGATTCTTCCCCTCATCGTACGTACCATCGTCCTCTCATTCCAGTAATTTCCATTATTCTGCGGCGATCATTCGCCTGTTGGTCTCATTTTTTTGGTTCTTCGTTTGATTACAAATTGTCAACTTATGTATTTAACGTTCAAGCGTAATTTTTCTATTGTGGGCCATTAAAAAGAATCAAAAAAAAAATCTTGTTTTTTTTCACAGTTTCTAAACGACCGACGCGCTAATATTTAATGCGCTCCAGGTCTCATCGTCATCATCATGATCGTGTCATAGGGGATTGTTGATCGGTAGCAGGTAAGCAGCGGTTGTACGCGATGTAGAGCGACGGTGGCCTCAAGCGAACCCCGGGCAACACAGTCGAAAATAATAGCATTATTATTATCTCTGATCTAAACATTTCGTGTGTTTAACTATAAAATTAGCAGTTCATTAATGTGTGTATGTCGGAGCGAGAAATCGCTCCTACATACGAAGAAAAGGGGGGAAAGAGAGGGAGACATAGAGAATTATCTGATTTGCACAACGAATTACATTATTTTGTCAAATTAATATTTTCTCATTGTTTTGAAGAAAAGAAAACGGCGTGTTTTCATTGGGTGGAAGGTTTTTCACACATTTGTGTTAGGGCCACACCTGAGTATATCGAGATGAAGCTTCATTACATGAGGCGACAAGGGCCTGCGGCCCGAACCACTTGGCGGTTCGTTCGACTCCCGCAGGTCGGCCTTCCTATCTCCGGCCGCGCAGTAGTTCTACTCATCTATACCCGAATGACACTCGAATGACACTCGAATGACACTCGAATGACACTCGAATGACACTCGAATGACACTCGAACGACACTCGAACGGCACTCGAATGACACTCGAACGACACTGGAATGACACAACCATAAAATTATTCCACATAATTGGGGTGACCATATGTCCCGGCTTGATTACCGAGACAGTCCCAAGCATGTTGTCCCGGCGTCCTGGGAGCAAAATTTTTATCCTGGGAGCGAAATTTTTGTCCTGGGAGCAACATTTTTGTCCTGGGTTTTTCAATTAAGTGTTATAATAGTACTATAATAACGATTTCCACAAATGGCGCATGGATTTCAAAAAATTTCGCCTGGGGAGTATATTTCTCAATATTTTTTTTTCTTGGTTTTCGTCCAAATCAAGTTTTTTTTTCGTTGGTGTTCAGTCTCCCCCCCCCCCCCCTTAATCGTGTCCCGTATTAACCCAAAAGAAACATGGCCACCTTTCCCATAACAATACTTCCTTCTGTTGATTTATGAAAGAAATTAGATTCCTAAGACATAACGAAACATACAGCAATAAGAACGAACGGCACACATTCAAAATAATAATGAAAACAATGCTAAAAAATTAAAAAAAAAGAAGTTAAGATAACATTGCGAGGCGATAGATGAAAAAAATAAATAAATCCTGTTTAAGTTGGTTAACCTTTTACATTTTTATTACATCTCTTTATTTATGTAAATTGGACATTTGAAATTAAATATTTTATTAAAGTATAGGCTCTGATATGAATTTAAAGTGTTGTCTTGTCTTAAACGAAACCCCCTGTTCTCTATTATCATCTTCTTGATTATTGATGGAGAATTTTAGACACCAAGTGTAGTAATTTATTAATATTCGTCTAGGGCAAAACGGCGGCGGCCGTGGAAAAACTTGTATTTGGTATCCCGCCGTCTCTTTCTAGAAAAAATTCGCAAAACACATTTTTGTGTATGTTTGGAAATGATAGAGCAATCAGAGAGAAGAATGTTTGTCGCAATTTTCTTTTCGATTGCAGAAAGGAAAAAAAAGATATCTTAGTTCTTCAGTATGCAACGAAAACAACGTCGCAGGCAATATTTTTATTTGAAACATGCACCCAGATAGAAATTTTTACGCCGCAGGCGAAGAATTTTAAATGCCAAGATCAAATATACCCTTAAATTGGAGTTGCTATCCCCGCCTTTTTTCCGGCCGCTATTTAAGGGCGTTTCGGAGTTTTTTTTTATAAATTCGGGGCAACATAATACAGCCCTAAACAATTCAACGCCTGGACACATTAAAAAAATCTCCCAGACACCCTCAAAAAAGAGGATGGCATGTCACCCCCATGGCCATATATACGGTGAAGGGAGGATTGAACCCCCCCCCCCCCTAACCACCCTCCCCTTTTAGAATCAAATTTTCTATGATAATCACGTTAGCATTTCAGGACCTTCCGTTATCCCAACAAGGACGAAGTAGTGAAAATATTGTATTGTCAGCGGACTTGCGTATGTGTGCAAGATTTCAAGTCCATCGGATGAGCCGAAGTGGATCAAAATTGGATTGCATGATTTGAATCTGACAAACAAACAGTCAAACAAACACGAAAGGCAAACTAAATCAAACCTTTTAAAAACGCCTTTCTGTCTGTCAGTCTGTCAATCTGTTTGTCAGTCTGTCAGTCTGTCAGTCCGTGTACCAGATTTTTAAAAATCTAATAGAGCTAGAGCAATGAAATTTGACAGGCATTTTTGGTCCTGGAATGGGACTATCTTATCAATGTTTGGTAGAAATCCGTTAACAGGAAGTAATCAAAATGGTGGCCCTTTAAAAATCGCAATTTCGTTTTTTGCGATTTCCTCGAAAACTACATATTTTTCGTTGGTCTTTATTAAGACAAAAGTTGAAGACAATAAAATTTCCAACATTTTTGACTTTTACTAGAACTGCGTATCTCGAGCCGTTATCATGATATACCGTTATTTAAAAAAATCAGTTTTTTTCAATATCTATTTTGGTTTCTTTTTTTTTTTTCTTGCGCACACTCAGAAAAATGTCCAGGTCAACTTTTTGTCAGGCTAACTCTGACCGCTAGCTGGCTGACAGAGGTTTCCATTACATGACATTACATCCTCGAAATGCCTATTTCAGGTCAACTCGTGCAGCTCCCAAGGCCCTACTTCACCTACTGGTGGCTTAATTTCAGAATTTCTCCGGTCACAGGTCAACACGAGTTTTACTTTCCCTCATGCAGGCGAACGCGCGCCTGCCCGAGGCCAATTACGCCGTATGTAGGTCGTCGAGTTAGCCTCCATTTTATTGAGTGCAGCCTTTCCTATAACAGGAAACAACATTATTTTTGAAATTTAGCCTCACCCCATCCCGTCTCCTCCCCCCCCCCCACCCTCTCCTATCACGTCACGGATTTATCCCACAATTAAAGACAATCTTTAGGTCTTTTTTTGTTTGTTTGTTTTTGTTTTGCACCTCCGTATGTAAAAATCCATAGTAATAACTTCAACCCTTTTGCTAACGATCCACTTAACATTCTTAAAAGCATTGATTCCCATAAGATTGTCTTTAATTGCTTCATCCATCGTTCTTTTAATATAACAAACAGCCACCCTCATCTTCTCCATCATTCCTCTGGACACTTGATCGGGATTGTTGTCTGCCCTTTTGGTAAACAGCATCCCTTCCAAATTCAAATAGTCGTAAATGTCAGCAATTATCCGCTAGCGAAACTCCTTTGTCCCGGCATTGACGTCTTCGAAGTGCTTGACAGACATGTTGCATTGGATCCCTTTCGCTGCGGCGCTACTAGAGTTTAGGGTGACCATATTTTATTTTCTTTGTGTGAGATTAGCCCGGTGGAGAGCGTGGCCGGATTGGGCAAAGAGGGGGGTCGACAATTTTCAATATTTCAAAATTAACCGTGAAATTTTTGAAAGCCCGATCAGAAGGAAGAGAGTTTTTTTCAATTTTCTGTTGTTATTATATAAAAAGTATTGTGGGTGTTTTATGTTTTTAAAATAGAACAAAAATTACGCCGCAGGCCAAAAGTTTGAGAAACAAATATCTCACTATTCAAAATCTATATCTATAAAAGCCAAATATCACACACTCGCTCATTCTTCACAGTATCTTCCGAACCACCGAACCGATTGTCATGAAATTTTGCACACAAATTCGTCGTACCTCATAGGCCAAAGATTGGTTTTTCAAACTTCCATACCTAAAGGGGTTAACGAGGGGTGGGTAGGAGTTTGGTGTTATAAAACATTGATTATTGCCATGAAGCCTGCGTGTAAAGCCCAAATCAGTGTAACGATTACGATTGAGCTTCCTCGACCAATGAGATCAAAGCTTTCATTTCCCTATCGTTGAAAGCTTCAATCTCACTGGTCGAGAAGCTTCAATCGCAATCGCAATCGCTAGTCTGAATTGGGCTTTAGGAGGCTGAGAAATCTCACTCGGGGGTTTTCGGGTCGCTGATGACGAATCTCGTGTTAGAATTTCAAAATTCGTAATGGGAGGTCCTGAAAGCACAACATTTTTTTTTTCAAAATTTTTTAAGTTTTTTCGTTGGTTTTTGGCGCGAAAAAACTTATGCAAAAAGCTATACCCCGGGAACGACTGGATGTGAGAATAAAAAGACAATAAACTGAGAATAAAATACGCTAATGAATAATTTATTTAAAGAAAAATGCGCTAGACGCAGTCATTTTTGAGGAAACTGCGCCGCAGGTGAAAATTTCTCGTTACCGAGGCAAATTCGTTTTAGTAATTAACATATTGATTGCCAGTGGAAAATGACACTAAGGGTCCATGATTTTGGATAACCAGGTCTATATCCTACACGTATACATTCTAAATACATTCTACAGCTTTACAGATATTGGCGTTTCCTTTAAAATTTCCAAAATTGGTGCGGCAGTCAACATGTTAAGAAACTCCAACACTAGATTGCACAATTCCTGTGGACAAAAGTTTAGTTTGCCGGAAAACATTCCTTAATACGGGTCTGTCTTAACCATTCCGGGACGTATCGTCACCCTACTATTACAGGGTGGTGTACTAATAGATAGATTTGGGGTTGGGATGGTATCGCGCGCGCGGCAACAGGATTCAAAGATGTTTAATGAAGATAAAGAAACTTTGCTCTTTGGCCTTTTCTTGTTGTTTCTGTTTTGATTGCTCGCTTGTTTTGGTCGCTTTGTTGTTGCCCAGTTGCTAGCACTGGCCATGCTTGCTCCCAGTAAGCGCAATTGCGGTTAGACATAAGCTGATAAGGGCAAAAGGCAGCAAAAAGCGAACCCCAGGAACAACAACAGATGGTCAAGAATCCGGGGAGACAGAGAGTGAGTTCAACCCTTTTTCTGCCAGTTGAAATTATCGTCTTGAAGTTTACCTCTGTCCCGCCCTCCCCACAACCCTTTTCAACCCCCAACCGGCGCGCGTACGTAATTTCAATGCGGCAGTCAAACTGCCTCCGGGGCGGGCTTTTGCAGAGCCAGAACAGGAAGGGTGAGCATCCATAGGCATGCAGAAGGGTTGAATTGAAACAATTTGTTAAACTAGATGTGATTAATACTGGGGGACGGATCTTCTGTTGCGCCTCTGCTCCTGTTTTTTTTTTCTTTCTCTCTGCTATTGTGATGCACTTGGGTCTGGCGACGTGTTAATTGCTACCTTTGTGTGTTGAAATTAATTCAAGTTGCTTACTTTTTAAGCCCATCGAAATGCGAGTGTCGGGGGCGGGAAGCTGTTGATGATGATCACTCGTCGAGCCGCGGATCCAGGCATTGTCGCGCGATATTATTGCGCTGGGAATCGTTGGGCGACTATAGGGGGTTCGTTCGGTTGGGAATCATTAGTGTGGGAAATCAGTACAAGATAAATGAGTTGCGGAATGGTAACCACAGAAAGACGGAGCAAAAGGGTTAATTGAGTAATACACAAATTGATGGTGATGACGACGACGACGATGATGATGATGTTGAATGATACGCGCGCACACATTGACGACGGCCGATAAAAAAAAAACGACTTTAGCGAGGGTGCATGGATTATGATGCCCCAGGATGGATGGCCGTGTAACGATGAGCTAATAACCGAAAGGGTTGAGAATAATTAACTAAATTAGGGGAGCGACCGAACCGTTGTTCATTGTGAGATATTCATAGAATTTATCCTTTTTTTTTATTATTGGTGTTTTTCTCTTGTCGTTTGTTTTGTGATCTTGTGTTTGCTTCCTGAACAAAATCATTTTAATTTTGTTGCCTTATTAACAGACGCCACCAGATGGTGGTTAATGACGACAACGATGATGATGTTTTCAACTGACTAAACGATCGGGGGAGGGGAATTCAGGTGAACAGGAAGGGTTTTATTATGAGAAACCTGTTGACTTCTTCGATATTCAAGTGAAAAATTGTTTTATCTAAATATGTGCGATAAACTCGATTATACTTTACACGGAGAAAACATATGGGAACCGTTCCACCAAAATTTCATGCTCCAGTCCCATATTTATGGGAAAATTATGGGACCATCCTGAGGTGTGCTTCGGCATTAAAGGGTCTTCCCGTAAGCTCTGGCTGGAACTATAAAGCACTTGGCACACCGAATGCGAATTCGCACCGCATTGGGAAAAAGTTCAAGTTTACCACGCGATCTTATATCATATGTCATCTACATGAGGTCTAATTTTGTATTACGTAACAATGCGGTCTCCGCAAAATTGCGGTATCTGCAAAATTAGAGCTCATGTAGATGACATATGATATAAGATCGCGTGGTAAACTTGAACTTTTTCGCTATGCGGTGCGAATTCGCATTCGGTGTGCCAAGTGCCTAAAAGAAAACGGCAAACTGGCCAAATATGGGAATCATTTCTATAAAAAACGTAACTGTTTCCAATTTTTTAGGACACAAACCTGATTTACAATGCAGCAGCAACAGCAACATCACGGAGAAAGTGTTTTGATTGGTCGAGAATCGACTCTATGACGTCAGATTTTCAGAGAGATTTTTTGCTTCCGATTCATTTCTAATCCTAAATTTGGGCAGCAACGCTGAGCAACAACGCTGAACAGCAACGTTGACAGCTGGTTTTTGTGGGTTATGTATACAAGTGATTGACAACAAAGTTTAGAACAGTCGAAAACCATTCGCAATGGAAAATGCACAACAAAGTTTAATTTTGGAAACTTGTGTTTAAAAGTAAGTTATGGTTAAGATTGTTATTTATTTAATAAAAATTTAATTTAAATAATCATGGAAGAAAGGTTAATTCAACCATCCAGAAACGTCAATTTTTACTGTTGCTGTTGCTGCTTTATTGTAATTCAAACGACAGCATTTCTCTTTTTGCCGTCGCTCTTTGCGTCGACGTTGCCGTTGCTGTTGGCGTTGCTGCTGCATTGTAAATCAGCCTTCATTCCAACAAAAAAATTGTCGAGTGTTAAAAAAATCCATTTGCATAGAAGAGGGCGAAAGGAGTGGTCCGATTGGATTTTGAGTATAGAACAGTTATCTAAAATTATATTCTAAACACATTTTATATTTATAAGTTTTTCGATTCGATGCAGTTTTCGGAAAAAAACAGGAAAAAAGTATTCAATTTGTATGCTGGAGGGGGAGGGGGTTTCGGGACGGAATGGTCTAATTGTATTTTAATGTATGTAAAAGCTATGTAAAATCCTATTCTAAATACATTTTACTTTAACAAATTTTTCCATATGACTCACCGTTTTCGAGAAAATTGCAAAAAACTGTTTCGATTGTATGGGAGAGTGGTGAAGGAATGGTCCGATTTTGCCCGCTCGAGCCATTTACGAGAAACTTAGCCGAGCCATTTACGAGAAACTAAACTGTACAAAATTTTAAGTCTCTAACTCAATCCTTTCGAAACTTATGGTGTTCACGGACGGACAGACAGACGGAGAAACAGACAGACGGAAATCAAAATCTTTGGTCATCCTTGGTTCGATGCATTACAAACGATATACTAAATCTAATATACTTCTACATGACATATCATATCTATAAATCTATATATATAAATGGATGTTTGTCTGCCTGTCTGTTTGTCTGTCTGTCTTTCTGTCTGTCTGTCTGTCTGTCTGTCTGTCTGTCTCTTTGAGAATACAAAACTCAGAAACTACTGGAACGATTTTTACGCGGTTTTTTGCAAAATGATCTGCGTTGCCAGGAGCAGGTTTTGTTAGATTTTCAAAATTCGAAACGGAAGGTTCTGAAAGGATAACGAAAATATCCTTTTTCCCGGGAAAATCGGCATTAGGGGGTTTCCGAAGTCGGTGATCACGAATCCGGTGTTGGAATTTCAAAATTCGCAACAGAAGGTCATGAAAGGATAACGCAATTGTCCTTTTTCTAATTTTGCTCGCAAAAACTGGCTTTGGGAGGTTTTCAGGGTTGCTTATCACGAATCTGGTGTTGGAATTTCAAAATTCGGAACCGAGGGTCCTGTAAGGATAACGTTATTTATGGTTTTTTGGCATTCTAAAATTTGTACAAAAAACTTTTTTTTCGGAAAGTCTTTTGTGGTGGGTTATTACCAACAAGGCGACGAGGAAGACCCAACCTGAGATGGCAAGACGGCGTTGATTAGGACGCGAAGACAATTGAGATGCAAAACATCGGCACGCGATCGGGTCCTCTGGCGAGAGACATTGCGGCAGGCCAAGGCCGGAAATCGCTTGTAGCGCCGAGAGAGAGCGAGACTTTATTTTTTATGCTCTTATTTCGCTTTTATTTCTGATACATAGCGTCCAAAAAAAATATTTTTTTCCTTTTTAGTGCATTTTTCTAAAAAAAAGATCAACAAAAAACAATTTCTCTTTACATCAATATCGACAATCAAGTAGTGTGAACTGATTTTCACCTTGAAATCTCAAGAAAATCTAATCCAGATCACATCCCTATAATATCCCTTCGACTTGCAAAGTCATCCCCATTTATTACCAACAAACAGACAATGTTTTTTTTCATGTTCTTGTGGCATTTTAACTTCAATTACGTACCGCCTGCTCCCTCCCATCTGGCAAATAAAACTTTCTGTTCTGTTGTTTTAATTTCCGCCAATGAAATTTAAATGACCGTGTCAAATGGCCTTTCTAGCTTTTAATTATAAACTCAGTGGTCGTCTTCGTCTTCATCTTCATCGTCATCAGGCAAGCCACTGAAGAAGTTTTCCGTATCGAAATTCAAGTTTCTTTTGGTCCTTTTGATACTCACACTAATGGCGTCCATCGTCTCATTTGGGGTAGGGTGAGGACGGCTGCCCGGATCCATTGAATACGAAATTCATTGTTATTAAAGGACTTGACTTGATGCTGGCCGGGTTCGTTGATGGTTCACACCCTCATGTTTTCGGGGCAGATCCGTAAGTTTATTTAATGGGAAGCCAGCCATGGAAAGCCTGTTGCTCTGCGGTAGTAATTAAAAGTGTCCAGAAGTAGATGCCGAGAATCTTTATTAATTCACAGCCACTCGGTTTGTTGCTTCTTACCACCGAAATACGAGAGGTTAACTGGGGGATAGTGTAATGCCGGTGAATTGCAAGCGTAGTGTGAAAGGTGGGGCTGGGCGGGGAGAGGGCGGTTAATTTGCGGAAAGTTACGGTTAGACAAGTTGCTTACAAGACGGCGAACGATTTTGCTGTTGTTTTTGTTGTTGTTGTTCTTGCCCACCAGCAAACACTTGAGAAGATTAAGTCCTGACCGACCAATGATGTGGGAAATACGTCTTAAGTTGGGTGGTGGAATTCCATCATTAACCCCTGCTACCAGTTCACGTTGTGTGGAAATAGAAGTTAATGCGGAAGTGGAACAGGTAACGGAAGGGTTTTGTTTTTGCTGTTATCATCAGATTTCATCCGCTTGGCCCCATGACGCCCGGCCTACAACTGAGGAATTACCCTATTTTGGATTGGGAAGCATTTCAGTTTTAACACCCCGTTTGCAAACAAGATTCCGGCTGGAAGTGTTGTTTCTGTTTTTTTTCCTGAGAGATGAAATGCCGGGATTCTTCCGCCTCCTTTATTTCTTCCACTTCTACCCTCTATAGACCACCTCAGTTATAACTTTCTAGCGTCTGCCGTATGGATTTTGATTTTGGGTTTGTGGTGGCTGGGAATTCCTGCCAGACGTCCGATGGTGCGAACTAAACGTCGTGTCGTCTTGTCCATTCCTTCCTCCCGAATTCCTGTAGGATTCTGGGGCTTTTTTTCTTACACTTACTTACACAGACCGACCGTCTGTCTTTGCTGGGGATCGAGAGCTTTAATTCACCCTAATGTTGTCATTTTGCTGCTTTCCGGTTGTCTTAATTACCAGAGAATCTCTTAAATGGCTAATGACGAAAGTACTGCCATGACACGCCGCCGGGACGACCAACATCGGATGGGCACCGCCTGCGGATGGACTTAAGTATTTAGGACACTGTGGGGATGAATATCAAATTTACATTTTAATTAAGTGGATGGCGTAATTATTTGGGTATTTTTTTTTGCTGTTTCTTTTTTTTTGTTTTAATTATTGCTTGTTTTTGCTCATTGCTGGGCATTCGTAAGTTAAGTTAAATCACTTAAAGACTTTTTATTACATCCTTTTTTCCTTATATACATACTTTCGTTGCCGTCTAGACATCCGTCTTAGGTTGTTTAAAGTTTTCAAACACAAGGAATTATCCCATTTTCCTCTCCTGTGTGGCTACGACGAGTAAATCTTATGGAATGATTTTAAGAAATTTTCTCGCGGAAGAAATGCAAATTGTTTGGCTTTCGGGATTACGGATTAGAGTCCGGTCGAGTAATGGGATTTTAATTGTTTCGCCACTTGTTTGAATTACTTAATTGGGGTATCCGTAATTAATTTTCTGTATAATTGCTGTAATTTCTTGTTTAATTGGATTATTTTGATAAAATCTCAGTTGGTTTGCTTTTTGGGGGAATGCTTTTAATTAATTATGTTTCTTTTTTTTTATACGATAGAAATTACATTCAACTGGCTTTACCGAAACGATAGTTACTGCTGGGTGCTAACGACACCATCAGTCTAGGCTGCTGCTAAAGCCCAATTCAGACTAACGATTGCGATTACGATTGATCTTGCTAGACCAACGAGATCAAAGCTTTCATTACCCTATCGTTGAAAGCTTTGATCTCATTGGTCGAAAAGCTTCAATCGTAATCGTAATCGCAATCGCTAATCTGAATTGGGCTTAAGGCAGGCTTTAGGGCGTTATTCTGGCGAATGTCAGTGACCGTTGACTAATCACAACTCGGTCACATTTTCATATTTTTACGGTATAATTCCCCTGCCTTGTATCTCGCTGAATTCAGATTGGAAAAAATGTCTCAGTTCATTATTCACGGAAAAAATCACTGGAAAATTATCATCTTTTGTGACAAAATTGGTATACAGATTGTGACTTGTGACCGGTGACGAATTCAGACTAGAATAAAGCCCAATTCAGACTGACGATTGCTATTACGACTACGATTACGATGGAAGCTTCTCAGCCAATGAGATCAATGCTTTCAACGATAGGGAAATGAAAGCTTTGATATAATTTGCCAATCGTAATCACAATCGTAATCGCAATCGCAATCGCAATCGTAATCGCAATCGTAATCGTAATCGTTAGTCTGAATTGGGCTTAACAGAATCTCTGCTTGCAACGAAACACCTTACAAATGTTGTAATCTATTAGATTTTTATTTAAAAAAAGCATACAGGCAGAAATCATTGCGCCGATGCGCCGCCGGTGAAAAAAAAGAAGTACTTTCCAACAAACCGCAGCTGGAATCCAGTTATGTTCCACATTATTTAGTAGTGACTTTTGACTGTTTAATAAATCATACCAAAAAGTTTTAGCTGTCTGGACAACACGGCTAAAAACCCGGACTGTCCCGGCTAATCCTAAAATTCAGCCACATGGTCAAATTAAAACTTCAATAAAAATATCTCCAATCTAAATCACATTCGATTATTATTTCAAAGCAACGAAACCACTTATCCCTAAAGATTCGCACGTGGTTAAGTTTACAATGTGGCTGTAAACCGCTAAAAGCATTGCTTGTACAAAAAGGTTCTTGGCGAGTGTCAATTGCGGTAAGATAAATTTTAAGGGACTTTTCTGTTTGCATGCGACATTCTTCAGTTGATTTGAAGACATTGCGGTTAGTTTGATTATCGAAAAGTTAAATTGCGCGGTTCAATTCAAAATCAGTAGCAGAGGCTAAAACGCGACCGCTCTTTGATTATGCATAGAATGGAAAAATATCTGATGTGAACAGCATATGATTTTCTTATACAAAATGTATGTTTGGCCACGATTTGCATTCAAAACCCGACGAATAAAATATTAATTTAAAAAAGAAAAATTTACAAAATATGACATATCGCAATAACGGTAAAATATAGCGGATAACAGTAGAAGACAAAATTGTGGAAAACGTTATTCTCTTAAATTTGACCGATAGCTTGAAATACCGAGGCACCGTTGGTGCTCGAGATAGTCGAAAAAAAACTGTTTTTTTAAAATAACGGTATATTTCGATAACAGTTTGAGATACGGAGTTTTAGTAAAAGGCAAAAGTGTAGGAATCACATAAAACTACCGAAAAAGACGTAGACAAAGGGGTATTTTTTATTTTCTTGTAAAATTATTAATTCTGATACTCATTACGGGGAAATAACTTTTCGAATTTTTAGATACTTTTTCTTGGTAGGAAAAATATTTCCGAGACTCTTTCCATCCGGAAAATATTTTTTTTGGATTTTTAAAGTCTTGTTCTTACTCGGAAAAATACTTTCGAGACCTTTTCTATCCGGGAAATATTTTTTTCGAATATTTAGAGGCTTGTTCTTAGTCGGAAAAATACTTTCGAGACCTTTTCTATACGGGAAATATTTTTCTCGATTTTTTAGAGGCTTGTTCTTAGTCGGAAAAATACTTTCGAGACCTTTTCTATACGGGAAATATTTTATTCGAATTTTTAGAGGCTTGTTCTTAGTCGGAAAAATACTTTCGAGACTTTTTCTATACGGGAAATATTTTTCTCGAATTTTTAGAGGCTTGTTCTGAGTGGGAAAAATACTTTCGAGACCTATTCTATCCGAGAAATATTTTTTTCGAATTTTTAGAGGCTTGTTCTTAGTCGGAAAAATACTTTCGAGACCTTTTCTATACGGGAAATATTTTTCTCGAATTTTTAGAGGCTTGTTCTTAGTAGGAAAAATACTTTCGAGACCTATTCTATCCGGTAAATATTTTTTTTCGAATTTTTAAAGGCTTGTTCTTAGTCGGAAAAATACTTTCGAGACCTTTTCTATACGGGAAATATTTTTCTCGAATTTTTAGAGGCTTGTTCTGAGTGGGAAAAATACTTTCGAGACCTATTCTATCCGGTAAATATTTTTTTTCGAATTTTTAAAGGCTTGTTCTTATTGTTAGTAGGAAAAATATTTTCGGAGCCTTTTCTATTTTCAAAAATTTCGTTTTAAAAATTCTTCACCACGAAAAACGAAATTAGCAAAAAAATAGATTGTTTTTTTTCGTTTTAGTTTGAAATCAAGCGTTTTTCGACAGCGATTCATATTACGGAAATTGAAAACAATAATATTTTCAATATTTTTGTTTTTCACAGGAACTCCATTTCTCGAACCGTTGTCGAGATTTACCGTTATTTCTAAAAATTTGATTTTTGGCGTTTCTATCGAAAACTAACGGGTTTTTATGGTGCTATGTAAGAAAGAAATTAAAGGAAATAATAGTTCGCACCAGATGTTTTTAACCGTAAATTTTTTTTTTCTTTATCCGTTCTCGAGATATTCTCATTAGAGTGTGAAAAAATCGACTTCAGCAATTTTCGTGCAAACTAACGGTTCTTTCATAGCGGTTTTTTCCGGCTATCAAAAGCACTAGAACTCTGAAAGCTGGTGCGTTTGAAAGCGATTCGACCAAAACCTAACCCTCCACCATCAGCTGAAAAAGTCAGAAATGGCAGTCTATCAATATGTCAGGACGAAATGACTTACCCGGCCCTTACACGCGTCTGTAGAGCTGACACAGTCGCTGACACAGTCTCGTGTAAATGCACTGACTGCCAGTTCGCTAAATGTCTTTTAATTCGTTGTCAGTAATTTGACATTTGGAGTCTGTGCTACTGACAGACTTTACAGTCGCGTGTAAGGGCCGGGTAAGGAGTCAGGAGTGCTCGGTAAATATTTTTTTAGTAAAAATTAAGAGGTCGAAATTTTTTATGAATACAAAACTTTATTATACCACGTATAAGAAAGTAAAAACAAAATACCATACGCAAATTCATAAAAGAAAAATCAATTATTGTGTCAATTGAATAACATTTCGTCCGCTAGGGTTTTGTTGTAATTCAATTAAAACACTTGAAAGTAACACTTTGTCAAACCGCTCCATTATCACTTTGCAAAAAAAACAACTTCCCAAGATGATTATTTGTGTAATTTCTTTTTTCTTATATCTAGTATAATACAGTTTTTCGATTCTAAAAGATCAAATCTGAACCGAACGGAACCACTATAAGAATTTATGGTATTTGGTTTGGTTACAGTGAGGGTATTCACAATCCTCTTTTAATTTTTGGTATTCGGTATTTTCGGTAATATTAAAAGACTGAAAAGATTCTGCTGTGAACATCCCACAGCACAGATTTGAGAACAGCGCTTTTATTTGATACGTGACCAAATCATGAACTGCGAATTTGATTGTAAAATATATCACATACCTTTAAATCCATGTTTGATGTATTCTTTTGAATTTCTATTGTGGCAACGGCTATCAAAATTGAAAAAATTTGCAGTCCGATGAGATAACCAGCGAGAAAATTTGACAACTAAAAACATTACTAGCGCCACTCGCGGTTGATTCTTGATACCGAATAACCGGGCCGGAAAACACGACTCAAGGCATGTATACAATTACCGAATCCGGTAATTCATTTTTACATGAACCAAGTTACCGTCTCGGTAAAAATCTGTTAAATTTGACTGAATTACCGAGCGGTAAATTTACCCGCAATTTAAAAGACGACTGTGAATACCCTGATTATTTGTTTTAAAAATTGGTTTGATTTTGGTTCAATTCGACCGTGGTTTTAAAAGCTTTTATTTAGCTTGCCTTCGTATCTGTTTGTCTGTCTGTCTGTTTGTCTGTTTGTCTGTCTGTTTGTCTGTCTGTCTGTCTGTTTGTCTGTCTGTTTGTCTGTCTGTTTGTCTGTCTGTTTGTCTGTCTGTCTGTTTGTCTGTCTGTTTGTCTGTCTGTTTGTTTCTCTGTTTGTCTGTCTGTCTGTTTGTCTGTCTGTCTGTCTGTTTATCTGTCTGTTTGTCTGTCTGTCTGTTTGTCTGTCTGTCTGTCTGTTTGTCTGTCTGTTTGTCTGTCTGTTTGTCTGTCTGTTTGTCTGTCTGTTTGTCTGTCTGTTTGCCTGTCTGTTTGTCTGTCTGTTTGTCTGTCTGTTTGTCTGTCTGTCTGTTTATCTGTCTGTTTGCCTGTCTGTTTGTCTGTCTGTTTGTCTGTCTATCTGTTTTTCTGTCTGTTTGTCTTTCTGTTTGTCTGTCTGTTTGTCTCTCTGTTTGTCTGTCTTTCTGTCTGTTTGTCTGTTTGTCTGTTTGTCTGTCTGTCTGTTTGCCTGTCTGTCTGTTTGTCTCTCTGTTTGTCTGTCTGTTTGTCTGTGGTTTTTGATTCCGTGCGAAAAACCGGTTTGCATCTCTGATTTGGTTTTTCGCGATCTTCTCGGAAACGTTTAGATGGCGATTTGGACAGTGGCCGGCCAAGTAATTCTCTTCAGTTCGCCCTAGAGGAAAACAAATACAAAAAAAAGAAACTGGTCAGATTTTCGACCAGTCAGAATCGTAGAAAAAAAACCCCTATTTAAATCCTTTCGCAAGGCTTGATCGTTTCAAATTCCACCCCACCCATCTTGGCATCTTGAAAAATGGAGCAATCCTATGTGTGTGTGTGTGTTTTTTATGCTATTATAAATTATTATTTGCTTGAAATTTTCGACCCCAGCGGTTATTAACGTATTTAATGGCCTCGTCGCTGTCCGATTAAAATCAGGCACAAAGCGCTAATCATTAGCAGTAATTTTGTCGACTTGGTGGATATAATTGACGTTAGCCAGGTAGGTAATATGGTCGGAGGAGGGGGCAGGTGTTTGCGTTGACGAAACTAATAGAAGATGATCATCGTGAGTTACTTTCGAGTCAGCATAGAATAGAGCGGGGCCAGACGACCGGCCGTTCGAATTCTGTGTGTCGAAATGCTAATTGACCGCGAGTTGTTAATTATGAATTCATTAGATGTACTTAACTAGGAAAGATTTATATTTTCTAGCTGATCACAATAATGTCCATGTCGATGGCGATGGTGATGATGATGATGGGCTACAATGATGGCCGCTAGATGAAGGTGCGAAAGACCGGTCCAAATTAATTGGTAAGGGGGGGCTTGAGGTATGGGCGAGGGATAAAATTGACTGGGGAACGAACGGTTGGTAATAACAATTACCAAATCAGACCAAGTAATAAATACCATCGTGAAGAAAATACCAAACGAAAGGTGAAAAAAGTGCTAAACAAAATTAAATTTTATTTATTTCTTGAGCTTTTTTCTGTTTTTTTTTCTACTTCTTTTTATTTTGTTAGCCATGGGAATTACACACGACAATGATGTGCGTTGATTTCATGAAGATGGTAACAACAGCCAACAAAAAGAAAAATCTTTCAAAAAAAAGAACATCATTGAGAAGATATTTGAAATTAAGATTATTTCTATTTACAAATGCTATGAGAGAAATATTCATAAGTTGGACAACGTTGGTTTTTTGTTTCTATAAATTTTGTTCCAGTCATCGAAAAATTCAATATATGCAGAATATTATGTTTATTCTGCGTCAATCCGGTGGTTGGGGGTGGACGATAGCTGAAACGGAACTGTCTGTTTGTCTGTCCGTTTGTCTGTCTGTTTGTCTGTCACTTTGAGATTACAAAACTCAAAAACTACTGGACCGATTTTTACGCGATTTTTTGCAAAATAATCTGCATTGCCAGGACAGGTTTTTAGCTATGTTAGATTTTCAAAATTCGAAACGGAAGGTCCTGTACGGATAACGTTTTCTCCCAAAAGTTTTTAAGTTATTTATGGTTTTTTGGCATTCTAAAATTTATACAAAAAACTTTAAGCTGGCAACGTAGGGTCTGCTAGTAGAGTATAAAAATCAATAAAAAAAATTTAGAACGAAAAATATCGTACAAAACGTATTGAAAGTTTTAAAATGTAGCAGATCTAATACTAGTGTAGTAAAATTTCAATCCTGCCTATAACTTATTAGGCCTAGGTTACCCGGCCCTTAGACGCGTCTGTAGAGCTGACACAGTCTAGTGTAAATGCACTGACTGCCAGTTCGCTAAATGTCTTTTAATTCGTTGTCAGTAATTTGACATTTGAAGTCTGTGCTACTGGCAGACTTTATTTATTTATTTATTTATTTAAAACCCGGAAGAAGGCATGGTGCCTTATAATGTTATACAATTAAATTCAAGTTACTTAAACTTTACAGTGGCGTGTAAAGGCCGGGTAACACACGGCAACTTTAACCCTCTAGTAGGCAAGTGTATCTACAGATACAGCTGACTTTTTTCTAATTATCAACCTCCTACCGAGGCAAGTGTGTCTCTAGATACGCTCTCTTTTTCCGGCTGCTGGCAACTCAAACAACTACCGAGGGACAAAATGGTTTCCGTTCTGGGTTTCTTGAAGCACAATTAACCTGCTCTAATTGTTTATTATTGAAAAAAAATTGGCCTACTAGAGGGTTAAGCGGCGACTTTTCTTAATGAGGGAAGCGGTGGCTAATGTCGCCAGTTCCGAAAGTAGAAACAAAGCGACAAAATACACACACGAGCACAAAATCACAAAGAACGGGTTCGTTCTTCACACAATTTCACACACACACATGAAACAATCACTGTGTAATATACAAAAGTTTCCGGCAACTTGTCTCCGCGTGTAGCACAAACGAACAATTTTTTGTATTTTGTATCGGTTTAAAGTTGCCGTGTGTAACATAGGCCGTAGAATACATAAAAATTGCAGCTCTAACGGTTTTGGAGCTATAAACCGAAAACTGACCTATGATTGCTGGGCAAAAATTTCCCGTTTTCGCTTAACATGTTAGTTTTTTTTGTTTAAAAATGCTTAAAACGGATTTCGACCAAAAGTTGATCCCATTCCAGGACCTAACGTGCCTGTAAAATTGCATGGTTTTTAGTGTGGCGGTTTTTGAACCATCCCCAACCCCCTCCCCGAAGTATGTCATGTATTTTATGGAGGGCCCCCGGTTAAACGTTTCACAGGCTGTCATCAGATTCACACATTGCTCTTTCACCCACTAAAATACTCCGCCATCTGGGAAATCCTTTTACATACACACACACACACACACAAACACACACGCCCCGTTACAACAAAAAGCTGTACCAATTTAGTATTAAAATCCCGGTTAATTGCCCTAATAGATGATGTTTTTGGATTTCATTGCTGTCTCATTTACACTGAAATTGATTTACTTAAGTGCGATGTCGGGCAAATTATTTAAATATTCATTTGTTGAACGCCAAAGTCCCGTTATGCCAATCCCCCATAAATGTTTAACCCCTTTTTTTTACAAAAAAAGGAATTCTCCTTGTATTTATAAATTTGAAATCTCCATCTCCAAATGATGATACTCCCTAAAAGTATGGTAGGGTGATCACATTTTTTGCAATGTTTAACGGCAACTTTTAACGGCAACTTTTAACGGCAACTTTTAACGGCAACTTTTAACGGCAGTAATTGTGAAAATTTGTAAAAGGCCAATTTTTCACAAAATAATTGTGAAAATTTTAAGAGCGAAAATGGCGGCTTTTTCGCTATTTCGTTTTTTGCGATTTACTCCGAAATTATGCGCTTTTCAGTAGTACAACAAGAATTGGAGACAATAAAATTCTCTACGATTTTGTATTTTACTAGAACTTCGTATCTCAGGCCCTTATCAAGATATACCGTTATTTCGGAAAAAAAATTTTTTTTTTACGATTATCTCGAAAAATAACGGGTTTTTGCCGGTTGTATGTCGGATCCAAATTAATAAGAATGGCGTTATCCACAATTTGGTCCTTCACCGTTATCCAATATCTTTTACCGTTATCCATTATCTTTTACCGTTATCCATTATCTTTTACTGTTATTGAGATATTTTCATGAAAATGTAAAAAATTAGATTTTTACGAATTGCTTGCAAACTAACGGTTCTCCCGTAAAACTGGTTGAAGTAAGAACTAAAGATATTGAAATTTTCTACATTTATGTCTTTTACCGTAAATCGATATCTTTTATCGTTACCGAAATATTTGCGGTTTTGTAAAGTTAAATTTCATATTTTTGTACAAATTTAAAATTTCTTCGTCGGGTTACAGTTTACTCGTAAATTGCGCAAGAGTTTAGATTTTGCGTATAAGAAAGTCATGTGCTGTTCATATCAGATATTTCTTTTAAAGGAAAATGACGCCGCAGTCGAATTTTTTTTGTGTTTCGAGGTACATTTTTTTGCAGTGATTAAGAAATTCCAACACTGAGTTTAGTTTCAGGAATGCGCCGGGATAATATGTCTTAATCCGGAACTGTTCCGGCCATTCCGGGACGTATGGTCACCCTAACTAAAAGTTAACCCCAAAGATTAACAAACTGGGAGCAATTTCACTCGTTGAATGTCTTCATTAAACAGAAACGGCTCAATTAACGTCATCGCATCCCGTACCAGTCGTTGGCGGCGGTCCTTGAATTTTAAGGACATTTTGGTATTTGTCGTGAATGGGTGGCCTCTACTAAATATGAAAAGTGTGTGTGTGTGTGTGGAAATTTTAGATAATTATTTACCCTATTTTACAAGGGAATCACACCTTCAGATTATTTGCATTTGCTCGGAGGGAGATCGTGTCTGTCGCATAATAAAAAAAAAATTGTAAAAGAAATATTTCTCTTAACTTGACACAAATAAAAGATAAATAGATTTAATAATTTTAAGGACTCAACAAATGTCATCTCATTATATTTCAAAGTGGGGTCACATCATTTATTTTCAACCCTTTTGCTGGAACAACTTTCGATTCTTTGTCGTTATCCGTACACCCTCTATTTTAATGCGAATTCTATGAAAACCTGCAAGGACAAAAAAAACAGATGAAAGGGTTCCGAATTCCGGAAAAAAAAATAAAAGTGCAGTGAATTTTTTTGTAATTACGAAAGACCATTTAACAAACACTAAATTGCTAAAAAAAATCATGTTTTTTTTGGACGCATTTGTAACAATTAATTTTTAATTTAAGGAGATCGAAAGATATTAAAATTCTCTCTCTTTTTACCTTTTACCTATTTTTTTCGGTACCTGTGGATAAGAAGAAGGGATTGCGAGGGAGTGGAAGGAGGGGGGTGGGGGTGGCCGTCCACAAACTGCGAGGAAATTTTATATAATAGTTTTCATAATTTCGAATTGCTGGAAAACTAACGAAAAAATAGCTAAAAGAAAAATTAAAGATATTAGAATTCTTTACATTTTTGCCTTTTACCGTAAATGGGTATCTTTTACCGTTATCTATCGAGATATTTCAGATTTTGTCAAATTAAAATTCATATTTTTTTTTATAAACTACTAGAATTTGGACCCGGCTTTGCTCGGTTAAAAGCGTGACTGGAAATTAGGTAGCTTAGAGTAGGGCGGTCTTTGCTTTTCTTTAAAGTTTTTTCTCCTCGGAAAATGGTTATCAAAAATTAACAAAAAGACAATAAATTGCAGCATTCGGATTCACTTTACCCCCTCCCCTTACTCCCCCCACCTCTCGGGTCTATGTTGGGGCTGGACCCCCGACGAACATCTATGCCAAATTTCAGGCCAATCGGCTCGGTAGTTTACCCGTGAAAGGGTAACATAGCGCAAAAACAAAGTTTTGAAATCACTTTACCCCCATGCTCCCCCCACCCCTCGCGCTACTTTTCCGTGTGCCTATGTTGAAACCAGAACTACCACAATTTGACACATTTGACGCTCATGCCAAATTTCAAGTCAATCGGTTCAGCCGTTTTTGCGTGAAAGAGGAACAGACAAACAGACAGACATACAGACAGACACCAACTCATTTTTATATATTAGTATGATAATAAAAATGTTTTCGTCGCGTTATGTTGTAGTCGTAAATTGCGCAAGAATTTTGTATAAGAAACTTATGAGCTGTTCACATCAGATATTTTTTTTTTAGATTTTTTTGTGAATTTTTTTTAAATTTTAGTTTTTTTTTTAAATCCGGCTCTCGGACCATGGGTTGGTCATGTCTGACATGCAATACTCGTATATATTCTCGATATTTCAAATGGTAGCCTAAAGGCCTGTGTCCACATGGAAGTTTACTTGCAGAAGTCGCTTCTACCAGGGACTTCTGGAAGTTTTTCGTGTGTAAACACGAACTGGAAGTTAACTTCCAGAAGTTATGACTCTGAAAAAACAGCAAAGCATGGACTTCCAGAAGAACTTCCAGAAGTTACTTCCATGTGGACACAGGCCTTTACACAGGGACTACATTGACTTTTATTTCTGGTGTACCAGCAAAACTGTTTGCTAAAAAGCCAGTATGGGCCAATTTGGTTTACCAGTTTTTCTGGTAAGACAGCGCTGGTATACCAGATTTTGGCAGGCAACCAAATTGAAATGGCGGAAACTAAATTTTCGAGAAAAGATGTATCGGAGCTTATCATTATTTTACGAGAAAAGGAATTTTGAATTGAATGCACATTCTAGATATTACAAGAGAGTCGATTTGAGAGGGCAAAGGGTAGATTAATTATTTTCCAGACATTTTAAAGCCAATATTTTGGCAACCATAACTGAACTATTTTACCAGAATTTGCCCACCAAACAAATTTGACAGATTGCGACGAAAAGGCTTACCAGCTGGTATACCAGAAATAAAAGTCAATGTAGTCCCTGTGTAAGGCTACCACTTGAAATATCGAGAATATATACGAGTATTGCATCAATGTAGTCGATGTGTTAGAAAACCCCGAATATTAATTAATTTAAGTAGCATTTCCATTAAAAAAAAAAACCTGAAGCCTCAAGATGTGGCAGAATGACATCGCCGAATGTAGTCGAGCAGATCGGGGCCGATCATTTAGCATATCTTATCGAATACTGTAGGAGCATCTGGCATCCGGTGTGTTTAAATATCGTCAATAATTTATCAGATACGTGGCTATAAAACAAAACATGACAAAAAAAAAGAAATGGAAAAAAAACTAATTTGCATTTAAATAAATAAGCAAATATAAATGAAATAGAATTTCATCACTTCCGAAGTCATGTCCTCGAAATGATAATCAAATTAAAAATTCCCCCTTTTTACTGTTAAAAAGACATTCGGCGCATTCCTTGGACCGATATTTAAGATAAGCGATCGATAAAATGTCGATGACAATAAAAAAGGATCAGTCGACCGAATAAAAATCTATGGTTTTATTGTAATATGACTGAAGTTCTTCCGGTGGAATACCCTTGGAATATCGACGCGCTTCCAAACAGTAAAAAAAAACTGTCAGCCATATGCGAGCGCAATTATCGTCACTTCGATCATGTCTTGTCTGTTGGTATACAATTGTCAAAAAGTGTTTGTTTTTTTTTAAAAAGAGACAAACAAACGCTTCTTTTTTTATCGGTGGGGAGGAGGTTGAGATTGCGCTGGTGTCACGGCAGCGGTATTAAGGTATGATCTTTGAAGATGTGCCACACGATCTTAAAAAGTCATAAAAACCAGAGATGCAGAGCAAAAGTTTTTTTTTACTGTGGTCCACTTTTGGTTCAAGGGTGAATTGGATTTCTAATTTTCGATTGTGGTTTCTAAAAATTCATAATTTGTTTCTGGTATTGGTTTCTAAAACTCCAAAAATTTGGTTCTGGCTTCTAAAATTCCAAAAATTCCATAAATTTGGCTTTAGTTCCCCAAACTTTCAGAAATTTGGTACTGATTTTGGTTCCTCAAAATTCCAAAAGTTTGGTCCCAGTTTTGATTTCTAAAATTCCGAAAAGTTGGTTCTGGTTTTGGTTTCTAAAACTCCAAAAAATTGGCTATGGTTTCTAAAATTCCAAAAATTTGGCTTTAGTACCCCAAAACTTCAGAAATTTGGTTCTGGTTTCTAAAATTCCAAAAATTCCAAAAATTTGGCTTTAGTTCCCCGAAACTTCAGAAATTTGGTACTGATTTTGGTTCCTGAAAATTGGAAAAAGTTGATCCTGGTTTTTGTTTCTAAAATTCCAAAAAGCTGGTCCTGGTTTTGGTTCCTCGAAATTCCAAAAGGTTGGTCCTGGTTCCAAAATTTTGGAAAAAATTCCAAAAATTCTGCTTTTTGATTTCTAAAATTTGAAAAATTTGGTTTTAGTTCTGGTCCGTTTTATTTGCAATAGAAAAATACAAGATAATTAATTTTTAATATTTGATGTTAGTCAAAATGTTTTAAAAAACCCAAAAAACCGCAGTGGGTTGGGCTTTTTTGGCAAAAAAAAACCCTTGTTTTTCACAACCCTGTTTGTAACTGCCAGTCGTGGGGCTCATATGCCCCACATCATCTTTAAATCTTGAATGATAAAGAATTATCTTTCAAATAAAATCATTTTGTAGATGATTAAACAATGTTGTGTATTTTTATTAATATTTATTTCCGAACACTGTTTAAAAAACGACCTTAGCTCTTTAAACTCTTTAAAACCGAGTTGAAATCCCGGTCATTCCGAAACGTATGGTCACCCTATCTATAAGTGGGATCCATGGGACGGTCCTGTGTGATTCCACTTATCCAGATTCGACAATAGCGACTCCCTGGATTGTGGAATAGTTTGTCTCATGTCACTAGATTTAGAGTCGATTGACCAGGAATTTAAGTTTCTTGTCCGTAGCTGTCTCATCACTAAATTTCTACCTTGGGGCACTTTCTTGCATCTCTTACCTTAACTTACCATACCTACACCAATTATCCAAAAGCAATTTTTCAAAACAAAAAAAAATAATAATTTCGGTGTTTCTTTTCCTGTGTTTTTTTTGTGTTGTTCCCCTCTCCGTTTTTCTTTCACATTTAATTACTAGGGATGGTTACCAACTATGGTTTCTTATAATTTTCGGCTTTTTTGAGCTTTGAGCGCCATGTGTGAATATATGCGACCGGATATTGCATCAGTTATACTACACACATACACATACATAAATACACACACAGCCATTCTAAATTAATGAAAATCTTGGTTAGAGAGACTGGGAAACAACAAAAAAAAAACAACACACATACGTATCTAATTACGACTTTGATCTTTAATCGGTGTTTTCCCATCGTCCTCATCAACGCATTATCATCATCATAATTAACATCCGACCAGGTACCACAAATACACCTGACCCCCTATCGTAATTATCGTCGTGTATTCGACGGCGACGGCCGACGTTGGTCGTCTTAAAATTGGACCAATTAATTTTTTCGTTGAAAATTGCTCCAAGAAACTAAAAAACAACAACAACATTTAATGATTGGTCACACAGTAAATACACACGAAAATCCAAATAAGTTTCACAAACCCTCAAACTGTTGGCGGGCACTTAAATTCATATTTAATTTGGAAAGAGCGCACATTTATTAATGTTAATGTTAGAAAATATGTCATATGGGGCACACTAATCATAAACATGGCATAAATTTTGGCTCTTTACGATCCCTGCGTCCTGGGCCGTGGTAAAGCAAAGCAGCGCCCGAGGCAAAACCTAGTTTTGGCACCCGGCTCCTCTTTTCTAGAAAAAAAAAATTGAAAAAAAGCATTTTTGTATATGCTTGGACATTTTGAAACAACGACCTCGCAAAAAACTTATTTTTTTGATATTTACGGTATATCTGGATAACGCTTTGAGATACTCCACATCTCAGAGTTCTAGTGAAAGACAAAAGTGTAGGAAATTTTACTGTTTTCAACTTTCATCCTAATTAAGACTATTGAAAAATGCGTCGTTTCGAAATAAATCGTGAAAAATGAATTTAATATTTTGGAAAGCCGCCATTTTGGGCAGTTCCATTTAACGGATTTTCCACCAGTCACCCCCTGGGAAAGTTAATGTGCGTTGATAAGTCAGTCAGTCAATCAGACGTGACAAACGATTTTTTAGATAGAGATGTTATGAAATTCATGTCGGAATTTAAATGCTGACATCAAACCCTGTTTGTATTGTGACAAAAAAAAATCCGAATTAGGCTCGCCTTTTTTTTGAATCAATCGAGATATCAGCAGAAAGAGCAGGAGACGAGCCATGGGGAGGGCAGGGGAGGGGACGAATGATTTACTTCCGGTGCCCTTTTTTTACCGATTTCATTTCACAATCAATGGTAAAACCAGTTTTCTATTTTGTGATCATTTCGCAACATTTTGTAGATTTTTTTAAAATAAATTAATTTTGTAAGTTCTTGAAATGAAAAAATCCATTTTCAAATTTTTCTTCGTTAAATTTCAGTGCATTGGGTTTTGGAACGCAACCCTAATATCGATAGAACAAGGACGACGACACGATATCAACGAAAATGATTCGTGTCGCTGTGTGTATACGGCTGAATTTGGTCTATCTCACAGGAACTGCGGTTTCCATCGATGATGAATTTGTAAAGTTGAGGAAGGACCGCCATTTTGGACGCTCTCATAGATCGGAGACAACTTGAAAATAAAATCTAATTTTTCGGTGTTAAAAATCGGTAACCGGGTCGTAAATAAAGTGAAAAAATAAATTATAGGATATTTTCGATTCAATATTCAAAAAATGCAATCGAAAACTAGCCTTTTTTATATGAAAATCAGGAAATTGAAAATCGCGACCAGAGAAGTGTAGTTGAATAGTAGCAAAATGAAATCTAGCGATCGAAGTTTTAAGCGAAATAATGAAAAAAGTGTTTGTGTTAAAAAAATCACGATCGTTGCCTAAATGAAGTGTGAAAATCGAGCCGCTAGAGAAATTATCAAAAGACTTTAAAACTTTACAATTATCGTTCGATTTTCGATACGATTTCCGGCTTTGCATGTAGATTAGCGGGAGCGTCGGTAATGGAGTTATTGCCAGACTCCATCCAGTCAAGAATTGCCGGCAATTTCCATTTTATTAAAATTCTTTAGCGGCTTAAAGAAATTTTTCTACTGGGATAATCGTTTTTTTGACATAACCGTTTCCTGATATTTGCCGTAAGTACAAAAATCATTAATATTTTAATTTTTTTACTTAAATATGTCCATTTTCGTCTTAAAAGTGTCTTTTATTAAGAAAATTCTGTCCTTTCGTAAGAATTCGGCGGACTTTTCTCCGAAAGTTGAATAACCCATCACGAATTTCATTTAGGTGTCGGTCTACCGCACACCCCCCGCCCCGTATTTTCGTTTTATGTTTAAGAAGTATTTGTAAAATGCCAAAAGTATTTATAATATTGCCCTTTCTTTAGTAAAGTAAAAAAATCACTCTTTAAAGTTTTATTCAGTTTCTAAAATTCGTTCGTCGACTCCTAAGATTTTGTCTCCACTCTCAGCGATTTTCTTGGGTCCAGAAAATGATTTCTTTGAGCTACTTGATCATATTTCCTCCGTTTTATAGTATTTTTTCAGAATTTTATCTTTTTGTGAGTCCTTTTCTACAAAAAAAATGTCTTTTCTCACTTTTTTGAGTCATTTTCTGTTTTTTCGCTGTTTTGGGAAAATTCAATCTGTTGAATTTTTGGAGAAGGGGGCGGGGCGGGTGAATTTTGTGATCAAAATTTGTTACATATTTCGTGTTACTCGCTGTCGGACCAAAAACTTCTCTCATTTTATCCTCGTGTGGAAGTTGAGAGATCTCCATCGAATTCGTCACGATAGATTTTGCCTTTTCAGACTTCCCCCCCCCCCCCTCGCTTTCGCCGCAGTCCTCATTTTTCGCAAAGTGTTTTTTACAAAAATCTTAAAAATGTCTCTTCTTCGAAAGTGTTGTTCTTGGTTTTCGTCCAAATCAATATTTTCCTCGTGTTTCGTTAGTATTTCGTTTCAGCTATACTCCACCTTCCCCAGCCCCCTTCCCCTCCACGTTCATCGTGTTCCGGATTGACTCAAAAAAAGGTTACTATAGTTAAATCTGACCCACTATACAACATGTCGAAAAAAGGCCCGTTTTCGATTTAGCGATTTTTTCGAAAATGGTACCAATTAAAAAATGTTCAAAATTCAATTCCAAAAAAGAAAAAAAAATTAATCACATTTAAATGGAAATGCCTTAAAAATTTTGCAGCATTTCTTTGTGTTTTCTGAAAAACTATCACGTAGGGTATTCCAGATTTATTTCTCGGTAGTTAAAGTTCTTCATTTGAGTATGTTTTTTTTTGTGTTACTGTAGTTGCGTTTTTTTTATTTGCCCGTGGTTTCGTTCGGTAAGCGTATCAAAGCAATTAAAATCGAATAACCCCATAATTAAATAAACAAATCCATCCTACTCCATTCCACCCCGATCATAAATTTCTCATCATTTTCAAATTTTCAAAGGTAAAGTGAAGTGGCTGTTGGCTATACCTTGTAGCTGATGGCAGCTTGGCTAATTGGTGGGTTTGTTTGCGCCAAAGAGATTTAACAGCCTCCCCTTCACCCACCTCTAAAAAAAACAAGAAGAAGAAAAAGATCTAAATTAAGGCGATGATGATGAGATCGTGCTCCGCTCATATCAATCCAGTGATGCCAGACTAGCTAGCCATCCATCTAACCTTGCTACCAGATGCAGGTCGCCATCTAACTTTGTTTAATTTGACGGCCTGCGCTACCTGCCAAAAGCACCCGCCCCCCATGTTCATCTAATTAATCTCTAAAGGAGAACTTTTTTGTATAGCTTCTGATGGAGTTTTTTTTATACAGGCGAGCCCTGTGGGATGTGCGTGCGAATAGGAGAAAAGGGGACATCGAGTTCAATCGATCGGTCTGAAATTTTTGATATACAGCCCTATTCTGGTGGCGTTGTGACACTTAAGTAGGGTGACCATATTTTTCTTTTTTTTGGGTCAATCCGGGAGAAAGTGAGGGGGGCGGACGAGAGGGATGTCTAATGGCTGAGACGGAGCAAAAAAAAACTTATTTTTGTCTAAAATAAATCCTTATTTCGAAGAAAACCAAAAAAAAAACATTTTTTTTTGGTCAATCCGGCACAAGATGAGCGGGGGCGGACGAAAGGGACGTCTGATGACTGAGACGGAGCAAAAAAAAGTTTGTTTTTTGTAAAATAAATCTTTATTTGGAAGAAAATAAAAAAAAGAGTTAAGAAATGTGCGCCGCAGACGATATTTTGTAAACAGACTGCGGCGTAATGTTTGAAATCAAAAATTGAACAGTCCCAAGCAAAAATCAACTGAGCTTTTCGATAATTTTACATTCCGCGACGGAAATTGTAAAAATACCAATCGAGAACAGCGGTGTAGGCGAAATCTTTTGAAATACAGGCGCCATTTGCAGAACAAACGTGGAAAAAATGCGTCGCATGTAACTTACACTCCAGCGTAGCCCAAGTCGTAAAGTACTTGTTCTGTGTTCCGCAAATCGGTGGTTTAAGTCTCAACTGTCGCACGCTGTGATTCAAGTCCACTCAACTTTCTTTACGAAATGAGTAGTGATAGCTTCCGCTTGTTGCTAACGACGTCATCGGTCTAGATTGACATCACGACCTCTGCTGTTGATAGATTGGAACGCAAAAACCTTACAAATGTTGTAATTCATCCATGGTTCGCAATCCTTGTAAAACTGTAGGTGCGAAGCAGGGAAGAAATTGTTATGAAACTTCAATCAGGCTCTCCGAGAGCTGTAGCGCCAATATAAAGCACTTCTTTTGCATATGTAGTTAGAGTTTTTTCTAGCGTTTGATAAATTATAACACAAAATTGAAAAATCCGTGACAAAAACTTAGTTTCAGGGACGCCGCTGGTTCAACATGCGTAAATCTGGGACTATCTCGGCCATTCTGGGACATAAGGCCACCCTAAACTTAAGTCATGGGTCATAAATCAATAGGATTTGAAAGTTTTTTTAAAAGCAAAAAGAGCATGCCAGTCGAAACCGCCATAACAGTGACTAGAATAGGGGTGTAGGCTTCTAAAATCAAATGCAATTTACTTGAATTCAATTGACCAGCATATGTCTGCGTTCGAAAATATTTGTAAATTGTGTTTTCACTGTGTTTCGTGACGAATATGTTAACTGCCGCTTGAAAAGGTGACTAGCGAAAAACATAGGTTGATTATGATTTATGCAAAAATGTCTGCTGATTTACCCTATCTTAATCCTTAGATACTCTTATTTACAAAAAAACGATGTGAAAAACACACGTTGGGTCAATTGGGCTTCCTTTACCCTACGCAGACATACATTCTCTGTCGATTATCCTCGGATATATTATTAAAATATTTACCGTCAAAGTCTTCCGTGCCCCGTTCCCAAAAGGTTTTTTTTTTGAAAATTTGAGATGGAAGTTGAAGAAGATACCAACAACCGGCGCGACCAGTAATTATCTAATTACTGTGCCCGGGCTGGTAAATTACACAAAAAAGAGAGAAGAAAAAACAACAAAGCGAAGCCCTCTGAAAGGTGAGGATTACTTCGAAATTCAAAAAGCAGAGGTAAAAACTGAGAACAAGAAGAACCATTGACCATCGAAGAGTCTTGAAATTAGTATAGAACCAAGCGTTTTTGATAATTTCGCTCAAGTAATGAAATGTACTCAAACAATCCCACGCCAAACTCGATCAAAACAAAAAAAAAAGTAAAACACTTAAAACTCTAATTTGCTATAATTATGGGAGGAAAATAAAATAATTATGATTAATTTAGGAAAAAAGTTTTTTTTGTTTCTTTTTCAAATTTATTGCCGAACCGAACCGAAACTAGACCAGTTTTTAAAAAAAAAGATGGCCGAACCGAACCAAAACCAAACCAGTTTTAAAAAAAAAGATGGCCGAACCGAACCAAAACCAAACAAATCCTGAAACCAAACCGAAGACCAGAAGTGGCTCAAATGTGAACTTTTAAGATCGAAAAATTCTTAGGGAGTTTACAGCAAAGGGGGTTTACAGCAAAGGGGGTTTACAGCAAAGGGGTAGATTTGGATTTAGTTGGCAACATTTTTTTTTTATAAACGACCTGCCCAATAGTGAAAACCGAATCGAAATCCATTCAGTAGTTTCGAAGATAAAAGGGGAGGGGGTTTACAGTACAGAGGGGGGAGGGGTTGATTTAGTTGGGAAAAATTTTCCCTGATGAACGACCTGTGGAATAGCGAAAACCGCATCAAAATCCATTTAGTAGTTTAGGAGATAGCAGAAGAGGGGTTAAAGGGGAGCGAAATATTTGTCAACCGCAAAGCTAATCAATAATTTCAGAGTGTAAATTTGCCCTGTGTAAATTTTCCGCTAATTGGGTCCAGCGGTTTACGTGTTATTCCGTTAAATAACGTAAAAAAAGGTTCTTGGTGGGGATAAATGATTGTGGGGGAAAACGGGAGACTGTAGCAAAATAATACATAGCCTATAACCTGACCAGAGGTCTCCATAACATATAGGAAAAAACCGCATCAAAATCGGTCCAGTGGTTTTCGAGCCAGACCGACAGACAGACCGACAGACAGACAGACCGACAGACAGACAGACAGACAGATCGACACACAGACAGACAGACCGACAGACAGACAGACAGACAGACAGACAGACAGACAGACAGACAGACAGACAGACAGACAGACCAACAGACAGATAGACAGACGTTGTTCTCACCGTGCACAGCTACTGTCAAATTTATGAAAATTTCGACAGTTCACCGGCAAAAAAAAGCCAAGGTAGCTGTGGTATTTTTTTGGGTAAATTTCTAGCTGGCCACAAACTTTCAGCACCAAATCGAAATACACAACAACGAGAAGAACAAAAAAAAAACTCAAAAATTATGATGACCCTTCATTCTGGTTTCTTAATTTATCTATACCTGTTACTCGAACACCGATAGCAGCCACCGCCGCGCCGTGTTCGAATCTTAGCTCAACGGTTTGTCATCGTTTTTGCTTTACGCTCGTTTAACAGTATTTTTTCGCTCCTTTTTGATGCGGAACTAACAATTGCTTTGTGCACGAATCAATTAAAATCAAATTAAATTTACGCATAGCTTCGCCAGACGACGACTGCTACTACGGCGACTGACTTCGAAACAAAACAAACCAAAGATATCAGTAAAAAAAATATAGAAATAGAAAAAAAAATTAGCGGCCCAAGCGGGCGGGTAATTTAAAAATCGAAAATTTGACTGTCATTGTTCCGTCCATCTGACAACACGTTTCTGCACCTTTACTAGGGCGGTGGCAGCAGTTATGTTCCTTCATGCTAAACCAGATTTACAACCGAGAAAGGGATTTCACAAAAATTCGGGGTGACCATACGCACCGTGACAGTTCCGGATTTAAGCATGTTGCCCTGGCATCCCGGAATTTCAATCTTTGTCCCGGATTATACGATTTAGTCTTGAAATCGAAGAAATGTTCGCCTGCGGCGCAGTTTTTTCGTAAATGTTTACCTCAATCGTATTTATATTCTACATGATATATCATTAAGGAATATATTAGATTTAGTATACCTTCTGTAATCCATCGCACCAATCGTTGGACACGAAAATATAAAAATGCCAGGGTGTCCGTCCGTGGTGACGAAAGACAAACAAACAAACACACAAACAGACAAGCAGACAAACAGACAAGCAGATAAACAGACAAACAGATAAACAGACAAACAGACAGACAGACAGACAAACTGGCAGACAGACTAACAGACAGACTCGCAGACTGACTGACAGGAAGACATTTTTGTAATAATGCTCCAATCGATTCGAGAGTTTTTAGGCAAAATTAAGAGGTCGAAATTTTTCTTGGATACTACGTTTAAGAAAGTAAAAATGGTCACCCTAGTTATAGGTACCGCTCTCGGTGCCAATCTCTCCTACACTCGGCAGTGTGGCTACCAGGTAAATGCAGGAAGGCGTATCTAAAATATCCACCTGTATTACATGTGCAACTCGACAATTAGCCGGGTGTACGCGGGGGCGTTTACGATGAAATTTTCATGGAGTCGGTGCTGGTACAGAGGACGGCATGCCATTAGTTTTGCTACTGTCGAGTTTATGAAAATTTCGACAGTTCACCGGCAAAAAAAAAGCCCATACCCAGGCATACATAAATTGTGACAAAGACCTTAATGTATCAAATTAGGTGCTTGGCGGGGTCACAGGGTGTTGTTAGAAAAACAGAAAGAGTTGTTTCTTTTTTTTTTGTCTTGTTTTTATCTAATTGTAGTTCGTTTCCCTCATATTATCGCATACTCGGCACAAATTCTGTCAACGCTTTTTAATTTGGCGTTCGTCATCGTTTTTCGCTTCGTTTTTTTTCATTTTGTTTTTTTTTTCTATTATTTCTAATTTTCTGTTTTCAAATTTTTCGGTTGCGCGATCAACTTAAGAACTTTAATTAATTTCATTCAGTTATTGATGTTGTTTAATTTGATTTGATTATCGTACAACAATAGAATGTGTTCCACATTAACGGCTATAATATTTCCCTTTGACCGCAGTCGGTTTTTCTTCAAATGGAGTCGGTTTCGACTAAATATTCATGACTTTTCCCTGAAAAGGGTGGCCATACGTCCCTCGGAAATGGCCGGGATCAGGGCCGTGCCAAGGAAAAGAGGTGCCCGGAGCAAGCTTTATTAGGCGCCTTATCCTTTAAAAAAATTTATAAAAACGGATTTTTGTGTTTGGTTGAAAGACCCATCAGAGAGAAAAAGGTTTGTTTTAATTTTTGTTTGGGATGATTGAATTAAAATATCAGTTTTGATCAACACAAAACTTTCCTCTGCAATTTTCTGCAATATTTTACAGTTTTGGAAATAAATATGCACTGCTAATTTACAAAAAAAAATTTAAGCCGTCAGCTCAACGCGTTCTCGAGTTATTTAAGATATGTACAACGGACAGACTGACAGACAGACAGACTAACAGACAGACAGACTAACAGAAAGACTGACAGAAAGACTGACAGAAAGACTGACAGAAAGACTGACGGAAAGACTGACAGAAAGACTGACAGAAAGACGGACAGAAAGACTGACAGAAAGACTGACAGAAAGACTGACAGAAAGACTGACAGAAAGACTGACGGAAAGACTGACAGAAAGACTGACAGAAAGACTGACAGAAGACTGACAGAAGACTGACAGAAGACTGACAGAAAGACTGACAGAAAGACTGACAGAAAGACTGTCAGAAAGACTGACAGAAAGATTGACAGAAAGACTGACAGAAAGACTGACAGAAAGACTGACAGAAGACTGACAGAAAGACTGACAGAAGACTGACAGAAAGACTGACAGAAAGACTGACAGAAGACTGACAGAAAGACTGACAGACAGACAGACGTTGCCTTTTATATATAAGAGATGATTTCCGATCAAAAAAAAAAAAATACGCGTCTCTTACATATGTAAGTTTCATCAAAATCCGAGGGGGCAATTTCGCGAAAGTCCCTTGTCAGTGTACAAGAGATTCTCTCAGATGCCAGCAACTAATCTCAAGCCATTATCAGCGTCTGGAATTCCTTGCCGATATAATGAGTTTCAATATTTGGTGAAAATCTTAAATGAAAAACAAATTGCATTGAAAGTAAACAAAAAAAAAGAAAAAGAAAAGATGATCCAAGAAAAGAAAATCATTTCCTGCTCCTTGAACAGTTGATACGCCGAAAAAATGTAATTACTTTGTCTCATTCGCAATAAAAATTCCCCATCAGCTCTGCTAACCGAGCGTTTTCCACTTTCATTACGCCGTAGAAGAAAAGTTTCCATTTATGCGCAACGGTTATCCAAAAAAAAAAAAAAGGAGGAAGAAATCTTCACGTTTTCTATCCCATCTCTAATATACGCGTATTCCCCCCGATTGACTGAATTTACCCGCATTATCAGCACATTTTCGCCCCCTTGAAAGGAATAAATGCGCGCCCGCTCCTTTCATCCCCGTCTCGTGATACGTCTTTGAAAATGATTTCCTAATACAAAAATAAAAGGACTTGAGAAGGACGCTGACTTTATAGGAGAGGCCAAATGCAGATTGGCGCTGGACAGAATGGGGAATCAACTCGCCAGAATCTCAGTTTTACGAATTAATGACTTCCCGTAAATTCTAAGTGGTATTCAAAGTTTTTACAAAAGGACGAGGGAGAGGGGGGAGGGGGGGTTATCAGTACCGCGCATAAACCACAACAGCATTGAAAATCTAACTTCAAAGTAATTCTTTTTTTTTTCTTGCTTTTTTCAAACGGAAAATCATCGATTAATGGCGAATGGGTAAAGAGATTTTTCCAAAAAACAAAATTCACCCCCGACCCCCTGCGTACCCGGATATTAATGAAATTTACCCCGATTTTAATTTCAACTTTTATGATATTTTATCGTTTGTATTCAATTTCCTTTATTGCATTGCGGAACAAATTAATTGAGATGACGGTAAATATTTGGGAAAACCCGAGGAGGATCGACACGAGGAAAGGAAAGGACGTAGCAAGCTAGATTTTCTTCCAAATTAAATGAAAATCACAGCGGAAAGTTTAATTTTTCTAAGAAAATCCAATGCCGACTAATCGTGACCGGTGAAGGGGGCAAGAAGTTGTGGGTGATAGATGAAAATAAAAAAAATGACTTTTCAAATAGGTTTGGAGAGGGGGGGGGGAGGGTAGCGAAAAGATATAAACCGATATGAACACATGTGAAAGTCAGCAAATGATTTTTTTTTTCATAAAAAATCCACAATTGAGCGCAATTTACACTATAGAGTCGAAAAATAAAATACCAGTTTATATAAAAATATGAATTTTTAACGGTAAAAGCTATCGATTTATGGTAAAAGGCAAAAATTTAGAGAAATTTATTGTAGTATCTTTAATTGTCGTTTTTTTCTTCAAAAAAAACCTTTAGTTTGCTAACAATTCGCAAAAATCTATTTTTTTAATGAAAATATCTCAACAATGGTAAAAGATAGGAGATAACAGTAATACACAAAATTGTAGCAAATATTACACTCTTCAATTCATTTCACACACTGAACCATCGAATGACCGTCGCAAAAAACTGTCTTTTTTTAAATAAATGCGAAAAAAAGAAAAATTCTGATTGGAAAAGTTCTCGGAAATATTTTTCCTGCTTAGAACTTGTTTTTAAAAATTCGAAAAAATATTTCCTGACTTTTCTAGTCCTCGGAAATATTTTTCCTGTTCGAAAATAGCCTTTAAAAATTCGAAAAAAATATTTCCTGACTAGAAAAGGCCTCGGAATTATTTTTCCTGCTTAGAACTGTCCTATAAAAATTAGTAAAAAATATTTCCCGATTAGAAAAGGCCTCGGAAATATTTTTCCTACTCAGAAATAGCCTCTAAAATTCGGAAAACTGAATTCCTGATTAGAAAAGGTCTCGGAATTATTTTTCCTGCCTAGAACTGCCCTCTAAAAATTCGTAAAAAATATTTCCCAGTTCGAAAAGGTCTCGGAATTATTTTTCCTGCCTAGAACTGCCCTCTAAAAATTCGTAAAAAATATTTCCCAGTTAGAAAAGGTCTCGGAAATATTTTTTCTGCCTAGAACTGCCTTCTAAAAATTCGTAAAAAAAATTTCCCAGTTCGAAAAGGTCTCGGAAATATTTTTCCTGCCTAGAACTGCCCTCTAAAAATTCGTAAAAAATATTTCCCGGTTAGAAAAGGTCTCGGAAATATTTTTCCTGCCTAGAACTGCCTTCTAAAAATTCGTAAAAAATATTTCCCAGTTCGAAAAGGTCTCGGAAATATTTTTCCTGCCTAGAACTGCCCTCTAAAAATTCGTAAAAAATATTTCCCGGTTAGAAAAGGTCTCGGAATTATTTTTCCTACTTAGAACTGTTCTCTAAAATTTCGTAAAAAATATTTCCCAGTTAGAAAAGGTCTCGGAATTAGTTTTCCTGCCTGGAACTACCCTCCAAAAATTCGAAAAAAAGATTTCCCGATTAGAAAAGGCCCCGGAAATATTTTTCCTGCCTAGAACTGCCCTCTAAAAATTCGTTAAAAATATTTCCCAGTTAGAAAAAGTCTCGGAATTATTTTTCCTGCCTAGAACTGCCCTCTAAAAATTCGTTAAAAATATTTCCCAGTTAGAAAAGGCTTCGGGAATATTTTTCCTGTTTAGAAATAGTCTCTAAAAAATCGAAAAATCACCGTTTTGAATAGTGCATGTTTTATTCGGATCGACTTGTTTTTGGAGGCCATTTGAGATCCAATGTTTTGCAGAATTTTTTTTTTATGAAGTGTTTATAATGACTGTAAAGGTGCCGCTCCACATGAGAGTAAATACGCGAGTAACTCTCAAAAACTCCCGAGAGCTACTCGCAGGAGGTTGTCCATTTGAGAGTTAATTTCGGCGATTTTTCTCTTTTCAAGACCAATATCTTGATTTTTTTGACGTCTTGCTTTGGCGAGTTCTCGAGAGCTACTAGCGAAATTCAAACGCTGTTCGTATCGGGCGAGCAACTCCCCGAGAGTTTTTTTTAGTGGGTGCGTGTCGACTAGAGAGTAGAATCACTTTTGACAGGTCGCATAAACTAGCTCGCGAGTTTTTGCGAGTTTCTGCGAGCCACTCTCAGAGACGTGTCCATTTGCCAGTAGCTGCTATCGAGAGGTTCTCGCCGGCATTTACTCTCATGTGGAGCGGCACCTCAATGCAAATTTTCATCCACTCCAAACGCTTATTTTGATCAGTTCCAAAATTTATCCTAGTTATTATTATGATATTTTTAATGACATTAACGCAAGACAGCTAACCACTATAAAAAAGAAATAATATAAGGGAAAAAAATTTGTTAAAAAAAAATTTGGGTAAAGAAAATTGCTTTTCTTTTGTCCGAATAAAGCATTTTCTTGTTGTTGTATGGCTTGTATGGTTGTAGGTATGCTTATATGTTGGCAAATGTGTTAACAGGAGATACTGTTTGATGGCTGGCAACGCATTTCGAGCTTTCTACCTAATTATTTAATGAGGTTCTAATAAATTGTGTTAAATACGAATCATGTGTACACAAAACTCAGCTCATTTCTCAGATTTTCTATTTACTTAAGAAACCATCAAGCCAGCCAATATTTTTCTTCTCTAGTCTTTTGATTTTTCGTTTGTTCATCATTTTGTCTAACGAACATTCAAATTGATCCGGACTACAATTCAGAGTTCATACCACACCGCGGAAATACCTGAGGAACAAACAGAAATACCCACCTTTGGGCAGTTAAATTGGTTGGAGGTTTTTTTTTCTTCTTCTTTTTGGGACTGGGAGGGGAAGATCAGTTACTGGTAATTTTTAAAACGACACATCAGATTATTTAGATTTTTCTATTTATTTTTATAATTAGTTTGTTGCTTTCCAGGTATTTTCTGTTTAAATTTTGTTAACAAATTTTTAACTATGGACTAAGCAAGCAGATTACCGAAAAAGTAGCACAAGACAAACGAAATATTTCTCATAAAGTCGTTTTTCTTCTTCTTCTTTTCCATATTTTTTTTTCTCTCTCTCTTAAATTCAATTAAGTGAACAATTCATGGACCGCTTTAACGAAATTTATAACAAATTTTAAGCTGATGACATGTCCGGAAAATTTGTGTACTAAAAGTAATTTTCTTCGGAAAATGAATTCGGCTTAAATTTCATCCACGCAACTAAACTAAATTTTTATTTGCAGAAAAGTTTTTTTTAAAGCTTTTTTGCTTTTTTTGTTTGTTTGTCAGGATCAAATCTTGCTGTCTATTTTTGACCCGTACATCCAGAAATCCAATTGATTCGAAATTTTGCACACATACGTAACTCCGATGACAATACAATATTTACACTACTTCGCCCCTGTAAGGATAGCGGAATGCCTTCTACCAGAAGTTATCCTTACAGACTTCTTAACGTCAAAATCAGCGACCCCAAAACCCCCAGATTTGAGGAAACCTGGGGATCTTGGGGTCACCAAATCCAAAAAACCGCTAATGTAATATGTTTGGTGTTCACATAATCCAGTAGTTCATATAATGCAAAGTTCATATAATCGAGAGTCTACCGTACTTTATAGGCAGACATTTGTTTGAAAAAAATGCTCTGCAGGCGAAAAGCTTTCTGAAGTTTTATGAAGAAATTTGTTTGATAAAATGCTCTGCAGGCGAAAAGCTTTCTGAAGTTTGCAAATGAAAAGCTTTCTGAAGTTTCATGGAGAGATGTGTTTGAAAAAATGCTCTGCAGGCGAAAACCTTTCTGAAGTTTCATGGAGAAATTTGTTTGAAAAAATGGTCTGCGGGCGAAAGGTTTTCTGAAGTTTCATGGAGAAATTTGTTTGATAAAATGCTCTGCAGGCGAAAAGCTTTCTGAAGTTTCATGGAGAAATTTGTTTGATAAAATGCTCCGCTGGCGAAAGGTTTTCTGAAGTTTCATGGAGAAATTTTTTCGAAAAAATGGTCTGCGGGCGAAAGGTTTTCTGAAGTTTCATGGAGAAATTTGTTTGATAAAATGCTCTGCAGGCGAAAAGCTTTCTGAAGTTTCATGGAGAAATTTGTTTGATAAAATGCCCCGCTGGCGAAAAGCTTTCTGAAGTTTCATGGAGAAATTTTTTCGAAAAAATGGTCTGCGGGCGAAAAGTTTCATGGAGAGATTTGTTTGAAAAAATGCTCCGCAGGCGAAAAGCTCTCTGAATCTTGATAAAGTTTCATGGAGAAAATATCTCGAAAGTGGTTTTTTTTAAAAATACGCAATAGAGAAGTTTCAAAGGTACCAAATTTTCTCTAGAATTCGTTAGGGCTTATTACCATTAGGCTAAAAAAAGGTCTCCGAGACAAATGTTAGAGTGTGGTAGTAGGCAGGTCCAAACTATATAAACTACGAATTTGCGAATTATAATCGGAGGGAATGATTTTTGTAGCAGACGACCGGATAAAAATAAAAATCCTACAAGAAGATTCCATCAATGAAGCATTTTTGATTAGACTGGTAACGCGTAAAGCCAGTAATTTTTTATCAAGTTGATATTTTGTAATGAAAAAATAATAATTTATTGGAAAAACTTATCAACAAAAATGAACATTGATACACAAATAAACGATGGGATTTGTAATATCATCCATGGTGGTTGCTTCAAATGAGACGTAATTCAATTGGGATGGAATCAGGAATGCGGGACACGATGGGGTACGGGAGTGGGTAAATTAAATTCTGGTCAATCGGATCCAGTCGATTGGATAAGCGGCCTAGCATGGCTTGGCATGGCAATAGTTTTTTTTTTTATTTGTTTGTTTCTGTTCTCCTTGCAAAACCGCAAAATTGAATTAAAATTTATTGAAAAATGTTCGTAATGAACGCAGAAATGAAAATTTTTTGTGCTTTATTTGTATGTGCCGGCATATCAACTGTGGAAATTGATCCTAATATAGGTTGGCGCATCTACATAGCATTGATGTTAAAAAATAACACACAGAATCACAGATAATTATGTATAGCGAGAAACCGATCAAAAAATGCTTAACCTCCTCCTCCTCCTCCTCACCCTTCAACATTCGCCCAGAAATATGCCTCTTACGACTCTTTCACCCTCGTCAGGTATGAGGAATCATACCTCACCGCAGGCGCGTTGCTACATTGATTATTATTGGCAACGTCAAAATCGTGATCGAATCTGATCAACAACACAAATGATCGGTTAATCGCAAATTTCGCCAATCCGATCGATCATCATGAAGGGGGCGGTGAGGGGGGGGGGGGGGGGGCGGATGGGCCGTAAAGGTAAGCAATGGGCAAATATCTAAGGGTTCAAATAATAATCATATTATTAACTACTTCTCTCTCCACATAATGTGCTGAAAAATCACCAGTAATGCCAGGCCATGACGATCGAGTGTCTTCTTGTATCCAACGATTATTATTGTGTTTTGTGTGTGTGTATGAAAAATCATAATCCAATAATGTAGTGTTTTCCAGCCTTTTTTCATTGGCGTACCCCCTAGAGGGCTAATTTTTAGTGGAAATAAAATAGCAAAACTAACCGCAACAAAATAGTTTTTTATTTAACCCATTAACGCCGGCCGTACTCAAACGAGTACACCGGTTATATCTGTGGGAATAAGCTAAAGCTCAATTCAGACTAGCGATTGCGATTACGATTGACGCTTCCCATGGCCGAATTATACAAGGTCTGCTGGTTAATTTTTTGACAGCCACCATTTTGCAACGTCATCGGCAAGAAATTCTTTGTAATGTTGATTGTGCGTACGGAGTTGTTTAGCTAGATGTTAGCTAGATTTGAGAATAAGGGAAAATTCCCATTCAGTCTTATAAGAATTTCTTGCCGATGACGTCAGAGCCAGAAGCAACTGAGCTGTCAAACAGACCTTGTATAATTCGGCCATGGACGCTTCCCGACCAATGAGATCCAAGCTTTTATCGGTAGGAAAATGAATGCTTCCATCTCATTGGTCGGGAAGCGTCAATCGTAATCGCAATCGTAATCGCAATCATTTGTCCGAATTGGGCTTTATAGCCGTATCACATTAACGATTACTTTTGCGATTGAGGCTACGATTGGGTATTTCGACCAATGGTGGCTACGATTGCCAGTTGAGACTTGAGTCTAATTGTTAATGTGATACGGCTATTAGTGAGCGTCTCCTTTGTGAAGGAATATAGTGTGAAACTTTCAGTTTCTTAAGTCCAGGGGTTTGGGTTGGGCGTTGATGAGCCAGTCAGTAAGTCAGTCAAGTCAAACGATTTTATATGTATACTAGGAGCTGCGCCCCGAACCGCTTTGCGGTTCACCCCCCACCCACAGGTCGGCCTCCCTGTCCACGTCGTCCTCCGGCCGCGCGTTTAACACTGGAAGAGCGAAGTTTCGAGATTACTTTACCCCCTCCCCTTACTCCCGCCGTCTCTCGGGCTACTTTTTAATGGATCTATGTTGGGGATGGACGCCCTACGAACATCTATGCCAAATTTCAGGCCAATCGGTTCAGTAGTTTCCCCGCGAAAGAGTAACATAGCGCAAAAACTAAGTTTCGAAATCACTTTACCCCCTCCCCTTACTCCCTCCACCCCTCGCGCTACTTTTCTGTATGCCTATGTTGGAACCAGAACTACCGCAGACACTCATGCCAAATTTCAAGTCAATCGGTTCAGCCGTTTTTGCGTGAAAGAGGAACAGACAGACAGACACCAACTCATTTTTATATATTAGTATAGATGATGATTAGCATGATAGGAGATTGTCACTGGAGTGACTGGTGTGTGTAGAGATGTGGAAATGTGTCAAAATTCGGTTACAAAATTTGACCCAGGAGTGTGGAGTCGGTAGCTCAAACTTCGACATCGACTTCGACTCCGATTCCTGAAATTTTAGAATATCCGGCCAATGAAAGTGAAATAACCGGTTCGGAGTCGACGAATTTTCTCCGACTCTACAACTCTCTTCTGAAAATTGACCGACTCCGACTGCACAGCCTTGCTTTGACCGTGCCAAAAATTTCAAATTTCAAGCTTATTAAAAGCTTTTACTTTGCTTGGTTTGTTTGTCTGTTTAAGTTTATTAAAAGCTTTTACTTTGCTTGTTTTGTTTGCCTGCACCAAGCAAAGTAAATGCTTTTAATTAACTTGAAATTTAAAATTTTTTAAATTTTTATTTAAAGTATTTTCTTGTCCCAAATCGACGCAAAATACAATAAACTAACCACACCTAATTATGATTTCTTCGCAAAAAAAAAAAACAAAATAAAATGGAAAAAAGTGTTTGTCGATCAGAAATTATGTATATTCGTTGAGCAAAACAGTTAATAAATTACGTGGTCCTTGTATCAACACATGAAACTCAGGTGTTAATTGATCAATTATTTACCTAATTTTTGCTTGTTATTATTACAAGTAGATGATGGGATTTGTTTTTGCTCTTAGTAAGCAGCTGTGATCAATTTTTAAGCAATTCTTTTTGTTTGTGTTTCTTTTTAAAAATATCAATCATTCGTATGTGGTTTACTTACCTAAATTTCCCACTTCAATGCAACAAGAAGTCAATTTTATGGCGCTTTCAAGTTTATGAATCTTCAAATCTGGAAAAAACATGAAAAAAATATATTACGATTCAAGAAATTTTCTTGCGGTGATTGAAAGGGTTAGAAGCATTTTTCCAAAGTGTATTATTTGACTTTGCTTTCTGTTCGCTTTTCTGTCTCTCTGTCAGGGTCAAAATTTGTGATCTAATTTTAACACGCTTTCATTCATCCGATTGATTTGAAAATTTTCACACATGCGTAACTCCAATGACAACACAATATTTTTACAATCTAGCCTCTGTAAGGGTAGCGAAATGTCCTCTAACAGGACCTTCCTTTATCCTAATAGCCGTATCACATTAACGATTACTTTTGCGATTGAGGCTACGATTGGCCTTTTTGACTAATTAGACTCAAGTCTAATTGGGCAATCGTAGCCGCAATCGTAGCCAGCTGTGCTCTCATTGGTCGAAAAGGCCAATCGTAGCCTCAATCGCAAAAGTAATCGTTAGTGTGATACGGCTATTACAGACTTCTTAACGTCAGAATTGGATTCAGCGACCCAAAACCTCCGAGATTTCCTCAAATGTGTGGGTTTTAGGCTCTCTGAATCCGATTTTGACATTAATAAGTCTGTAAGGATGAGGGATGGTCTTGTGAGGATGTATTCGGAAATATTCGGCGACATTCCGTTTAAAGTAGGCGACATTCAGTTTAAGAATTTCAATTTATTTCCATTCTTATGGCGAACTGTCAAACTGAAGTCATCCGAAGTTTGGATTTTATCATTGCTTCATCAAATTTCCCAAAAACTTCCCTTTGCTCGCGATGCTAAACTTGGAAATTTATGGTGCAGAGAACGTTGTTCTGCATAGTTCTAGAACCTTGAACAAAAAAAAAACACACACACGCATTTTATTTGTTCAAAAGAATTTTTGTACGGGTTTTCTGTAATGCGTCGTTATAGCGCGATTCTCGTACATTTTTAACATGATTTAAATAAATAATAATAAAAAAAAACACCATAATTTTTCTTCAATTCATTTTCCCATTTCGAAATTAAATTTAATGATTGCTCATTGTTCACATTAATTGCATTGTTGTCTTTTCTTTACAATGTAAAAATTTTCCGAGCCAGTGTTCTTCATTATTGCTCGCTCTTCATCAGAGTTACGCACCTGAGCAGCAAATTAACGATTTTTTGTTCAAAATTTCGGTTAGTTCTGTTGCATAACCTCAAAAAAGAAAAAAAAGAAGTTTTTTTTAATAAAAACTAAAAAAAATGAAAAATAATCGCTGATAATTATTCGAAGACTTACACCATGAAGGGAACCAAGGAAAAAAAAAACAAAACCTCATCGTGCGATTATAATCTCTAACAACGCAATAAGACAGTAGGCAGGTACAAGCGAATACCATGTCAGGTATCAGGTGACAATTACTTATCAGGTAAATCGGCTTTTTAACTTAAATTAACCGCCTCTAGTTTAGAGTCTGTCTGTCTGCCATGAATTCTGTCAGATTTGAAAATTTTGATTCTCTGAAATGCAGACAATTTAACTTTTTCTTCCGTTGCTTAATAATTCTCGTCAAATTATCAGAATCGCACCTGGTCTGTCAAAATTTTCATCAATTTAGCGCCCGCATTATGTGCGGCCAAATAGACATTTGGCTTCATTAAGATTTGTTGAAACAAAAGAAAGTATCTACGAGCATCTCTTTATGAACAGAAAACCCACTCGCTGGGCAAGAAAATAACAACAGAGATTTCTAATGTTTTTTTTTTTCTTTTTCTTCCATTGTTCATTGTTTTTCTCATTATTTTTTCTTTTCTTTTACAGGTAAACGAAAATGGTGTCTTATTAAATCATGTAAGTGTAAAATTTTTATATATTTTTTTAAACCATTTGTAGCGCAAAGATTTAATTGTCGGATAAAGGCCATAGAGGGATAAGGGAACAAAAAGTGCCCCCAGAGATAGAAGCTTGAAATTTTTTTCGTAAGTTGCCACCATTACAACAAATAATTTCCCAAAATTTCAGTCAAAAAAAACGAGTAGTTTTGGAGAAAAAAAATAAAATATGTTTTTTTTGAAAAAATTCTAGCTCCGTAACGGGTTAACCGATTTTGATGAAACTTGTCGCAATTTTTTCGTTGAAAGTCATAGTTTTCAAAAAAAATTATAGCAAAAAAATTAAGTGTGAAGAACCGTTAGGAAAAAATATTTTTTGTTTTTAAAAAATTATAACGGTAACTTAACGATTTTGCACTACTTTTATTTTTCTCCCAAAAACTCCTTAATCCCTTACCTATAAAACAAAAAAAAATCAGGGCAATCGGAGAGGTACTTCATATTCAAATAAAATAAAATGTGAAGGTAGTCACATTATCATATGTGAAAGATGAATCAATTTGGGAACTAAATAATCTAGGAAAATTAGGATTTAACCTCTTAAAAAATCCTAGTTAACTGGATTTTTGCACAGACCTTTATTTTGACATAACAAACAACGTCCCCAAAGTCGATTCCAAAATTGCGCCGGCGTCGTGCGTTATTCAAGGTCAAAGGTCCCGAAAATCAGTTTTTTACGTTTATCTCACTTTGTACGGGTTGTACGTCTTTTTGAGGTTCAGATGAATTAATCACAATAAAATTCTCTACAAAAAATGTTAAATACAATTTTCTTGTAGGACAAACAGTTATCGAGATACAAGTCGTCAAACTATGCGTCGCACAGAGAAATTGCTATTATTCAAGGTCAAAAGTCAAAAAAATCGTAAATATCTCGCTTTGTATGACCTGTCCGCATTTTTTGTGTTCAGATGAATTGCTCCTCCGAAAATTCTCTACAAAAAAGGTTAAATACTTTATTTTTGTCGGGCGAATAGTTTTCGAGATAGAAGTCGAGAAACTGTGAACTGTATATTCGTTTCCCCACCACTTATTGAGCCTTATTGAGTCTTGTAGATTTAGCGAAACCCAAGTAGCAATAATTGTCGAAGGAGTCTTCAGTTTTTGGAGCTCCGTACATTGCTAAAATAAAAAGTGTTCCATTTCTGGCAATAATATCCCGTGAACAATTCTCTTGCTTAAATACTTCGACAAGACTCAATAAGGCAGTTAAATTATCTTAACTTCCACCTACAATAGGAGCCGCACAACACCATCTGTATCGTATATATTATCAGGTGCAAACTTGGCTTGGAAAAGACTTAGACCCTCAACAGTGGCGATGGACATTTAACAACAATTTCTTGCAGCCAGTTAGTACATTAGTTCCACCAGCACCGAAAGAACTCCTGAATTCCGTTTTTTGCAACTACACAAAGGGTTGTGGTTCTAATTGTGGATGCAGAAAAATTAGATTACCGTGCTCCATCGTTTGTACCTTTTGTCGGGGTCAATCATGTTTAAATCCTGCTTCTTGTGATATCACTGAATTTAAACGATGTCGATGATGAACTCGATCTTATTGGTGCCTTAACATTAAATGTAAGTGAAAATGATATCTATATCGAAAATGATGAGCAACAAGAACAAGAAGAGAAGAAGCAGAAGGAGAATAAATGAATGAAGGTGGAAAAAATATGGATTAGGCCTAATGGGGAAACCATCTAAAAAGCGCGCCTTGCATTCTACCTCACTGGAGGTGGGGAAACGAATATACAGTTCACAGTTTCTCGACTTCTATCTCGAAAACTATTCGCCCGACAAAAATAAAGTATTTAACCTTTTTTGTAGAGAATTTTCGGAGGAGCAATTCATCTGAACACAAAAAATGCGGACAGGTCATACAAAGCGAGATATTTACGATTTTTTTGACTTTTGACCTTGAATAATAGCAATTTCTCTGTGCGACGCATAGTTTGACGACTTGTATCTCGATAACTGTTTGTCCTACAAGAAAATTGTATTTAACATTTTTTGTAGAGAATTTTATTGTGATTAATTCATCTGAACCTCAAAAAGACGTACAACCCGTACAAAGTGAGATAAACGTAAAAAACTGATTTTCGGGACCTTTGACCTTGAATAACGCACGACGCCGGCGCAATTTTGGAATCGACTTTGGGGACGTTGTTTGTTATGTCAAAATAAAGGTCTGTGCAAAAATCCAGTTAACTAGGATTTTTTAAGAGGTTAAATCCTAATTTTCCTAGATTATTTAGTTCCCAAATTGATTCATCTTTCACATATGATAATGTGACTACCTTCACATTTTATTTTATTTGAATATGAAGTACCTCTCCGATTGCCCTGATTTTTTTTTTGTTTTATAGGTAAGGGATTAAGGAGTTTTTGGGAGAAAAATAAAAGTAGTGCAAAATCGTTAAGTTACCGTTATAATTTTTTAAAAACAAAAAATATTTTTTCCTAACGGTTCTTCACACTTAATTTTTTTGCTATAATTTTTTTTGAAAACTATGACTTTCAACGAAAAAATTGCGACAAGTTTCATCAAAATCGGTTAACCCGTTACGGAGCTAGAATTTTTTCAAAAAAAACATATTTTATTTTTTTTCTCCAAAACTACTCGTTTTTTTGGACTGAAATTTTGGGAAATTATTTGTTGTAATGGTGGCAACTTACGAAAAAAATTTCAAGCTTCTATCTCTGGGGGCACTTTTTGTTCCCTTATCCCTCTATGGCCTTTGTAAAGAAAATATTAGGACTTGTTCAGCTGTAGCGGAAAGGTAGCAGAATGGGCAGTGCTAGCGAAAATTTTCCCCCCTAATTCTAGATAACAGATTCTAATAGATCTGTTAACTTTTGATACCCTACATGATTGTCATTTAGTTTTGTAACGCATCAAGCCAATCGTCGGACACAAAATTGAACTACACCAGGATGTTAGAGATGACAAAAGATTTTGATTTCCGCATGTCCGCCCATCTGTCCGTTCGTCGAAGAAGGAAAATTTTGTACGAATTTTTAGAGAGCAGTTCTAGGCAGGAAAAATATTTCCGAGACGTTTTCTAAGCGGTAAATATTTTTTCGAATTTTTAGAGGCTTGCTCTGAACAGGAAAAATATTTCCGAGACCTTTTCTATCCGGGAAATATTTTTTTCGAATATTTAGAGGCTTGTTCTTAGTCGGCGGAAAAATACTTTCGAGACCTTTTCTATACGGGAAATATTTTTCTCGAATTTTTAGAGGCTTGTTCTTAGTCGGAAAAATACTTTCGAGACCTTTTCTATACGGGAAATATTTTTCTCGAATTTCTAGAAGCTTGTTCTGAATAGGAAAAATATTTCCGAGACCTTTTCTATCCGGGAAATATTTTTCTCAAATTTCTAGAAGCTTGTTCTGAATAGGAAAAATATTTCCGAGACCTTTTCTATCCGGGAAATATTTTTCTCGAATTTTTACTCGCTTGTTCTGAGTAGGAAAAATATTTCCGAGACCTTTTCTATCCGGGAAATATTTTCCTCGAATTTTTAGAGGCTTGTCCTGAGTGGGAAAAATACTTTCGAGACCTATTCTATCCGAGAAATATTTTTTTCGAATTTTTAGAGGCTTGTTCTTAGTCGGAAAAATATTTCCGAGACGTTTTCTAAGCGGTAAATATTTTTTCGAATTTTTAGAGGCTTGCTCTGAACAGGAAAAATATTTCCGAGACCTTTTCTATCCGGGAAATATTTTTTTCGAATATTTAGAGGCTTGTTCTTAGTCGGCGGAAAAATACTTTCGAGACCTTTTCTATACGGGAAATATTTTTCTCGAATTTTTAGAGGCTTGTTCTTAGTCGGAAAAATACTTTCGAGACCTTTTCTATACGGGAAATATTTTTCTCGAATTTCTAGAAGCTTGTTCTGAATAGGAAAAATATTTCCGAGACCTTTTCTATCCGGGAAATATTTTTCTCAAATTTCTAGAAGCTTGTTCTGAATAGGAAAAATATTTCCGAGACCTTTTCTATCCGGGAAATATTTTTCTCGAATTTTTACTCGCTTGTTCTGAGTAGGAAAAATATTTCCGAGACCTTTTCTATCCGGGAAATATTTTCCTCGAATTTTTAGAGGCTTGTCCTGAGTGGGAAAAATACTTTCGAGACCTATTCTATCCGAGAAATATTTTTTTCGAATTTTTAGAGGCTTGTTCTTAGTCGGAAAAATACTTTCGAGACCTTTTCTATACGGGAAATATTTTTTTTCGAATTTTTAGAGGCTTGTTCTTAGTCGGAAAAATACTTTCGAGACCTTTACTATACGGGAAATATTTTTTTCGAATTTTTAGGGGCTTGTTCGTAGTCGGAAAAATACTTTCGAGACCTTTTCTATACGGGAAATATTTTTTTCGAATTTTTAGAGGCTTGTTCTTAGTCGGAAAAATACTTTCGAGACCTTTACTATACGGGAAATATTTTTTTCGAATTTTTAGAGGCTTGTTCTTAGTCGGAAAAATACTTTCGAGACCTTTTCTATACGGGAAATATTTTTCTCGATTTTTTAGAGGCTTGTTCTTAGTCGGAAAAATACTTTCGAGACCTTTACTATACGGGAAATATTTTTTTCGAATTTTTAGAGGCTTGTTCTTAGTCGGAAAAATACTTTCGAGACCTTTTCTGTACGGGAAATATTTTTCTCGAATTTTTAGAGGCTTGTTCTGAGTGGGAAAAATACTTTCGAGACCTATTCTATCCGAGAAATATTTTTTTCGAATTTTTAGAGGCTTCTTCTTAGTCGGAAAAATACTTCCGAGACCTTTTCTATCCGGGAAATATTTTTTTTCGAATTTTTAGGGGCTTGTTCTTAGTCGGAAAAATACTTTCGAGACCTTTTCTATACGGGAAATATTTTTCTCGAATTTTTAGAGGCTTTTTCTGAGTGGGAAAAATACTTTCGAGACCTTTTCTATCCGAGAAATATTTTTTTCGAATTTTTAGAGGCTTGTTCTTAGTCGGAAAAATACTTTCGAGACCTTTTATATCCGGGAAATATTTTTCTCGATTTTTTAGAGGCTTGTTCTTAGTCGGAAAAATACTTTCGAGACCTTTTCTATACGGGAAATATTTTTTTTCGAATTTTTAGAGGCGTGTTCTTAGTCGGAAAAATACTTTCGAGACCTATTCTATCCGAGAAATATTTTTTTCGAATTTTTAGAGGCTTGTTCTTAGTCGGAAAAATACTTTCGAAACCTATTCCATCCGAGAAATATTTTTTTCGAATTTTTAGAGGCTTGTTCGTAGTCGGAAAAATACTTTCGAGACCTTTTCTATACGGGAAATATTTTTCTCGATTTTTTAGAGGCTTATTCTTAGTCGGAAAAATACTTTCGAGACCTTTACTATACGGGAAATATTTTTTTCGAATTTTTAGAGGCTTGTTCTTAGTCGGAAAAATACTTTAGAGAGCTTTTCTATACGGGAAATATTTTTTTCGAATTTTTAGAGGCTTGTTCTTAGTCGGAAAAATACTTTCGAGACCTTTACTATACGGGAAATATTTTTCTCGAATTTTTGGAGGCTTGTTCTGAGTGGGAAAAATACTTTCGAGACCTTTTCTATCCGAGAAATATTTTTTTCGAATTTTTAGAGGCTTGTTCTTAGTCGGAAAAATACTTTCGAGACCTATTCTATCCGAGAAATATTTTTTTCGAATTTTTAGAGGCTTGTTCTTAGTCGGAAAAATACTTTCGAGACCTTATCTATACGGAAAATATTTTTCTCGATTTTTTAGAGGCTTGTTCTTAGTCGGAATAATACTTTCAAGACCTTTTCTATCCGGGAAATATTTTTTTCGAATTTTTAGAGGCTTGTTCTTAGTCGGAAAAATACTTTCGAGACCTTTTCTATCCGGGAAATATTTTTCTCGATTTTTTAGAGGCTTGTTCTTAGTCGGAAAATACTTTCGAGACCTTTTCTATACGGGAAATATTTTTCTCGAATTTTTATAGGCTTGTTCTGAGTGGGAAAAATACTTTCGAGACCTATTCCATCCGAGAAATATTTTGTTCGAATTTTTAGAGGCCTGTTCTTAGTCGGAAAAATACTTTCGAGACCTTTTCTATCCGGGAAATATTTTTTTTCGAATTTTTAGAGGCTTGTTCTTAGTCGGAAAAATACTTTCGAGACCTTTTCTATACGGGAAATATTTTTCTCGAATTTTTAGAGGCTTGTTCTTAGTCGGAAAAATACTTTCGAGACCTATTCTATCCGAGAAATATTTTTTTTCGAATTTTTAGAGGCTTGTTCTTAGTCGGAAAAATACTTTCGAGACCTTTTCTATACGGGAAATATTTTTCTCGAATTTTTAGAGGCTTGTTCTTAGTCGGAAAAATACTTTCGAGACCTTTTCTATCCGGGAAATATTTTTCTCGATTTTTTAGAGGCTTGTTCTTAGTCGGAAAAATACTTTCGAGACCTTTTCTATACGGGAAATATTTTTTTCGAATTTTTAGAGGCTTGTCCTGAGTGGGAAAAATACTTTCGAGACCTTTTCTATCCGAGAAATATTTTTTTCGAATTTTTAGAGGCTTGTTCTTAGTCGGAAAAATACTTTCGAGACCTTTTATATCCGGGAAATATTTTTCTCGATTTTTTAGAGGCTTGTTCTTAGTCGGAAAAATACTTTCGAGACCTTTTCTATACGGGAAATATTTTTTTCGAATTTTTAGAGGCTTGTCCTGAGTGGGAAAAATACTTTCGAGACCTTTTCTATCCGAGAAATATTTTTTTCGAATTTTTAGAGGCTTGTTCTTAGTCGGAAAAATACTTTCGAAACCTATTCCATCCGAGAAATATTTTTCTCGATTTTTTAGAGGCTTATTCTTAGTCGGAAAAATACTTTCGAGACCTTTTCTATCCGGGAAATATTTTTTTTCGAATTTTTAGAGGCTTGTTCTTAGTCGGAAAAATACTTTCGAGACCTTTTCTATACGGGAAATATTTTTCTCGAATTTTTAGAGGCTTGTTCTTAGTCGGAAAAATACTTTCGAGACCTATTCTATCCGAGAAATATTTTTTTTCGAATTTTTAGAGGCTTGTTCTTAGTCGGAAAAATACTTTCGAGACCTTTTCTATACGGGAAATATTTTTCTCGAATTTTTAGAGGCTTGTTCTTAGTCGGAAAAATACTTTCGAGACCTTTTCTATCCGGGAAATATTTTTCTCGATTTTTTAGAGGCTTGTTCTTAGTCGGAAAAATACTTTCGAGACCTTTTCTATACGGGAAATATTTTTCTCGAATTTTTAGAGGCTTGTTCTTAGTCGGAATAATACTTTCAAGACCTTTTCTATCCGGGAAATATTTTTTTCGAATTTTTAGAGGCTTGTTCTTAGTCGGAAAAATACTTTCGAGACCTTTTCTATCCGGGAAATATTTTTCTCGATTTTTTAGAGGCTTGTTCTTAGTCGGAAAATACTTTCGAGACCTTTTCTATACGGGAAATATTTTTCTCGAATTTTTATAGGCTTGTTCTGAGTGGGAAAAATACTTTCGAGACCTATTCCATCCGAGAAATATTTTGTTCGAATTTTTAGAGGCCTGTTCTTAGTCGGAAAAATACTTTCGAGACCTTTTCTATCCGGGAAATATTTTTTTTCGAATTTTTAGAGGCTTGTTCTTAGTCGGAAAAATACTTTCGAGACCTTTTCTATACGGGAAATATTTTTCTCGAATTTTTAGAGGCTTGTTCTTAGTCGGAAAAATACTTTCGAGACCTATTCTATCCGAGAAATATTTTTTTTCGAATTTTTAGAGGCTTGTTCTTAGTCGGAAAAATACTTTCGAGACCTTTTCTATACGGGAAATATTTTTCTCGAATTTTTAGAGGCTTGTTCTTAGTCGGAAAAATACTTTCGAGACCTTTTCTATCCGGGAAATATTTTTCTCGATTTTTTAGAGGCTTGTTCTTAGTCGGAAAAATACTTTCGAGACCTTTTCTATACGGGAAATATTTTTTTCGAATTTTTAGAGGCTTGTCCTGAGTGGGAAAAATACTTTCGAGACCTTTTCTATCCGAGAAATATTTTTTTCGAATTTTTAGAGGCTTGTTCTTAGTCGGAAAAATACTTTCGAGACCTTTTATATCCGGGAAATATTTTTCTCGATTTTTTAGAGGCTTGTTCTTAGTCGGAAAAATACTTTCGAGACCTTTTCTATACGGGAAATATTTTTTTCGAATTTTTAGAGGCTTGTCCTGAGTGGGAAAAATACTTTCGAGACCTTTTCTATCCGAGAAATATTTTTTTCGAATTTTTAGAGGCTTGTTCTTAGTCGGAAAAATACTTTCGAGACCTTTTCTATCCGAGAAATATTTTTTTCGAATTTTTAGAGGCTTGTTCTTAGTCGGAAAAATACTTTCGAGACCTATTCTATCCGAGAAATATTTTTTTCGAATTTTTAGAGGCTTGTTCTTAGTCGGAAAAATACTTTCGAAACCTATTCCATCCGAGAAATATTTTTTTCGAATTTTTAGAGGCTTGTTCGTAGTCGGAAAAATACTTTCGAGACCTTTTCTATACGGGAAATATTTTTCTCGATTTTTTAGAGGCTTATTCTTAGTCGGAAAAATACTTTCGAGACCTTTACTATACGGGAAATATTTTTTTCGAATTTTTAGAGGCTTGTTCTTAGTCGGAAAAATACTTTCGAGACCTTTTCTATACGGGAAATATTTTTCTCGAATTTTTAGAGGCTTGTTCTTAGTCGGAAAAATACTTTCGAGACCTTTACTATACGGGAAATATTTTTTTCGAATTTTTAGAGGCTTGTTCTCAGTCGGAAAAATACTTTCGAGACCTTTACTATACGGAAAATATTTTTTTCGAATTTTTAGAGGCTTGTTCTTAGTCGGAAAAATACTTTCGAGACCTTTACTATACGGAAAATATTTTTTTCGAATTTTTAGAGGATTGTTCTTAGTCGGAAAAATACTTTCGAGACCCTTACTATACGGGAAATATTTTTCTCGATTTTTTAGAGACTTGTTCTTAGTCGGAAAAATACTTTCAAGGCCTTTACTATACGGGAAATATTTTTTTCGAATTTTTAGAGGCTTGTCCTGAGTGGGAAAAATACTTTCGAGACCTATTCTATCCGAGAAATATTTTTTTCGAATTTTTTGAGGCTTGTTCTTAGTCGGAAAAATACTTTAGAGAGCTTTTCTATACGGGAAATATTTTTTTCGAATTTTTAGAGGCTTGTTCTTAGTCGGAAAAATACTTTCGAGACCTTTTCTATACGGGAAATATTTTTCTCGAAATTTTGGAGGCTTGTTCTGAGTGGGAAAAATACTTTCGAGACCTTTTCTATCCGAGAAATATTTTTTTCGAATTTTTAGAGGCTTGTTCTTAGTCGGAAAAATACTTTCGAGACCTTTTATATCCGGGAAATATTTTTCTCGATTTTTTAGAGGCTTGTTCTTAGTCGGAAAAATACTTTCGAGACCTTTTCTATACGGGAAATATTTTTTTCGAATTTTTAGAGGCTTGTCCTGAGTGGGAAAATACTTTCGAGACCTTTTCTATCCGAGAAATATTTTTTTCGAATTTTTAGAGGCTTGTTCGTAGTCGGAAAAATACTTTCGAGACCTTTTCTATACGGGAAATATTTTTTTCGAATTTTTAGAGGCTTGTTCTTAGTCGGAAAAATACTTTCGAAACCTATTCCATCCGAGAAATATTTTTTTCGAATTTTTAGAGGCTTGTTCGTAGTCGGAAAAATACTTTCGAGACCTTTTCTATACGGGAAATATTTTTCTCGATTTTTTAGAGGCTTATTCTTAGTCGGAAAAATACTTTCGAGACCTTTACTATACGGGAAATATTTTTTTCGAATTTTTAGAGGCTTGTTCTTAGTCGGAAAAATACTTTCGAGACCTTTTCTATACGGGAAATATTTTTCTCGAATTTTTAGAGGCTTGTTCTTAGTCGGAAAAATACTTTCGAGACCTTTACTATACGGGAAATATTTTTTTCGAATTTTTAGAGGCTTGTTCTCAGTCGGAAAAATACTTTCGAGACCTTTACTATACGGAAAATATTTTTTTCGAATTTTTAGAGGCTTGTTCTTAGTCGGAAAAATACTTTCGAGACCTTTACTATACGGGAAATATTTTTTTCGAATTTTTAGAGGCTTGTTCTTAGTCGGAAAAATACTTTCGAGACCTTTACTATACGGGAAATATTTTTTTCGAATTTTTAGAGGCTTGTTCTTAGTCGGAAAAATACTTTCGAGACCTTTACTATACGGGAAATATTTTTCTCGAATTTTTAGAGGCTTGTTCTTAGTCGGAAAAATATTTCCGAGACCTTTTCCATCCGGTAAATATTTTTTTCGAATTTTTAATGGTTATTTTAGATGGCAAAAGGGTGCCTGGTTAAGAGTGTACAAAATTCGGCGCGCTATTTTTTTTTCTTTTTTCAGACTTCTCTCCACCCTTGTTTTGTCTATTTTTTATTGCACTATATACTACCATCAGACCATAGCAGACCTCTCCCCACCCGCAAAGTTTTTTCAATAACCCTAAAGCGAATATCTTTATGCGAAAAATATTTTTCTTCATTTTTTTTTAAAGATGTATGGGTTTTACTTCGAGATTTTGTTTTCTAAAATTTCAAAAAGTTTCTACCGCGCCCCCAATTTTTCGAGTATAACCGAATTGTTTAGCAAAATCACCTGCCATTCAATTATCTGAGTTTTTAGAGTGCGCACAATTTTGTCTGCAAAACAAAACAAAAAATACTACACCAAATAGCAAAATCTAGCGACTAAAAGCATTGACTTTTGTAATAAATGTATTCGTAACAATTCAATTGTATGATTTATTACTACTCGTACCATGGTGAGTGTATTTTTTTGTGGACAATATAAATGAACAATTTAGACTTAGTGCATGAGCAAAGAATCATTGTTACACAAATAGCCAAAGCTGATGTTTGTTGGTTTTTTTTTTTTTTTGGAAAAGTTGTATTGAAGTTACGGAGATAATAATTAACATTGATGCGGCAACAGTTAATTATCTTCAGTTACTAAAATACGTTAAAGCCCAAAAAGCGTTAATAGCTGGCATCCGGATGGGTAAAAGACAAAAAAAAAGAGACCAACATCCAATTATATTGGAGACGAAAGCAATTATTATCAAAAAGCCAGTGACGTAGACAATCAGGTGCGCAACGAACCAAAAACCATCACACCTACGAGTAAGGCACCCGTAGACCAGCAAAAGAATGTTCACCTGAAGTCTGTTGCAAGTGAACATTGTGTGAACAGTTCAGAATGATGCAATGAAAAAGATGCACGTAGTCAAATCCAATCGGTGATATCCGAATATTATGAGAAAAATGGCGCGGTGAAAAATATTTCTTCACTGCGGTGAAAACACAGTGAGCCGAAGGTGAATATTTGTCAGAAGTGAGCGAATAGGAAGTATATAAAAAAGTAGATTTAAGTAATCGAAGCTGAGAAAGTCAAATGTTTTGATTTTGCTGTACTCATTTGACAACTAAGAAGTAAATAAATAAGATGACATTTTTATTTTATTTTTTTTTCAGGTGCCGGGAAAACAGAGAAACATCAAAAGGGTTCTTCAAGATCACTCGGAAATTTAAGATCACTCAGAGAAACATACCAAAGGATTCTTCAAGATCACTCGGTGTCGCTTAGAATGGTTAGTGAAATTAGTTGATAGTAATTTTTTTTTTGTTCACCAAAATGAAAACATGGAGAAAATCTAACACCATTAGAGGTACCTCTAGTGACTCATAGGTGAATTCACTAGTAGTGAACATATCGTCCAATCAAGTGAATGTCAACGAATCACTAGTCAGTCACCTGACATTCATTTGGTCTGCTGGGTATGTGCCTAAGATAATTGAATAAATTCGATGGTAGCTTATTTTATTAACAGAAAAAATAAGACTATAAATAAGTAGGGTGACCATATATCTCGGATTAACCGTGACAATATTGAACAGTGCCGTGCCAATTCAGCGACCTGGGCAAAACCTGATTAGCCTCGCCTCTGTGCAAAACCTAATTTGCATAATAGAAATTTTTGCGTCGCAGGTAAAACATTTTAAAAAATATAACCCTTAAATTAGGGTTGCCCTCCCGGCCTCTATTTCCCCGAACGCTGTCCTCTTTTTATGGGCCTCCAAGTACCTAAAAAAACCGTCGAACAGCTAAAAAAAATCCCACCGGACGTCTTAAATAGAGGACAATGTGAGGGGAAAAGAGGTCGCGAAGGCAATCCTACCTTAAATTGGCCCAACAATTGCTAGAGAAGCGTATTTCCTTGTTTTGTCCTTGTTGGGGTTCTGCGGCTCATTTTTTACGGTATATCTGGATAACGCTTTGAGATACTCCACATCTTAGAGTTCTAGTGAAAGACAAAAGTGTAGGAAATTTTACGGTTTTCAACTTTCATCCTAATTAAGACTATTGAAAAATGCGTCGTTTCGAAATAAATCGCGAAAAATGAATTTCATATTTTGGAAAGCCCCAATTTTGGGCAGTTCCATTTAACGGATTTTCCACCAGTCACCCCCTGGGAAGGTTAATGTGCGTTGATAAGTCAGTCAGTCAATCAGACGTGAGAAACGATGTTTTAGATAGAGATTTTATGAAATTCATATCGGAATTTAAATGCTGACAACAAACCTTGTTTGAATTGTGACAAAAAAAAAATCCGAATTAGGCTCGCCTTTTTTTTTTTAATCGAATTTTTACAGTATCAATCGAGATATCAGCAGAAGGCGCAGGAGACGAGCTATGGGCAGGGCAGGGCAGGGGAGGGGAGGAATGATTTACTTCCGGTGCCCTTTTTTACCGATTCCATTTCACAATCAATGGGAAAACCATTTTTGTATTTTGTGATCATTTCGCAACATTTTGTAGATTTTTTCAAAATAAATTAATTTCGTAAGTTCTTGAAATGAAAAAATCAATTTTCAAATTTTTCTTCGTTAAATTTCAGTGCATTGGATTTTGGAACGCAACCCTAAAACGATAAAACAAGGACGACGACATAACCGTTTCCTGATATTTGCCGTAAGTCCAAAAATTATTAATATTTTCATTTTTTTACTGAAATATGTCCATTTTCAAAAGTGTCTTTTATCAAGAAAAGAAAATTCTGTCCTTTTGTAGGAATTCGGCGGGCTTTTCTCCGAAAGTTGAATAAACCATCACGAATTTCATTTAGGTGTCGGTCTTCACCCCCCCGCAAATATCCCAAAAAAAATTGACCTACGCTGCGTTGCTTTTTTTTACAATTTCCGTTGCAATTATTTGTGAAACCTAAAGAGAGCCAAAGATTAAGTTAATCATCGTATCCCGGCAACTCATCGTATCCCGAATTGGCCCAAAATAAATATGGCCACCTTATCTAAAGTAAAAATTTCTCTGAATAAAACTTTTTGCTATCTTTTTCTTTTGTGCTTGGATTTTTATATTACAATTGAAATGAAATAAATTAATAAATCAGTAAATATACGTCAACTCTAGGTGACATGCGATTGTTGTGAAAAAAAGAAGAAAAGAAACAACAGTTTTTTTTATCGCTCAGTCCTACCTCAGGCTGTCAGTCGGTAAGATTGAATTCTAGAATATTGAAATCAGAATTCTCCGATCATATTATTTACATTTGTTTGCAAGTTGATTTACCTTGTCTTGGGCAATTAGAGACAAAAGGCTAAAAATTCACCTCTTGGCTGAGGCTTAGACTTAAGGAAGCACCAATGATTATTCCATGACAACTCTTTTATACCCTGAAATCGCGTAAAGATCTTATTTGCGCTTAACTTTACCTTTCGAGTTGAAGACAGACTCTTGTGTGGGGCTGTTTTTAATTGCAAACAGTAGAACCCTTATGTGTTGAACAATAAAAGAAACATTGAATAAATAAAGTATTTTAGTAGTAGTCAGGGGTGGAAAAACTAGTCAGGGATGGAATTGTGTACGATGACAAGTGATGGTGACTTATCAGCTATCACCGGTATCGGAATCGCGTAAAATTACAGTCACCTGAAGCTTACGTCATCTTTAAATAGAGGGACCATTCCTTTCCGGAAGTAATGGCCGGGACGGACCAGAATTTAGGTACGTTGTAATTTTTTTTGCTTCACTCAAAAAGCATTTGAGAGGCTTTTAAAATTTCACTGTAATCTCAGTAAATTTTAGTCGGATTCATAGAAAATTTTTTTTTACTGATATTCCATTTCGTTCCAGTTTTCCAGTGTGAAAATTTTAATGAAGATACAATCCAAAATTTACTAGGAAATCACAGTAATATTTTCTTTACTTCATCGAGATTGCATTTTTACACTAAAACCTGGTTTAGAGTGTAGCGAATTTTTTTCTTAACAATGTTTGAAAAAAATTTACACTAATTTGTAAGTCACAGTAACTCACCGAAGAAATTCAAGTTCTGAATATTCTTATGAAATTTTAAAACAAAAATTAACAAGAAAACTCCAATCTTCTCGCGAAAAGTCGTCATAATAACTTTTCTTGTGTGTATAAAAAAAAATAATTAAAAATTTGTTTTCACTGTCAATCTTGATCACGTTGATCAGTTAAGTGCACAACACTTTTGACTTTAGAATGTATCAAGTAAGCAACAATAACAATAAGAACAACTAAAGGTAAATTGATAATGAGATAAGCATAACAACCATATCTGAAATTAGTGCCAGAAGGTACTAAAAACTCGGTAACGTACTGGAAAATATACAAAAGATCAAAACAGAAATGAAAAAAAAAAAACAAAAATTGGAGCGGATTCCTTTGCATACCTTTATGGCTTGTACAGAGAAGAAAAGATTTTAATTTCATAGAGGGCTGAAAAAAATTACTGAGGTATTTTTCAAGTATCTAAAATGTGCACAACGATCGAAACTCCTCTGCGACATTGAAATTTTTCATAAATTCTTTGCCTAACGGGCAAAATCTTCGGACTTTCCAATGCCTGCCAAGCCGTCGCGTAATTTCCTCCCCCCATCAAAATATCCCCTTCTCCACACCGATCGAATTAACAGAGATTTTTTTGTAACAAAAGTTTTTTTTAGCGTGATTCGATTTTAGTTTTTAAAGTTCCAAAAATTTGGCTGCAGTTTTGGTTTCGGTTTCTAATATTGCATAAATTTTATTCTGGTTTTAGTGTCAGTTTCTTAAATTACAATTTTTTTTTAATGATTTTAGTTCTTACAAAAGACTAGTACCGGAATGTTTTTTGGTACTAGATTAATGTAGAAAAAGTGCTGGACACTAAATCTGATCGAAAATAGAAAATACCAGGAATTTTTCGATCCCAAAAATTCTTATTTTTCGAGATAATTGCAAAAAACTTATTTTCTTAAAATAACGGTATATTTCGGTAACGGCTTGAGATATGGAGTTTGAGTAAAATACAAAAATGTAGAAAATTTTATAGTCTCCAACTTTTTTTTTATACATAAGACAACCGAAAACGCGTAGTTTTGGAGTAAATAACAAAAAACTAAATTGCAATTTCTAAAAAACCGCCATTTTGGTTACTTTCGGATAACAACGGATTTCCACGGAGAGGATTGTCTCATTCCAGGGCCAAACATTTCTGTAAAAATTCATGGTTTTAGCTCTATTAGTTTTTGAGAAATCTTGTACACGGACTGTCAATTGACAGACTGACAGACTGACAGACTGACAGACTGATAGACTGGCAGACTGGCAGACTGGCAGACTGGCAGACAGACTGACAGACTGACAGAAATTTTTGTATAAATGCTTTGATCGACTGTTCCAACCGGTGACCAACCTCCAAAGGTGCTCAGCTCAGAAGTTTCCCAAATTTCCAAGAGGAAAATCTTGTGTTAAAGACACACCATGGATTTTTGTGGAAGATAACATTGAGATATGCCAAAAATTGGTTGAAAAAGTTGTTGATCGGACCCAAGTTGGCAAATGAAAATTCGTTAGAAAATTTGGCCATGGAATTTTTGAGACTTTTGCGATTGATCAGCGTTGTGTGTGTGTGTGTGTGTGTGTGTGTGTGTGCATCAATCATTGAGATCCCTCTAGCGATCCATCATCAAAACATAAAATATTCAAACAAAAAAAAAACATCGATTGTTTTTATTGCGTCCATCCCCCCCACTACACAAAGTATGCAGAAACGTATGGCTTCGAAATTGGGGTCTTGGAAATCGATAGACGTCTTTTCCGCTGACTTTGTTAGCGTCTTAAATGCAAATTACCAATTGCTGATGATCGTCGTTTGCCATTATTGGCACTTGGATCTTCTTATTCTTGTATCCATCGAACAACATAATTGGCAATTATAGGCGACCATCTCCTCGAATTCCTTCGAATGTCTTCAACGCGGCTCACACCGCGATCGAGGGGGGGGGGGGGGGGGGGGAACGGCACAAGAGGGCTGCTGCATCTTCTTCTTCATCATCGTTTACAATCGAGGCCCATAGAATTCATTTTCCAGAAGGTAAACAGCAATCTGCTGCTGCCGCTGCATCCGAATACGAAAATTGACCAGCATTCGTATTCATTGTTCTTTCATTGATCATGACTGATCGTCCTTTACCCCTACTATATACCAACCATGGATCATAATATTGCCATGTTCCGCTGGGTATTTTGAAGATCCCAGCCAAATCTTCACGATTGACTTCAGGTAATCCTTCTTTGTTTTTCACATTCTTTCTTAAATCTGAGCGCAAGTATGTGTATTTTCACGCGGGCCGCTCTATTATGTATTTGTGAGGGGGCTTTTTTTGTAATTTCACTTAAAACGGCAATAACACAGGCCGACAATCATTTTGTTGCACGCGGCTTAAGAGCCTTTTTTTGGCTAATTTGGGATCGCTGAATCCGAATTTGGCCGTCGTTTTTGAGAAATGGACGATGACTCATAAATTCGTTTGAATATTCACAACTTTTGTTTCGTCATATGTCAAAAAGTAGAGCTTTTGCAGCAAGACCACGGCCAGCGATGGCAAACTACACAAGACTATCTCATAAGGTGCCGCTCCACATGAGAGTAAATACGCGAGTAACTCTCAAAAACTCTCGAGAGTTACTCGCAGGAGGTTGTCCATTTGGGAGTTGATTTCGGTGATTTTTCTATCGCTACTAGCGAAATCGAGCTTCTAGCGTTCTCGAGAGCTACTAGCGAAATTCAAACGCCGTTCGTATCAGCCGAGCAACTCCCCGAGAGTTCAGTGGGTGCGTGTCGACTGGAGAGTAGAATCACTTTTGACAGCTCGCAGAAACTAGCTCTCGAGTTTCTGCGAGCGACTCTCAGAGACGTGTCCATTTGCGAGTAGCTGCTATCGAGAGGTTCTCGCCGGAATTTACTCTCATGTGGAGCGGCACCTTTTTATCGCGTGCACCAAAAAAAAAAGTCTTTTTTTGTCGGTTTTATGTAATTATTTTCTACCCATAGCAATGTTGTTAATATTCACGGACCGGCGACAGAATAATCAAATTTTAGACTAACAGCCTGTCAAACTGACAGACCGAAAGACTGACAGACAGAAAGACTGACAGACAGAAAGACTGACAGACAGAAAGGCTGACAGACAGAAAGACTGACAGACAGAAAGGCTGACAGACAGAAAGACTGACAGACAGAAAGACTGGCAGACAAACTGACAGACTGACAGACAGACAAACTGACAGACTGACAGACCCAAAGTATGACAGACAGAAAGACTGACAGACCGAAAGTATGACAGACAGAAAGACTGACAGACAGACAGACTGACAGACCGAAAGTATGACAGACAGAAAGACTGACAGACAAACTGACAGACAGAAAGATTAACAGACAGAAAGAAAGACTGACAGACAGAAAGACTGACAGACAGAAAGATTCGTTTGTAATATAAGTTCCAATCAACTCGGGAGTGTTCGGGAATTTTTTTTTACTTCGTATGCGCTAGACGCAGTAATTTCTGAGGACACTGCGCCGCAGGTGAAAATTTTCTGGTATCGAGTTCGATATTTTTTAATGTCTTTCAGAAATTCCGACACTAGATTGCATAATTCGGGGACAAAAGTTTAGTTTCCGTTGCAACATGCCTAAATCCAGGTTCGTCCCGGCCATGCCGGATCGTCTGGTCATCCTACAGATACATGAAAAATCTTAATAAAGGGATGAGAGTCTCCTCCCCCCCTCAATCGCGTAGCCCAAAAAAGCCAACGATTATAATTTTTCATGTCGGATTCCGTATATCTGAGATGGTGCGAGACACCGAATTTCTATAATCACATGAAAAACGGGAAAAAATAATTACGGGCACGTATAATAAAGTTCATGGTTGGAAATTAAAATACAATTATCCACTTGAAGTTACAAAAGCAACAGCAATAGCAGCACTAGTGGCAGCCGAAACAGCAAACAGTAACAGCTGCTGGTATTATTATTGTTTGTGGATTGGACATACCTTAGAATGCCTCCAATTGGCCACGAGGTGTGTGGGTCTCAGCATAACTAACTACGCTAATTTACAGATTTCAGTGCCGGCTATGATTTTTTTCGGCTATACCTACTATTCGAAATGTGTAGTGGCGACGATCGGGCAGGTGGGCGGGGAGGGGGGGGAGGGTTAATTTGTCTTGAACTTGGGAGAAATAAACGCTTTAATCGCATTCGAACGTCAGTACCAGCGCTTGTGGCTGCCAACCAAGTCCCCGCTAGTTTGCGTTCCGTTCAGCTCCTGTTAGTTTTCTGTTGCGCTGTCGCCGCACCCACCCCACGGACCGTCGCGTCGCACTCCACCCCCTCAACCTAACTAAGTATTAGGGGGTAAACGACCTCAACAATAAAATACCTGTGCCTTCTTCAATTTTGTTTTTAATTTTTTTTTACCTGATTTTATTTATTTCCAAAGTATTACTCTTTAATTTGCTTACTTTTTCGTATTATCCAGCGATTAGCGTAGATCTTAGCGAGCGATTTGCGAATGGGGCCATGACGTAGCGTAAATGATGGTAAAATTTAATCGAAAATTAAAATTATTATTAAAGAGATATCGTCCGTAGTGTTCGCCACACTAAATACTTTTAATTTTGAAATTGTTGCTGGCAAATTTATTATTTGTAGTTTTTTTTTGTTGTTGCCAAATTTAATATATGCCACACACGTCTCCGATATTTCGATATTTTTTTTTTGAATATTCGTGGACCCATCAAACAGTTTTATTTTTTTTTTTTGAATTTTGGTGGTTATACGAAATATCAAAGTTTATTTCAAAAAAAAAAAATATCTGATGTGGACAGCAAATGAGTTTCTTATACAAAATCTACACTCCGGCGCAATTTACATTAAAAGCCGTTTATATTATAAAGACATGAATTTTAATTTTACTAAATTTGAAATATCTCGATAACGGTAACAGATATCGATTTACAGTTAATGGGAAAAATGTTGAGAATTTTAATGTCTTGAATTCTTCCTTCAACTGTTTTATCAAAAAAAAAATACCGTTAGTTTGCAAGCAATTCGCGAAAATCTATTCTTTAATTTGTAATGAAAATATTTCAATAACGGTAAAATATAGCGGATAACAGTAAAATACAAAATAATGACAAATATTATTCTCTTTAATTCATCTCATACGCAAAAAAAAAACCCGGTAATTTCAAGAGAATATCGCAAAAAACTGACAATCGCAAAAAACTGCACATCGAAAAAAACTTCCAATCGTAAAAGGCTCAATCGCAAAAGTAATCGTTAATGTGATACGGCTATAACAATTACGATTGCGAACACGATTTCGATTACGATTACGATTGGAGCTCCTCGACCAATGAGAACAAAGCTTTCAACGATAGGAGAACGATGGGAAAATGAAGCTTTGATCTCATTGATCGAGGAAGCTCAATCGTAATCGCAATCGTTAGTCGGCACTGGATTTTAGGAGGCTGAGAAATGTCACTCGGGGGTTTTGAATGTCGCTGAGCATGAATTTGATGTCCGAATTTCAAAAATCGGAATGGACGGTCCAGGATTTTGTGGTCGCTGATTACGCCAAAACGTTAAAATCGAAATTGTTCAAAGAATTGACAACTGGGCAGCAATCATGTATTCCGACGCGTCTCTGACTTTCGACTATGATGCAGCTTTTAACTCTTGATTTCGCCATATCAGCATCTTCAAATTTCCTGGAGTGACAGTCAGAATCACGTTTCGATTCATAGTGACGATTCCGCGAAATTTCAAGCTGCAGATATGGCGAAGTCAAGAGTTAAAAGCTGCGTCGAAGTCGAAAGTCAGAGACGCTTCGGAATACATGATTGGTGCCCTGGATTTTGTGGGAGACTTGTAAAACTCATATTTACAAGAAAAAAAAACTTTACCCCGACAACGACGGGTATGTAAGCTTGAATAAGATAAAATTTTATCCGTTGAATTTTTTTCTTTGCAAATTGCTCGTAAACTAACGGGTTTTCGAAAAAAATAGTTAAAAGAAGAAATCAAGATATAAAAATTCTCCACATTTTTTTCCTTTTAGCGTAAATTGGTATCTTTTACCGTTATTGAGATGTTTGAGAATTTGTAAAAATAAAAATTCATATTTTTATTTAAATCAAAAAAATTTTTCGTCGGGTTTTAGTGTAAATTGTGCAGAATCTTAGATTTTCTATAAGAAAGTCATGTGCTATTCACATCAATTATTTGTTTTCTCTAAAACGGTGTGTCATATTTGAAATGTTTTATTAGGCAAGAGCGCTTAAAATGCAACCTCGAATATCTAACACCGTGTCTTCACTTGGGATTTTTCATCGCAGAGATTTTATGGTTGACCAATCAGAGCCCGAGTTGACGGCGATATCGTCATCAACTCGAGCTCTGATTGGTCAATCAAAAATCTCTGCGATGAAAAATCCCAAGTGAAGACACGGTGTAAAGGCTTTTTTTGCAATATTCTTGTTGAAATTTCAATTTCAATTTCGATTTTTCATTCCCACACCTGAAAACTGTTAAATCAACGTTAGTCGCGAGTTGCGTGCACATTTTAATTACTCCCTTCAATTCATATTCGTTTTTTCCCTTCGAATTTAATCAACATTTCCATTGCCATGGACTTTTTATACATTTGTTTTTGTTTTACTTTCTTATACGTGGTTTTTGTTTTAGTTTTAGTTTTGTTTCGTTTTCATGAAACATTTTTTTTTACTACACACAGTGGCCCGTAATAGAGGTTTACGTGGAACAAATCACAAATCGAATCGTGAAAAAAAGACAAAGAACACAGGACGGAAAAAAACCCCACCTCATATGTATGTACGTACGGACATCTTTTTTTTTTTGTTTTTTGAAATCCCCCGAGAAAGACAGGAAAATTATAATTTTGTTTTGGTTCATTTCTAGTCAATTATTATTTCCTTCATTTCTTGATTAAAGGGAATTTAATCAAGACTTAATGACGGTAATTAGGGAGTTGAACAATAACAGAAATTGTATCAGAAAAAATATTAAATTCGGCACTTTTGGGAAACACTTAAAGTTGGATTGTGACACATTTGTTGTTTTCTTCTTCTTCTTCTTCTTTTTAGATAATTTTTATATGCAATTATTTTTTACATATTTATTGGTGAATAACATTTTATTGTTGACAATCCCTCGAAAATAATTATTTAAAAATACCAGCTATTATGGGTTAATGGGGTTTCAATTAGATAATTGTGCCGAGTGTCTAAAAATCAAGTCAATGCCATAAGTTTTAAGCAATAGTAAAAGCATTTACTAGAAGCAAACGTTTTATCTACACAAAATTTAAAATTTTGAAAAACCGCCGACTATAAAAAACCCCTTTTATGGTCTAGCAAATGGTCTAAAAATTTAGTAAATAGTAAAGGGTCTTTCAATAAGGACATAACAATTTTGTATTTTAATAAAAACGCACCCTAAAACTTTTTTTATGATCTGGCAATGCTAAAACGTCAGTCAAGGTTTACATTTTTTATCATGGTGAAGTTCACGAACGAGCAATGCCACACAGCTGGTCAAACAATTGAGGCGTTAAAAGCTAGAGTGGACCAAGCCACATAATCGAGTTTTTGAAGCTTTTCCACTTTTGTGTACTATTATTGACTGAAAATTTTTGGAAAAAAAAAATCTGTGGACTTTATTACCCAATGTTGAAACGTTTTTTGGTGCATCCAAACATTTTTGTCTAAAAACTCACTCGCAATAGTGATTCAAACACAAAAAAAATTCACGATTTCGACATGTGGGTTGGTCCACTCTAGCTTTTAACGCCTCAAATGATCTATTGAAGGAGAAGTTCGGTAATCGTGTAATCTCGAGAAATGGTCCGGTCGAATGGCCACCTCGCTCATGCGATTTAACGCCGTTGGATTTCTTTTTATGGGGTTATGCCAACAAGCCAACAACGTTAGAGGAGCTCAGGAACAATATCGAACCCGAAATTGCCAACGTTCCGGCCGATATGTGTGGAACAGTGGTGGAAAATTGGCTCCAAAGAATCAATCAGTGCAAACGTGCTCGGGATGGCCATATGAACGACATCGAATATCATACTTAAATGTAACATGTCCACTACACCTGGAATAAATTTCAGCCCGATATCTCAATTATTCTGTATTTTATTTAAATACAAAATTGTTATGTCCTTATTGAAAGACCCGATAATTTTCCGTCGGTAAGAGAGAGACAAATATACTTATCAGAAGAGAGCGACACGATAAAGTTTAGAACAAAATTGTACTAAAAATTGAGGCAAGTTCGCGAATGTAAACCAGGGGGCAAAAAATTTGCCTTTTAAGGTGCCGCTCCACATGAGAGTAAATACGCGCGTAACTTTCAAAAACTCTCGAGAGTTACTCGCGCGAGGTTGTCCATTAGAGAGGTAATTTCGGCGATTGCTCTATCGCGAGCTCTCGGCGAGATTCTAGCGAAAAACACTTTCGCGAGAACTCTCCAGACCCTGTGTAGTCAAGAGTTTATTTCGGCGATTGCTCTATCGCGAGCTCTCGGCGAGTTTCTAGCGGAAAGCACCTTCGCGAAAACTCTCCAGACCCTGTCTATTTGAGAGTGATGCACGACTGAAAGTGGAAAGTAATCGAAATGTCATCGCACTACAGGAAGGTTGCAGCAGCTGTTGTTATCCTAATTAAATCAGCCAAAAAAAGTGCTGGGTCCTGGATTCAAAGGAGAAATCTTTTGGGTGCAGGGAAAATCCAATAAGAGAATTGCAAAATGAAGACGCGTAACAATTTAGAAATTCTTGTGGGTTAACAAGTTCGGAAATAGAGTTTTTAATTAAAATTGTCGGACCGGTTGTCGTCAAAAAAAAAACTACAAAAATGAGAGAAAGGTATTCGTCCACAGAATTTGGTTCACTTTATACCGTTCGATTAACTTTTTAATCTCCTCCGGTGAGCAATATCTTGATTTTTTTGACATCTTGCTTTGGCGAGTTCTCGAGAGCTCACTAGCGAAATTCAAACGCCGTTCGTATCTGGCGAGCAACTCCCCTACAGTTCAGTGGGTGCGTGTCGACTAGAATCACTTTTGACAGCTCGCAGAAACTAGCTCGCGAGTTTTTGCAAGTTCCTGCGAGCGACTCTCAGAGACGTGTCCATTTGCGAGTAGCTGCTATCGAGAGGTTCTCGCCGGCATTTACTCTCATGTGGAGCGGCACCTTAAAGTTTAATGAATTCAAAAAAATCAAAACTAAATTCAATGGACTACAATGTCTATGCGAGTTTAGCATAAAATTTGATTTTGAAACTGTATTCGTTGGGGTAGAGATGGATTAATGGATGCATGGGTTAAATTCATTATTCACATTTTCAAATAATGTTTGGCATATTTCGTTAAAAAAAAATTAAAAGAAAAAATTTATGTCAACAGAAGCAATGAAGCGAGAGACACAAAAATGGCTGGCCAAACAATAATAATTTGAACTTATTTCGTGCACGTTTTTCATATGATTTGATTTAATATGTTTTGCATACTAATTAGATATTTTTATTATTTCTTATATACTCGTATGTATGTTACATATGTTAATATACGAGTATGGAATTAGTTTGTCTTTCAATTGCTTTACGTCTCGTACGCATAGCATAGCACAGCGTAGTCAACCTGTGAAATTTCGTCGCAACATCATTTGAAAGACTAAAATGTCGGTACATATATGTTGGTTTGGTAGCTGTTTTTTTTTTGTTTTTAATCTGTTGCCATCGCATACATCACCATATTGTGGCGTTTCATTTACCTACCTATCCAGATTTCAAATTGCGATCGCTACGCCATCACCACCGCCACCGTTCCTTCCAGGTATACGGAACCGAAGTCCGGCTACAGAAATTATATTTTCGCCGTGCGGCAGTTTTCCTCTGAAATCTCTCACAAGACAATTACATTTCTACGTGTTTATTTTAATTTATCATCTTGATATCTTTTTAATTTGTTTCACATGAACTTTTAATCGTAAGACGTACACATAAAACAAAAACAAAAAACAAATGTTTGAATTTTGAAACTCAATTATAGCGAAAACACAATGACCCGTCAACGCGTGCGGCGTTAGCTTTGAATTTCAACGCTCCGGACGCGCTAACGCTTTGAAGCGTCTGTGCCAACATCTTATAACGCTTCGTGAGGACTACACGCTTCAGGAATTTTTTTTTTACTTATCATACTAATAAATATATGAAAATAAGTTGGTGTCTGTCTGTCTGTTCCTCTTTCACGCTAACACGGCTGAACCGATTGACCTGAAACTGGATGCTCGCCGGGGGTTCAGCTCTAAAATAGACCCACTAAAAAGTAGCCTGAGAAATGGCGGCAGTAATGCTGGGTATACACGAATGACAGATAATGACAATCTGTCATAAAAGAATGGACAAATTCATTCTTTTATGAGAGATTGTCATTTTTCTGACAGAAATAATGACAAAAATGATACTACTTACACGATGATGACAATTTATGACAAAAAAAAATGACAAATTTGTCATTCGTGTAAACGCAGCATAAGGAGAGGGGGTTAAGTTAGCCCGAAGCTTAGTTTTCCCATATGTTGTTCTTTTGCGGAAAAACTAATTAGCCGATTGACCTGAAATTCGGCACAGATCATCATTGGGGGTTCACCTCTAAAATAGATACACAAAAAACTATTGCTCTAGGCGGGGAGAGTAAAGGGAGGGGGTAAAGTAAATCCGAATGCTGGAATTTATTGCTTTTTTTTGTTAAATTTTGAAAACCACTTTCCGAAAAGAAAAACTTTAAAGAAAAGCATAAACCGGGCCGCCATACTCTAGGCTATCTACTTTTTAACCAAATGTATTTTGTTTTCCTAGGTTTTGTTCTACTCGCGCTTTTGGCCGGGCGAATCCGGTTCCAAATTCTAGTTTAAAAAAAAAATGAAAAAAAACCCTGTCAGTCGGTCTGTCTCTCAGTCTGTCTGTCTGTCTGTCTGTCAGTCTTCAGAGTTCCGGCTGTCGTGCTCTGATTGGTTGGCTGCCACACTGAATGTGTTCCATTGTCATTATTGTTTCGGTCGTCTTCGAGCCAACACATCGCAGAGCAAAAGGCAACCACGTATTACTTGTAATTCTTTCGAAATGTTCCGTTTCCCAAATGTTCCACGCCAGTCTGATTGCTCACAGCCACTGGGTCAAAAAGTCTCAATCTGAACACGAACAATATTTCGTCCGTCCTATTTAGGCGGACTATTTCAACCAATCGGATCAGTGGTAGTGGATAAAAATTAAATTGCAAGATTTGATCCTGACAGACAGACAGACAGATACGAAATAAAAGCTTTTAAAAATGTGGCTGGCAATATGCTAATTTCGGTGAGATTTTTTTCGATGAATTTTTCGTGCGGTGAGTTTATTTCGGTGAGTTTTTTTTCGGTGAGTTTTTTTTCGGTGAATTTGAGTGTAACCGTGGCAAGTATTCGCTATTTAGTGACAGATACGTGCCATATACGAAAAATGCTAGCCAAAATAAATAGTTGTCGAATTTCTGCATTCGACATACGCGAATTTCTCGCCAATATAAAAATAGTTTATTATTTTTTAAATAGAACTTTTTTTTTGGCCTTTCCCATGGGATGAAAATGATATTCAATACACGAACCATTCAAGAATATAAACAACCAGCAGTAATGACAATAAAAAATGACTAATCGCGTATGGGATAAAAGACATTTTCAAATTTCTATTCTCACCTTGTGCTTTGCATTTTTAACGAGAATTAAAGCTTGAAACGGACATCGACCATCCTACATGCCAATTAACACAAATGATTACGATTATTGCCATTGTTCAGTTCACTTCGGATCGGTATTTGGAAATCTGACAATTTTATTGTGAGGGGCAAAAAAAATAACCATTAAAAACATTTTTTTTGCTATGTTTTTTTACCGTTGTACTGCATATTGACGCTCATAATTATTATCCCATGGGAAAAAGTTCAAAAAAAAACCATAAACAGCCTCGGCGAACCTCTCTTTTGCTACCAGTGTTGAATTCTAAAAATTGGTTTTAGCATTTTCAATATTTTTACATTACTTATGTGACGAATAAAAGATTCGGTTTGAGAAAAATCTGATGTGTGCAGGTCCGTGTGTTTTTTCTAATGCCCAGTTGACATTAAGGTGCCGCTCCACATGAGAGTAAATACGCGAGTAACTCTCAAAAACTCCCGAGAGCTACTCGCAGGAGGTTGTCCATTTGAGAGTCAATTTCGGCGATTTTTCTCTTTTCAAGACCAATATCTTGATTTTTTTCACATCTTGCTTTGGCGAGTTCTCGAGAGCTACTAGCGAAATTCAAACGCTGTTCGTATCGGGCGAGCAACTCCCCGAGAGTTCAGTGGGTGCGTGTCGACTAGAGAGTAGAACCACTTTTGCCAGCTCGCGAGTTTTTGCGAGTTTCTGTGAGAGACTCTCAGAGACGTGTCCATTTACGAGTAGCTGCTATCGAGAGGTTCTCGCCGGCATTTACTCTCATGTGGAGCGGCACCTTAAGGTTTATTGCTACAGCATAGTAGCTAGTAGAGGTTAAAAGTTTACAATTCGCTTTAAATATCAAATTTAAAGAGATGCTGCCATTTTACAAGTTGGGTCCTAGTTGTCAGCTAAACTTGACTTTCACAATTGTTTTTATTCATTTAACAAAACATCATTTGTAAGTTTATTTTTGTTAAAAAAACAATTTTTTTTTGTTGAACGAAGATTTCCCTCCAAAGAGATTTGTTCCAATTAACACTTTTTTGTGATTTAAACAAAAAAATTATTGATTTTTAACAATGATTTTGTTCATATCACCAATATTTTCTCTGAGTGCAACTTTTTGGAATTTTAGAAACAAAAACCGAAACCAAAATTCGGAAACCAGAACCAGAACCAATTTTTTCGAATTTTAAGAACAAAAACCGAAACCAAAGCAAAATCAGAACCAAATTTTTGGAATTTTAGAAACAAAAACCGAAACGAAAATTCGGAAACCAAAACAAAACCATTTTTTTGGAATTTTAAGAACAAAAACCGAAACCAAAAATTCGGGAACCAAAACAGAACCAAATTTTTGGAATTTTAGAAACAAAAATCAAAATCAAAATTCGGAAACCAGAATCAGAATCAAATTTTTGGAATTTTAGGAGCAAAGACCGACACCAGAATTCGGAAACCAAAACAGGACCAAATTTTTGGGAATTTTAGGAACCAATCAAAACCGAACCACTCTCAAAAAACTTTTACTTTGCATAAACGGGTAAAATTCTTTAACCCTTTGTCGACCGTCGGTACTTTTAAGTACCACCAACTTTAAATCTTTATATTTTTTGCTTATCCAATAGTATCAACATTTTATATACTTCTATATACCACAGGCGTAAAAACCACCCCTCCATAAAATTGCTTTCTGGAACCATAAAGTTGCTTTCTGGAACCATTTTCAACGAAAAAAAATCATGGTTATTGATTTTTTGTTGTTCACTTCCTGGTCCACAAAGGGTTAATTGAGGTTCTATAATGTGTACACCCCATAACTCTGGTGAAACATAATTTTTATGTTTAATGAAATTTCTTCGCTTTTGTACACATTATCGAGACCACACTGTACTACTCTATGATCCTCAAAAAATTTCCCGCATTGAAAATGTCTTTAAAAAAAAATTAGATCTTGGGTTTTATTGAACTTTTGGCTTAAAATTTCCTCCATACTATTACTTACCTGCCCCACCCCTCAGCCCCCCATCATTCCTTCATGATGGTGTGGTCTTGAATTCTTTAATTTATGGATTTCATCTCCGTGGAATATCAGACTCAGTAATAAGATGAAGACGACTTTCAAGACGGAGACTAAGTGTATGAAGAGATATAAATAAATTAAAATCATGTTGTGGTGGAGGAGGGCACACCTAGTTTTTCACCTTTTTTTCAATTCACGGAGAGTATTCAATTCAGAGTTATCATATCCCGGGTGAACGGCAACGGGCGATCGGCAACTAAGAAGAACAGTAACGGCCGTGGCTATACATGAAACACAGAAAAAAAGATGAAGAAAACTGAATAGAAATCAAAGAAAAGGTAGCAAAACAAAAGACCATTGACAAAGGGTTAACCGGTGAGGGGAGCCCGAAAAATTCCGGAATCATTTAAAGAGATCAACGCAATGTTGGCTTCTTTACTTGCATCGTGTGTCGACGGTGTCGTCGGCCAGTGATGCCAAATTTGGCGAGAAATTCGAAATTCTTAACCCTTGTCTTCAATCCAATTGGCAAAAATCTCCACACTTATACATATTAGAATTCTTAAGTAAATAAACAAAACAAAATTTATGTCTAATTACGATTAGAAGTATTTCAGTTTTTTAATGCATTTTATTTATGATTTAAGGCACGATTGGTGGGAATAAGACATTTCACCGTTTCAAAATCGATGGTTTCTTGCTTTTCCAAATTATAGCATCCAACATTTAAATAAATAAAATGGTCTTCATCCAAAAATTCCGTGCGTATTCTCTACAAAGGTTAGCTCGAAAAGTTCAAAATTTTGACCGTTTTGAGCGTTATCGGCAGCGTTTCCCATTTCCTAAAATTGTAGTTCAAAAAGTCCAGTTCCACAGTGCAGAAGCTGGCATGAGCCGCAGGACCAAAATCCGGAAACCAAAACCAGAACCAAATTTTGGGAATTTTAGGAACAAAAACCGAAACCAAGATTCGCAAAACGCAAACCAGAAACAAATTTTCGGAATATTTTCACACTTGCAGGGGCTGTCCATAAAATATGTCAGACATTTAGGGTGGGGGGGGGTAGGGTTCTCCGTTGGTGTGAAAAATCGCGAAAATGGTAAAACAAGCGAAGTGGCTAAAGTAAGGTGGCAGGGGTTAACAGGGGCAAAGGCGGGAGGGGTTGACAGGGGCAAAGGCGGCAGGGGTTGACAGGGGCAAAAGCGGCGGGGGGGGGGGGGGGGGGTGGGGGTGGATTTCCGAAAAGCTTAAAAATCAGCGTGACATATTTTATGCACTCCCACACGGTTTTTCGCCAGAAAAAGTTGACTTCTGTAACAGAAAAGTCCATTTTTCTCAAAAAAAAAAAAAAAAAAACTGGCGGTTAAAGACCCGAATTCCACCCACACACCCCTTATCAAAAGATCACAAAATTTTAATAAAATCGGCCGCCTTTCTTCAATAGAAATCCTTACAGCCCTGCCACTATATATCGAGTTCCGTAAAGGTTAAAAACCCAAAAGTTCCGCGAGCTAAAAACGCATTCTTTCGCTGGACCATAAGACGACACGGCGGCAATGGGGGAGAACATGAAATGCAGAGCATCTGATCTTGCGCGCGCGTGTGTTAAAAAAAAATGAAATCAAAAATTAAGACGAATTCCGGAAAAAAGTGACTATAAGGTAGGTAGGAAGGTAACAAAAGTGCCAGGAATCACAGACACAATACGGGATGGGAGCGATGGGAGAGGGAGGGAGTTGGGCACAAACTCCGCTGGCTGCAAGGAACATTGTTTGTTTGAAAAGTACGGCTTGTGCCCATCTTAATACCACCAGACGGTGTATTCCGCATCACCCCTCATCACCGGTTCCCGATCTCCTTCTGTTGTTCGGGCACTTGGCTTCATCCATACACCATAGTCCATAGATGTTTTGTAAAAATTTAAAAAAAAAATAAAAAAAAATCAAAAAAAAACCCCTGAGCAAAAGTCGAATCGTTTTCTACCACACGACATTATTTCCTTTTGTTTTCGGCTGATGCTGTTTTTCCACTGTTTTCCACAGTGTAATCGCCGTGAAACATTTAGGTTAACGCACCTATGGATGCTGGATGATGGCTGCGTAGCTGCCCACATATTCGAGTAACTGTCGTCTGGGCAGGATATTTTTATTTGCGATTACCTGGCATTTTTTTTTCCGCCAGTTCACAGTCGGATTAATATTTCTGCCACCACCTCCACCCAACGAGTGTACAGAATTTGTGGCTCCGATTCAGATTTAAATCTAAATTTTCATTCTTTCTTTTTCTGATTTATTAAATAACAAAAAATTTATGGTTAGGAAAGGTTTGAAAAAAAAAGAGCAGACAAATTCATTTTTCATAGAAAACTTGCTTATAGCTTGCTCTTCAGGAACCGGAAATTGTATTCATAAACCGAATGCACAAAATGTCAGAAATCGATCGTTTTCTGAGCATGTTTTTGGATATTTTGAGGTTACCTAGCAATTTTTCCTCTATGCTGCGCACCTGCAGTTTTAAGCCCAATTCAGACTAACGATTACGATTGAAGCTTCTCGACCAATGTGATCAAAGCTTTCAACGGTAGGGACATGAAAGCTTTGAAAACTCATCAACGGCCAGCCCAAACCCCTGGAGCTAGGAACTTGAAACTTTCACAGTATGTCCCAACCATAGATATACTAGATCGCTCGATTTGCTGTCTCAAATGATCCCATTTGAATACAGTTCAGTGGATCCAAACGAGTCAAGTAAGAGCGAGATAACCATATGAAAATAAATATAGTCCTCTCGTTTAAACCGTGAGCTGTCAAAGGAAAATCGACTTTCGGAATGATGTTGGCGCCTGAAGGTATTTGTTTGCGCCTAAAGTTATGGCGTTTTCGACTGGCATGCTCTTTTTGCTCTGAAGTTGCTCTAAATTTGCTCACTCTGAGATCTTGTGTTCGACTGAGATTTTTTGATCGATCGCTCGGAAAAGAGTTACGTGTTCGAGTGACGCAAGTACTCCGTATGCGAGCACTAAAAGAGCATTTTTCGAGCAATTTTGTGATCTGCCTAATGTAGTCAGATTTGAGTTGCTCTTTTGAGGTTAAGGCTAACAAAATCGTGTGGAATCGTAAATGGAAGATATTTATGATTTTGATTTCTTGGATTCTTCTTCATCTAGTGAAGAAGAATTTCATTTGGTCAGAAATATATTAGTGCAGTGTCAACTTAAGGGGAATATATCAAAATTAATTTTAATTTGTTTTATGCTTCTTCTTGTTCTTTGAGAAATGCTCGACTCCCAAGCAGAGGTGCTCGAAATCTACTCGAGATCTGCTCGAAATACCTTGCTCTAAACTGGGGTAGAGCGTGCTCTGAATCTGCCCTGAATCTGCCAGTCGAAAACGTCATAAGTCTCAAACTTGTGAAATTTGAATTTCGCGGCAGACGAATACAGTTCAGTGAATGCGTTCAAGTAAGATAAAGAGGGAAATACTTTTGGGACCATTTTTCACCAGAGCTTTGTATGGTGATAGTTGTTCTATGTTATATAGTTCTGTGGTCCCAACCATCACGTAGGCGCTCACTAAGGCGGGGTTTTCCGAAATTTTACCGCTAAGGGGGTAAAGGGGGTTTGGGAGTTTTTAAACCGCGATTTTCGCCATGACTGCTGCTCGATAGAAGGCTGAAAAGTTTCACTCGGGGGTTTTCGGGGTCACTGATCACGAATCCGGTGTTAGATTTTCAAAATTCAAAACGGAAGGTCCTGCAAGGATAACGCAAATATCCTTTCTCCCCGTTTTTCCCGGGGAAAAATGGCATTAGGGGGTTTTCGGAGTCGCTGGTCACGAGTTTGGTGTTGACTAATTCGCAACGGAGAGTCCTGCAAGGATAAGATTTTTCTCGAAAGTTTTTAAGTTCTTTCTGGTTTTCTTCGTATTCGAAAACTTATACAAAAAAATTTAACCCAGCAACGACGGGTATGCAAGCTAGTTATCTATAAATATTCAAAAAGGGCACTAAATATAAGCACGAAATTACCAAATATGTACGAAGATACCAAATTACCAGCTGATGCCTTCTTGTCGAGGATTCACCAAAATATATTTAGAACATGTTTTTCTAAACGAAAATTATTTAAAAAAAAAACCGCACAGCTGCAAAATGTTTACCGCGCAGTTCGAAATTTTTGGTATGAAAAACTTAACCGCGCAGTTGCGAAATCGCGCAGTGGCGAAACCGCGAAATTGCGAAACCGCGCAGTTGAAGGGATTACTGTACAAAAACCCGCCATTTTGGTTACTTCCGGGCGATGGATTTCCGCCAAAAGTTGACAGGATCATTCCATTCCTGGACCAAACACTCGTAAATGTAACTCTAAATGTAGAGATACACTTGTCTCCACTTAGTGAATCGTTAAAATTCCACTGAAAAAGTGTATAAGTGGAGACGTACCTTTAGGCCTCCCAGACTGTCAAGATTCGGAGTCGGATACTCTAGAATTTCAGGAGTCGGAGTCGATGGTTGAGCTACCGACTCCACAGCCCTGGTAACTATGGCGACATTTCTAGTAAATTGACCCGAATGTGATTTTAGCGGGGGGAGGGGGGGGGCCTCCCTCCAATTCCTAGTTACGCTACTGGTCGGAGCGATGGTAATAAAAAATCGAGCTCTATTAAATTATTGTCATTTTGAAATACTCGTATGTTACCGAATTCCAGTTTGCCTCGTTTCATGTAAATCAAATTTATTGTGAACATCATTTGTTTTTTTTTATTATAATTTTTTTTTGTCAATTCTGTGTGTGTTTTTTTTCTATGGCACAGATTTTCATTCAAGAATAAATATTAGAGACCCCGAAAAAAAAACCATTCACAAATCGGTGTAGCGAGTTTGTTTATTTTTTTGTGATGTTAATCCAATCTAAAGTCCGTCTACATGACATTAAGAAGAAGAAAAAAAAACAAGAACCACACGAAATTCAGAGAGGAAGACACGGGGCGATATTAAAACGCAGGTAGGGCTAAGGAAAAAAAAACACACATACACACACACACGTTTATAATGCTTTTTTATGCACGATACGAGCGCGAGGACCTGAAGGTACTTTTCTTGGTCAGTTTTTGGGGAATGAATGAGCCATAAACCCATAGACGAAGCACACGTAAAAATACTAGAAAGCAAACTGGCCTCGATATCAAAGGCCGGCAATCTGAAAAGATAAAAACATTTCTTTTCTTTTACATTTTTTTTTCAAAGAATTTAATCGCATATATTGTATGAATCACAACGACTAGAGTGGTACCACCAAACCAAACGGGATGGAGCTTCTAGCCCCGTGGCCTTAAACGATATATCGCTGGAAATTGGGAGGAAAAAAAAACCATGAATGGAATAAGTCAAAGATTTGAGCTAATTGTTTCACGAAAACATTTGGGCGGGCCGGTGATTTTTGTAAGAGATCCCCGTAGATTTGATGTTTTACCTTGTGTTTGTAGTAATACACCTGGCAGCTTGGGCAGACCATACGTAGCGGAATCGCCTTGGGTCAGTCCCGGAATTAGGCATGCTGACGCGGGAACTAAACTTTTGTTCAAAAATTATGCAATCTACAATAGTTTAGTAATTTCTTAATAACTATACAAAATTAAACAAAAGACAAGCCAAGGGCCAATCGACAAATACTGGGCCAGATACTCGATTCTCTAGCAAATCGCAACTTGCTAGCTAGCAAAAATGGCGGGTTTTATCGCAAATTCTTCGTTGATTTATTCCTTGCTTGCCAGAGAAAATTGATCGAGTATGCCATTTCTTGCTATTCAGCAAAAAATCATTGCTTGCTTGCTTGCTAGGGTATCGAGTATCTGGCCCACTGTCTATGATGACAGTTTATTTATAAAATCTATTTTTGTATAGAAGACGAGTGATCCGATTGGATTTTTATGTATGGAACGGTTATATGAAATCACATTCTAAACAGATTTAACCTTTATAAATTTTTCGTTTTCAAGAAAGTAGAAAAAAAAGTACTCCTTTTGTGTGAGGGAGGGAAAAAGGAGTGGCCCAACTTGATTTTGGTGTATAGATAAGCTCTGTAAAATCCAATTTTAAACACATTTCGCCTTTACTAATTTTCCGATACGATGCACAGTTTTCGAGAAAACAGGAAAAAAAGTATTCCATTTGTATGGGAGAGGGGGGGAAGGAATGCTCCAATTTTGCTGGTTCACGAACTTTGCCGAGCCATTTACGAGAAAAGTGAGTAAACAAAATTTCAAGTCTCTAGCTCAGTCCTCTCGAAAGTTATGGTGTTTACGGACAGACAGACAGACAAACAGACAGACAAACAGACAGACAAACAGACAGACAAACAGACAGACAAACAGACAGACAGACAGACAAGCAAACAGACAGACAGACAGACAGACAGACAGACAGACAGACAAACAGACAGACAAACAGACAGACAAACAGACAGACAAACAGACAGACAGACAAGCAAACAGACAGACAGACAGACAGACAGACAGACAGACAGACAGACAGACAGACAGACAGACAGACAGACAGACAAACAGACAGACAGACAGACAAACAGACAGACAGACAGGCGCACAGATAGACAGACTGACAGACGGAGAGACGGACAGACAGACAAACAAACAGACAGACAAACAGACAGACAAACAGACAGACAAACAGACCGACAAACAGACAGACAAACAGACAGACAAACAGACAGACAGACAAACAGACAGACAAACAGACAAACAGACAGACAAACAGACAGACAAACAGACAGACAAACAGACAGACAGACAAACAGACAGACAAACAAACAGACAGACAGACAGACAGACAGACAAGCAAACAGACAGACAGACAGACAGACAGACAGACAGACAGACAGACAAGCAGACAGACAGACAAAAAGACGGAAAAACGGACAGACGGACATTAAAATCTTTTGTCATCCCTAACACCCTGGTGTAGTTCATTTTTGTGTCCGATGGTTGGTTCGTTGGTAAATCTAACATTCTTTTCCTCAGAATTGATTTCCAGAGTTTCGTTCAAGTCTGTTCAATTTTTTATACAATAAAGCTCCGTTGTTGTTCCGTTTCAGCCATCCTTCCTCTCCCCCCTACCCCCATCCAGCCACCCCCTCCCCTTCAACGCTCCTTTTCTACTGAACTTTCGCTTCACCAAAAATTTAGTCGAATTTTGTTACATCGGGTATAATTTTGGAAGTGCTTAATCCAAAACGTATATTTTGGACCGTATGTAAAGGCCTTTTGAAAGGCCAAAAGTTTTCATCTGTTTACAGTTTGATAGCCACGATGTTAATTCATTATTCTTTATGCCTTAACCATGGTGGCTTGAAAAGGGAATTCTATTTAGCCTCTGTGCTCCGGGAATATTCCATAACCGATTGACGGAAGCTGGTCGTGATCCACTAGAAAAAGCGGCTGGTGAAGGCAGGCGGTGGTGGGTGGGTTCACCATCAATAACTCGAGGGGGGTTTTACTCATTAAACTTAGCGGCAATTATTTTGACGATGATTTGACAGTAATGAGGTGGCCAGGTGTTTCAACCATCCTCAGGTAACGATGCTCTACGCTTAAAGCTCCCGTTAATATCCAATCACATTACACAATATCTCATCGTACCTGCCCCTCCCCCCTCTCCCCCCCTCACAAAAACCCGCTCGATTCCAATGCATTAACAATGATCTTTAAAGACTCATTACGTGCTGATAATTGTTGGATATTACCGACGATTTTATTGAAATTTTTTTTTAATTATATTAAAGAATCTGGAGATTACAGGCAACCCAATATTCAGGTATCCAAAGTGAGAAGTCATTGGATGTATTTATATGTACATATAACGGCGGATAGCATTTAATTGCCGATTCCCGTAGGAGAGAGAATTCTTCCAATTTCTTTGTGTGGGGCGAATACCAAAAATTCGTCTCGCAAGCGCACCTTTGGGAAAAGAAAATCACCTCCAACGTCAGTTGCCTTATTATAGATGAGAATGAGAAATTTCGAAATTAATGCTGTTCCCGTACATCATCCAGAAATTTAATGAATTCTAAAAATATGCCATTTGTTGAAATTGAAAATTATTATGAAAAACCACCAACTAACAGAAAAAATACCAAAGTGGTCACACCAATTATAATAAAGGAAAATCCTTAAAAAAATTAAAAAATCCCCGAATTTCTTAAGAAAAATCTTTAATATTTATAATAATTGGAGTGAATTTAAAATTGGTGTACATTGGAACAGCCTGTTTATCGTTGGATTTGTGTAGCAAAACTTCTTAATTAACTCTGGAGTCGATTGGACCATTATTACGACAATGTCTTTCTGTCAGTCTGTCGTTCTATCAGTCTGTCAGTCTGTCATTCTGTCAGTCTTTCTTTCAGTCTTTCTTTCAGTCTTTCTTTCAGTCTTTCTTTCAGTCTTTCTTTCAGTCTTTCTTTCAGTCTTTCTGTCAGTCTTTCTTTCAGTCTTTCTTTCAGTCTTTCTTTCAGTCTTTCTTTCAGTCTTTCTTTCAGTCTTTCTTTCAGTCTTTCTTTCAGTCTTTCTGTCAGTCTTTCTTTCAGTCTTTCTGGCAGTGATTCTTTCAGTCTGTCAGTCTGTCAGTCTGTCAGTCTGTCAGTCTGTCAGTCTGTCAGTCTGTCAGTCTGTCAGTCTGTCAGTCTGTCAGTCTGTCAGTCTGTCAGTCTGTCAGTCTGTCAGTCTGTCAGTCTGTCAGTCTGTCAGTCTGTCAGTCTGTCAGTCTGTCAGTCTGTCAGTCTGTCAGTCTGTCAGTCTGTCAGTCTGTCAGTCTGTCAGTCTGTCAGTCTGTCAGTCTGTCAGTCTGTCAGTCTGTCAGTCTGTCAGTCTGTCAGTCTGTCAGTCTGTCAGTCTGTCAGTCTGTCAGTCTGTCAGTCTGTCAGTCTGTCAGTCTGTCAGTCTGTCAGTCTGTCAGTCTGTCAGTCTGTCAGTCTGTCAGTCTGTCAGTCTGTCAGTCTGTCAGTCTGTCAGTCTGTCAGTCTGTCAGTCTGTCAGTCTGTCAGTCTGTCAGTCTGTCAGTCTGTCAGTCTGTCAGTCTGTCAGTCTGTCAGTCTGTCAGTCTGTCAGTCTGTCAGTCTGTCAGTCTGTCAGTCTGTCAGTCTGTCAGTCTGTCAGTCTGTCAGTCTGTCAGTCTGTCAGTCTGTCAGTCTGTCAGTCTGTCAGTCTGTCAGTCTGTCAGTCTGTCAGTCTGTCAGTCTGTCAGTCTGTCAGTCTGTCAGTCTGTCAGTCTGTCAGTCTGTCAGTCTGTCAGTCTGTCAGTCTGTCAGTCTGTCAGTCTGTCAGTCTGTCAGTCTGTCAGTCTGTCAGTCTGTCAGTCTGTCAGTCTGTCAGTCTGTCAGTCTGTCAGTCTGTCAGTCTGTCAGTCTGTCAGTCTGTCAGTCTGTCAGTCTGTCAGTCTGTCAGTCTGTCAGTCTGTCAGTCTGTCAGTCTGTCAGTCTGTCAGTCTGTCAGTCTGTCAGTCTGTCAGTCTGTCAGTCTGTCAGTCTGTCAGTCTGTCAGTCTGTCAGTCTGTCAGTCTGTCAGTCTGTCAGTCTGTCAGTCTGTCAGTCTGTCAGTCTGTCAGTCTGTCAGTCTGTCAGTCTGTCAGTCTGTCAGTCTGTCAGTCTGTCAGTCTGTCAGTCTGTCAGTCTGTCAGTCTGTCAGTCTGTCAATCTGTCAGTCTGTCAGTCTGTCAGTCTGTCAGTCTGTCAGTCTGTCAGTCTGTCAGCCTGTTAGTCACTCTCCTCGTCGGGGGTCTAAAAATAATGAAAAAATCGCACAAGATTTTCTTAAAACAATTTTACAAAATATTAAAACAATTATGAACTATCGGAATTGGCGGAATAAATAGGGTGACCATATCGGAACAGTGACGCATTTAGAAAAATTGTCCCGCAGCCTCCCAAAAAATAAACTTTTGTCCTGAATTGTTAAATCTATTGTTAAAATTTATCAAACGCTAGAAAAAACGGTCACTAAAAATACAAAAAACACTCCACTTGGGCTGGAGAATGTTAGAAATTACAATTTTTTTGTCGCCTGCGGCGCATTTATTCAGCGATTTTCTGTATATGACGTATGCGTTTCAAAGAATTTCGCCTGCCGCGTTTTTGTCTTTATTGGTATTCTCACAGTTATTTATGATTTTTATTTTAAAATACCGTTCTCATTATTTATGGAATTTAAAGTAATTTTTAATTTAAAGTTTAATTTAATTTAATTTAAAGTTTAATTTTAGTTGAATTTAAAGTAAGCTGTGAAAATTTAAAGTAGTTTTTGTCTGGGCTTGTGCAGCTCTCGATTTCAAACTTCGCACCGTATTCTGTTTGAAAGGTTTCGCCTGCGGCGCACATTACTTAATTTTTTTCTTGGTTTTCGTCCATATAAATATTTATTAAAAATTATTTAATGAAATGTACCGCATGCGAACTCTTGTCTCCGGAAAAATGCGCGCTAGAATCGGTAGTGTCTGAAAAAACTACGTCACAGGTGAACATTTTTGGTTTTCTTCCATATACATATATATTTATTTTTGATACAAATTTCTTTATTTCCTCCTGGTTTCAAGACTTAAAAAAAACTTTCTTTTATTTTAGTGACGAAATGATTGTGTTTTGGGGGAGATAATCGACATTCCGGACATACCACGTATTGCTTTAAGGAGAATCTAAACACCTTAATCGACATCAGGAACATCAACAAGTGGCCGGAAAAGTTCCTTCAATGTAAGTACTATTTTAGTCGCCTTGAGATCACGTGTCAAATGTAACAAAGTTTTTTTTTTCTTTTACAATTCGGATTTTATTCTCTGGTTTTATAATAGGGTGGCCATGCTGCCCGCATTTTCCTGGAAAGTCTCGTATTCAGGCATAAGGAAAAAGACTTTGGGAAATTCAGGGAAAATTCTAATGCATACACTCAGAAAAATGTCAGGTCAACTTTTTGTCAGGTTAACTCTGACCTCTAGCTGGCTGACAGAGGTTTCCATTACATGACATTACATCCTCGAAATGCCTATCTAAGGTCAACTTGTGCAGCTCCCAATGCCCTACTTCACCTGCTCGTGGCTTAATTTCAGAATTTCTCCGGCCACAGGTCAACACAAGTTTTACTTTCCCTCGTGCAGGCGAACGCACGCCTCGCATAGGCTAAATTTTCCTGCCCGAGGCCAATTACGCCGTATATAGGTCGTCGAGTTAGCCTCCATTTTTCTGAGTGTAGAAAGGATGACTATATTTATTTTTTTGTTAATCCGCGGCAAGATGATAGAGGAGTGAGAATGCAGGGGGAGGGCAGGGGGAGAGCGAGTGAAGACAGACAGATACGAAAAAAAACAAATCCTTTTCACTCTGATCGGGTTTTCAAAATTTTCATTGTTAACTTAGAAACATTCAAAATTGCTTGACACTTCGTCACCACCGGAAATCTATCCCAGAATCAAACAAAAAATATCTGAATATCATAAAGGCCGGAATACAATTGGCCCGACACAACATTTACTGCGACATTTCAGATTTTAAACTCTATGCTTCCGTCTACAATCAATCCGACCAACTTTGTCGTCGTAAAAAGTTGAATCGTATCTAACTTTTGTCGGTCAGCTCGCCTTCAAAATTTCATGGTTGATAGGTTAAGGCCTGTGTCCACATGGAAGTTTATTTGCAGAAGTCGCTTCTAGAAGAGATTTCTGGTGTCACAACTTCTGGAAGTTCACTTGCAGTTAGTGAGGGTATTCACAATCCTCTTTTAATTTTCGGTATTCGGTATTTTCGGTAATATTAAAAGACTGATAATATTCTGCTGTGAACATCCCACAGCACAGATTTGAGAACAACGCTTTTATTTGATACGTGACCAAATCATGAACTGCGAATTTGATTGTAAAATATGTCACATACCTTTAAATCCATGTTTGATGTATTCTTTTGAATTTCTATTGTGGCAACGGCTATCAAAATTGAAAAAATTTGCAGTCCGATGAGATAACCAGCGAGAAAATTTGACAACTAAAAACAGTACTAGCGCCACTCGCGGTTGATTCTTGATACCGAATAACCGGGCCGGAAAACACGACTCAAGGCATGTATACAATTACCGAATCCGGTAATTCATTTTTACATGAACCAAGTTACCGTCTCGGTAAAAATCTGTTAAATTTGACTGAATTACCGAGCGGTAAATTTACCCGCAATTTAAAAGACGACTGTGAATACCCTGAGTGTTTCCACGGGAAAAACTTCCAGAAGTCTCTGCTAGAAGCGATTTCTGCAAATAAACTTCCATGTGGACACAGGCCTTTAGGTTAAAAAGACCGCGCGAGCACAGCGCTACACTCGGAGGCCTACAGGCCCATTGTGATGTTTTCAGTACTCATAATTCATGGTTGATACAGAATGAAGTCTTATGCGGACATGATAAAATCGAAATTTCGTCATTCAAGGGGAAATTAAAGAAAGTATTAGGAAATATAGTTCGTGTGCTGTGTAGTTTACATTCACATTCCTAATTTGTATGATAATTAGGGACAAAAAATGTTATATCTGACTCACCGTCCGATTGTTAAAATCAAATGAAAAACAAATGACGTACAACAAAGTGTGCGTAATTGTATATGGAGGGCGACATTGTCGTCGTAATTTGCCGCCTTAAGGCCCGCCGTACACTTGAGCTAAGTTAGCTCAGCACTGTGCCTGTTTAGAAGTGGACGTTTAGCGGTTCATATTATCCTCACGCCACATGAAGATCTAAACATGCACATAGCTGAGGTAACTTAGCTCAAGTGTACGGCGGGCCTAAATGTTTGTGTTGGGACAATTGTATTTTGCGCTTAACTTTCTTTTACAAAATCTACGTTTGTGCACAGTTTACACTAACCCGCCAAAAAAAAAATTATTTCATAAAAAAATGAATTTTTATTTTACAAAATCTGAAATATCTTGATAACAGTAACAGATTTCGATTTCTGGTAAAAGGCAAAACTGTAGCGGATTTCATCAATCGATAGACCACCTCAAGTAAAAACCCTGTAAAACGTCAAAAACCTCAAAAATTCGATTTTGGCCGGTACGTCAAAACTTAAGCTTCCTTTGATATTAATTTCATATTTAAGTGCCTATCAAATTTTTCTTCAATTTCGATCCAAATAAATGTCACTGAAAAGGAAGTTACAAATTATTTTCATTATGAGACAAATTTTTACCTCGAAAAGACAGAAAATCTTCGATGAATAAGAAGTAAAAAAAAAACCGAAACTGAAAACAAATTAATGATGGAAATTATTCAAATAAATACAACCTAAAGAAGGTGACATAAACATAACTTTTTTATTCTCATAATTCTAATTCTTGTCCGGAGTGGTGGCCACGTTCCAGAAATAAATAAAATCAAAGGCATAAAAAATGAATGACAAAAAAAACACGATTTCGTGGATAAAACGTATACCTCTTCATATGAAATAAATTTAGTCGTTATTATCAGAATACAAGAAATCCAGAAATATCAATAAAATTGAACTTGGGATTCTGAGCATAAAAAATGAACTCGAAATGAGAAAAAAAAAACACACACACACATAACTACGATGACCGTCTGTTCGTTCATTTAACAAGGAAATACATGATGGGGTTAAGAATCAAAGACACAAAAAAAAAACAAGCAAACCAGTGCAAGTTGATAGCGGAGTGAGGCGATAGTTCGGGTGACGAGACTAAAAACAAATTAATGACTTTTGTGGTGTATCTTCACAGATGGTACCCCAAAAAAGTTAATTACGTCAGCCCCGCCCGACACCATGGGCACGGCACTTGTCCACCATCCGACCGATATAATTTATATACACCACTAGATGGCTCCTCGTCCGATCCCACCTCTGAGACATTTTTTTTTTACCTGTGGCTAAGAAGATTTTTCTTATTAAACCCTCTGCACCTCCGATCATCGGCAACACTCTCTCCCTTGATTCTCTATATTTTAATACTGACGGTGGGTCAATCTTGAATTGACCACTTATTTTCTCTTTTCAATTCCAATAAGCCCAGATACGCAAATTTTCTTGAAAAAAAAAATAAGACGAAACGCTTAAGGGTGCGCCTGGAATTCTTAGCTGCGCGCGAATACGAATGGCTGAGGCCCACGATCATCGACTAGCCAGCACACTCAGAGAAAAAAAATAGTTAATTTTACTATTTTTGGTAGTTGATGTTGATAATTCTCCGAATCTCGATGAACATCCAAAAATAGTTAAAGTTGTTAAAGAATAGTCAAGAAATAGTGCGAAATAGTAACCTTGTCTAAAATGCTCTCATTTCGGCGTTTACAGCAAAATAATCAATTTTAATTATAACAAATAGTTAAAATACAAATAACTATTTGGTACTATTTGTTTATCGTTTTGTAGTTGAGTTCTCTAATTCCAACTACATAATGATAGGTTTCAGATTTGAAATAATAAAAAAAATTATATAATAGTAAAAATGACAAATTTGTAATAAAATCTATTACAAATTTATTAAAAATTTACTACTTTCTACTGACGCGTCATTTTGCTCCTCGTTTTCGTGTGGTAAAGTTGTGAATTTTTTAAGTGCATTAAATGGAACAGTCAGATTATCAAGAAGCAGCTGAGGGTGCGCCGATTATTGTGTTGGATCAAACTTCACTGGATCCCCTATTCGTGTTGTTAGATTCTTGGGATTTATCATCTCTATATCCTATATTCAACGGTAAGATTTTTTTTTTGCCTTTTTTTAATTTTTCCAACATTTTTACTTAGAAATAAAATTCGTTTCTTCCTCAACTTTCCAGAAAAATAAAATCTTAAAGAACTGTGCTAACAAAGAGACAGGCGAAGCAAACCATTCGAAAGCGGAGTGTTCTCTAACTGGTATTATTCATTTTTATGCTATTTTGTTGAATAAAAACTATAACAAGTAACAATATTTGCTTTAAATCACAGAGCACTAATACAGTTTTTTTAACTAGACGAACAAATCGAAAATAATAAGAAATTCTTGAAATATCTCCAAGATGATTGGATAAAATGCGTGAGCAAATGGGAAAGTCTACACACGCATTTTCATAAATTTCGTATAAAATTAAAGACAAACATAACGAGAACGGAAATACGACAGAAGGTAATTTTTTTTTGTTAGTAAATTTCTCATTTTACATTCTACTTTTTATATAGATTCTCGTGATGCCATCCTCATGCTAATGTGATTTTGAGTTTTTCTTTTGTGATAAATCCTTGTTAAGGTTATTTTTACTGGAAATAAAATATTTTTGTAGCACAACACATTCTGTTTCTTTTTCTGTTGAGTTTCTGTTTTTCAGTAAATTCAGGGCAAAATAATTGAAAAATCATTATTTTTCTAATAATTTTAACTAATTTGTAATAACAGTGATTAGAAAATAGTTAAAAATGACGACTTTTGTAATACAAAGTAACTATTTTAAAGTAATTTCAAACACAAAATAATTATTTTGAGTCTGAATTTCTACTATTTCGCAGTAGACTTAATGAAAAAATAATTGTTTTTTAATAAATATAACTATTTTTAAATTAAATCTATAATAAAATAATTAAAATTAATGATTATGCAATAAAATTTTACTACTAATGTAATCTGGCAAGAACTATTTTATTGTAATTATTTACAATTTTATATTGTGATCAACTATTCTTTATAATAAAGATCAACTACAAAAGTGATAGTCACGATTTGCCATTACTAAATAATTGAAAAGTTGTTAAAAACTACTATTTTTTTTCTCTGCGTGCAGTCGTGTGGGTGAAGTTTGCACCAAAGTTGAGATAAAAACATAAGAAAACCTGCAATTGTCACGGGCCAATCGTCAAATACTCTATGTGAGGATGGACAAAATTTTTTATTTAAAAACATAACAAAAGCTATAATTGCCAATCAGGAAATCCCCCCCCCCCCCCTAACAGTACATTTTTGCCCATTAACGAACTTAGCCTTGCATTTTACGAAAAACGAATCTGCGTAAAATTTCAAGTCTCTAGCTCAATCCGTCAGCCCGCAATCCGCGCCACAGACGGACGGACGGTCATGCAAAAATTAATTATTTTTATCATTCTAAACACACTGGTGTAATTCATTTTTGTGTGTGATGACGGGATCTTGGCGTTACAAACGGTAAGGCAAATTTGATATACCCTTTGGTTTCACCATATACGGGTATAAAAAAGGGGGGAATGAGTGGTTCAACTTGATTATAATGTATGCACGAGTTATGTAAAATCCTGATTTAAACACATTTCGTGATTATCAATTTTTCAATACGACTCGCCGTTTTCGAGAAAATCGCAAAAAACTTTTTCGATTGCATGGTGGAAGGGGGAAGGAATGGTCAGATTTTGTCTTACTATTTATTTACTGTCTCACTATTTATTTAAATAGCCTTACTATTTACAAGAGATGTAACTGTACAAAAATTTCAAGCCTCTAGCTCAAGCCTTTCGATAGTTATGGTGTTTACGGATGGACAGACGAACGGTCAGACCAATGGACAGACGGATGGACAAACGGACGGGCGGACGGACGGAGGGATCCGGAAATCAAAATCTTTCGTCACCCCAAACACCCTGGAGTAGTCCATTTTTACTTTCCTATGTAGAGAAAATTGTGGCGTAAAAAATCCCATTTTCGGGTTCACAGATAAACCGGCAACATGTCTTGATGGTACTTTAGACATCATGATTTGGGAATGTCTTATCCCTGAAAGGCAAAAACTCAGCCTGGCAAGGTGGTTCATATAAAATGAAAATGATTTTCAATAGCTCTTAACCCCAGAATGTATGGTGACCGCCCCGCGGGCGGGGGCAGACACAAACTATCATCTGATCGGTACGAAATCTGTTTCAGGCAAAATTATTAATTAAAATTGTCCGCGCATCTGTTTGTCTGTTAAGCCGGACATACATTATGCGACTTGTTCTAAAACCATGTTGAACAACTTGTCTTGGCGAAGGCCATACACGTAGAGACATTTCATGCAACTCGTTCGATAAACATTAGTTTTGCAAAGACGAGTAATGCCTGGAGCCCAATGAACGCAACGCGAACGCAGAAACTGTCACTTACAAGTTTGTTTCATAGAAATCCTTTTGAAGTGAGCACAGTGAACGCACCTACAACGCAAAAGTTTGCAAACTTCTAGCTTTGCCGCAGAATTCTGCGTTGACAGTTCATAAAGTTAGGTTGGGGAAATGTCGTAAAGCAGGCGGTCGTGCAACGATATTGTAACTCAGGATGTACAACACGTCCATACACAGGCAAACGGTTTGTACAACACGAAACCACGCCCACAAAAAATCAACAGGGTTTTGATTTTATCCAACCGTTTATCGAACCTAAAATTTGGTACTACAACCGCCAACATTGCCTACAACCGAAGCAGGTTGTACAACAAGTCTCATAATGTATGGCCGGCTTTAGTCTGTCTGTTGATCTGTCGGTCTGTTGATCTGTCGGACTGTCAGTCTGTCTGTCGGACAGTCAGTCTGTTTGCCGGTCTGTCCCTTTTACATCTCAAGAACACATTGAGCTAACGACTTGAATTTTTTTTGTAAATGAGTTATACGAAAAACGCAGTTTTGTGTTACCTTTTGGAAAAGTCACGCTAGCTATAACGGGTATCTCTCAAACATTTTTTTTTTTTTGAAAAAACCCAATTTTTTGACAAATTCTCGAAAACTATGCGATTTTGGGAAAAAATAATAATAATAAAATTTAAAGGATATAAAATTTTACACATTTTCGTCTTTGACGGTTTTTCCGTATCTTTAACGGTTCTTGAAATATTTGAAAAAAAAAAATTATTTTTCACATAAATTTTCCAAAACTATTTTATATATTGCAGAGGAAAGTTTTGTGTTGATCAGAAATGATATTTTTGTCTGATATTTTGGTTCGATGCGTTACAAAAGGTGTACTCATTCTAATATACTTCTGTATGATTCTCATATAGAGTATTAACACCAATAGATATTTTCGTGACAAAAAGAAATTGAAGGGTGTATGAAAAGTGACAAGATTTTGATGTGCTGTATTTTGTGAGGTGTCATGATGGGCCAAGTGTGCTACAATCGAACCTGGATATATGGGATCAAACGGGACTGTTTCACGGATCCCACTTAGAGGCGCTTCCCACTTAGAGGCGCTTCCCACTTAGAGGCGCTTCCCACTTAGAGGCGCTTCCCACTTACCCTAAGTTCCCAGTTTTGTTTAGAAACGTTCGGCCCGGACAGTCCATCCCAGTTATAGAGGTTTTCCACTTACCCAGGTTTCACTTTTACAAGTTCGACTGTATATATTGTATTAGGCATTTTTATATTCTAGCTGTATTATTGACAGTATCGTGCATATATGTGTGAATAATAAGTCTTTATAGTTTTCTCATTTTCCTGTAAAAAATTAGTAAACGACAATTGTTTACGTAGTTGTTTACCTTGTGCAAATTGTTTACAAAACACCTTTTTCTTAATTGTTTACCTGTGAAAAATTAATTGTTTACAGGCACCAAAATCGTAGTAAACAATGTAAAGAATGTAAACAATGTAAGCAATTAGTTTTTTTTCCCTCTTTTTTCTTTGTAACTTAAAATGTAATTCTGAAACATCCAAATGAAATCATAAAACAAACAAAAAAACTTTATTATTTTTTTAGATTTTATAAGAAGAAATGCGAACAAACTTTTTATCAGATTTTTAGATACACGCAGAGAAAAGATAATAAATTTAATTGTTTTATAACGGGAATCTTGACTATTGCAGAAATAGATAATGTCAATTACAAAAATAGTCAAAATCGACATGTTTTAATAAGAAATTTAACTACTTAGTATTAAAGTTTACTATTTTGTAGTTAAATTCACCATTCTTTCAATTTAAATTAATTATTTTGCGATTGAAATTAACTATTTTAGTGATAGTCCTGATTTCCCATTATAAAGTAATACAATTAACTATTTTTTTTCCATGCGTGTACAAAGTTTGTTCGTATTTCTTCGGGAAAAAAAATATTAAATCTATTATTAAGTTCAACATATTTGGCTGAGATCACGAATCTGTGATTGGAATTTCAAAATTCGAAACAGAAGGTCCTGTAAGGATAACGCAAATATCCTTGGAGAAACTAGCATTCTTGGGAGTCGCTGATCACGAATCTGGTAATAAAATTTCAAAATTCGAAACGGAAGACTTGATGGCATGACAACTTCTTCCCAATTTCTTAAAGCCCAATTCAGACTAACGATTTCGGTTACGCATGACAATTTCTTAAAGCCCAATTCAGACTAACGATTTCGGTTACGATTTAAGCTTCTCGACCAATGAGATAAAAGCTTTCATTTCCCTATCGTTGAAAGCTTTGATCTCATTGGTCGAGCAGCTTCAATCATAATCGCAATCGTTAGTCTGAATTGGGCTTAACACCGCAACAACGGATATGTAAGCTTGTTCATATAAATGAATAGATTTAATGAGAGGGGGGGGGGTGAAACGTACGCTTTCTTTGAGCTTCGTTTCGTGGTGGTTTCGTATTCCCGGTGAGTGGTAATCTGAAGGGAAAAAAAGGAAACACAAAGTATTGCGTTCGTTTAGGAAAATTAAAGGTGATAGGATACTTATCTGATGTTGTTGTCCTGGGGAATTGTTGGATACCCTCGCTGTTAAACCGATGCTGATCCTCTGATGATTTAAACCCGTTTGTCGCCGTTTTTGTTTCTATGTCCTCCTTTGGATGGAAAGCTAAAATAAGCACATCCAAACATTAGTTTTGATCAAATATTAATCACGGACCAAACACCATAACATACCAACATTAAAGGGACAATTCACATATAAACAAAACAAACGAATAACATAGAGGAATGTATCACCGTGAGTCGATGTTGTTGGGACCGTTAGACAGGTATTCCGCCCTAGGACCCAAAAACATCAGTTCCGGTGACAGCTGTATAACCTTCAAAACTTTCACGGGCCCAAACACAAAAACTAACATGCACTGGGTGAAAAGGGGTTTCAATAAAGGTTTTCTGGTACACGAATGTTATATCACTACACAGAAAAACTAGATCAATCAAATATAACTAAACTGTCGAAAAAAAATAGTGGAAGTTTCCCGCGCTTTTCAATTGGGAAATTTTGGGGTCAATTCTTAGAAAAACCGGCACTAGCGACCTCTATTCTCATTCGGTTTTTCACAAATTTTCCGTGGAACAACCATTCAGCACACAAAGATTCAACTGACACAAATTCACATTAATTTTTTTGTTAGATTTGATTATTTTGTCGACCAAAAAAATCATTAGTTTTTCCGATTTTCCGAATTCCGCGGAAAATCCCACAAATTACCCACCCCCTAAAACTTATAAAGGGAGGTGAATTGGCGCCAAAAATCGCTTTTGGATTCAAGTTTTTGACCGGAGCAGACGCGTTGAAGTTTTTTTTTTTCTTTGGGTGCATCGCTGGAGAAAAGAGAGAAAGGAGGCGATTTTCCGATCGACTCACAAAGGGAGTATCACTTTGAAATCTACACAATAATTTTATTTATCTATTTCTGAATTTCTTTTGAGTAAACGGTGATGGTATTTTTTTCCTTTTTTTTTCTATTTTCATCCTTTTTAAATTTTTTTATCTTGATTAGGGCTTAGTTTTTATTATTATTTCACTTCACTAAAATTTGAATTTCACGGATCGTAAACTCGTTGTTTACGATCACACACAAACAAATTTTTGCAGGTTAATTTATCCTATATTTAAAACTTTTTCCTGTTGTGAGAAACGAGAAGTTACGAACACACAATATTACTTACCTTTTTCTTTATTCCATTGGAGAGATCCTAATCCTTTTGTTTTTTTATTTTTTATTTAATAAGTTATCCGCTTTTTTTTCCTTCACACTACACGTGAAAACTTAAAAACTTGGCACATTGAACTTATAAACAATAATTTGATTGATATTAGCGACAACGGGCGAAGGTTGAACTTCTTTCACTGGGGTTACCAGAGCTAATTCCGATTTAGTCATTTATATTTTTTTTTTTTTTCTATAATTTTTTTTAAAAGAAGAAAAAAAAAGAATAATTTTTTTTTATTTGTTTTAACCTTTTTTTTTTAAAGGAGAAGACAAAGGAAGACAATTCATAAAATAGAGAAATAGAATAAAACCAGTTAATTTTAAATTTTGTTCAAAATTCCTATTTGATGAATTCTTTTAAAGTCTCTATTTACTTTTGATTTTTTTTGAACGCGAAGCCGTTATCCGTTATAAAAATATTTCTTTTTCTATTTTTTTTTTTAAATTCAAAATTTTGCTCGCGACGGGCGAGAGGTCTGCTGAGGTTAGCATAGCGTCGTCTGGTGTCATCGACATCAGGCTATTTTTTTTTGGCGTACATACAACTGAGGGCCCCAACATAAAAACAATTTTTTTTTTTAAATTCTTATATCATCTAATTTTATTTTTTTTCTTTAGTATAATTTACATACTGAATTTATTTTATTAATTTTCTAAAAAAAAAAAAAATTGACTTCTTTTGGTTAATTTAAATTTTGTTTTTTTTTTAATCGGTAATAAAGGATTGACCAAATATATTTATTTTGTTTGGAATCTGTTTAGGGAAGAGAAGGAGTAGAATACATTTTTGATAAGTCTAAAAACGGTCACAAGACATTAAGAATTGTCCTTTGGTGCGTTTCATTCAGGTCTGTTTCTGTTTAATGCTATTTTATTTTTCGGTTTATAGTATGACAACTTTAGAATGCTAGGCTAAAGAAGTCAATAGGGGTTGATCATGTCGGGGAGAGAGTATGATTGAATTATTGACATATCGTGTGCATTTTTCTTACGATCAGGTGTGAGACTGAATTACGTTTTTTTTTAGTTTTGGATTTGGTCTGCGTTCCCTTTCAAATCGTTCTATGTTGAATTTAGAATATAACTAAACAAGCAATATCATGCGTCAGCTAAACTCTGGCCAATTTCCGTCCAGAGCTATCCGGCAATAGCAAAGTTGACAACATGATGTTGAAAATAAATACGAAAACGATTAAATTCGTTACAATGGCGCCCGAATTTAATCGTTTTCGTATTTATTTTCAACATCATGTTGTCAACTTTGCTATTGCCGGATAGCTCTGGACGGAAATTGGCCAGAGTTTAGCTGACGCATGATATTGCTTGTTTAGTTATATTCTAAATTCAACATAGAACGATTTGAAAGGGAACGCAGACCAAATCCAAAACTAAAAAAAAACGTAATTCAGTCTCACACCTGATCGTAAGAAAAATGCACACGATATGTCAATAATTCAATCATACTCTCTCCCCGACATGATCAACCCCTATTGACTTCTTTAGCCTAGCATTCTAAAGTTGTCATACTATAAACCGAAAAATAAAATAGCATTAAACAGAAACAGACCTGAATGAAACGCACCAAAGGACAATTCTTAATGTCTTGTGACCGTTTTTAGACTTATCAAAAATGTATTCTACTCCTTCTCTTCCCTAAACAGATTCCAAACAAAATAAATATATTTGGTCAATCCTTTATTACCGATTAAAAAAAAAACAAAATTTAAATTAACCAAAAGAAGTCAATTTTTTTTTTTTTTAGAAAATTAATAAAATAAATTCAGTATGTAAATTATACTAAAGAAAAAAAATAAAATTAGATGATATAAGAATTTAAAAAAAAAAATTGTTTTTATGTTGGGGCCCTCAGTTGTATGTACGCCAAAAAAAAATAGCCTGATGTCGATGACACCAGACGACGCTATGCTAACCTCAGCAGACCTCTCGCCCGTCGCGAGCAAAATTTTGAATTTAAAAAAAAAAATAGAAAAAGAAATATTTTTATAACGGATAACGGCTTCGCGTTCAAAAAAAATCAAAAGTAAATAGAGACTTTAAAAGAATTCATCAAATAGGAATTTTGAACAAAATTTAAAATTAACTGGTTTTATTCTATTTCTCTATTTTATGAATTGTCTTCCTTTGTCTTCTCCTTTAAAAAAAAAAGGTTAAAACAAATAAAAAAAAATTATTCTTTTTTTTTCTTCTTTTAAAAAAAATTATAGAAAAAAAAAAAAAATATAAATGACTAAATCGGAATTAGCTCTGGTAACCCCAGTGAAAGAAGTTCAACCTTCGCCCGTTGTCGCTAATATCAATCAAATTATTGTTTATAAGTTCAATGTGCCAAGTTTTTAAGTTTTCACGTGTAGTGTGAAGGAAAAAAAAGCGGATAACTTATTAAATAAAAAATAAAAAAACAAAAGGATTAGGATCTCTCCAATGGAATAAAGAAAAAGGTAAGTAATATTGTGTGTTCGTAACTTCTCGTTTCTCACAACAGGAAAAAGTTTTAAATATAGGATAAATTAACCTGCAAAAATTTGTTTGTGTGTGATCGTAAACAACGAGTTTACGATCCGTGAAATTCAAATTTTAGTGAAGTGAAATAATAATAAAAACTAAGCCCTAATCAAGATAAAAAAATTTAAAAAGGATGAAAATAGAAAAAAAAAGGAAAAAAATACCATCACCGTTTACTCAAAAGAAATTCAGAAATAGATAAATAAAATTATTGTGTAGATTTCAAAGTGATACTCCCTTTGTGAGTCGATCGGAAAATCGCCTCCTTTCTCTCTTTTCTCCAGCGATGCACCCAAAGAAAAAAAAAAACTTCAACGCGTCTGCTCCGGTCAAAAACTTGAATCCAAAAGCGATTTTTGGCGCCAATTCACCTCCCTTTATAAGTTTTAGGGGGTGGGTAATTTGTGGGATTTTCCGCGGAATTCGGAAAATCGGAAAAACTAATGATTTTTTTGGTCGACAAAATAATCAAATCTAACAAAAAAATTAATGTGAATTTGTGTCAGTTGAATCTTTGTGTGCTGAATGGTTGTTCCACGGAAAATTTGTGAAAAACCGAATGAGAATAGAGGTCGCTAGTGCCGGTTTTTCTAAGAATTGACCCCAAAATTTCCCAATTGAAAAGCGCGGGAAACTTCCACTATTTTTTTTCGACAGTTTAGTTATATTTGATTGATCTAGTTTTTCTGTGTAGTGATATAACATTCGTGTACCAGAAAACCTTTATTGAAACCCCTTTTCACCCAGTGCATGTTAGTTTTTGTGTTTGGGCCCGTGAAAGTTTTGAAGGTTATACAGCTGTCACCGGAACTGATGTTTTTGGGTCCTAGGGCGGAATACCTGTCTAACGGTCCCAACAACATCGACTCACGGTGATACATTCCTCTATGTTATTCGTTTGTTTTGTTTATATGTGAATTGTCCCTTTAATGTTGGTATGTTATGGTGTTTGGTCCGTGATTAATATTTGATCAAAACTAATGTTTGGATGTGCTTATTTTAGCTTTCCATCCAAAGGAGGACATAGAAACAAAAACGGCGACAAACGGGTTTAAATCATCAGAGGATCAGCATCGGTTTAACAGCGAGGGTATCCAACAATTCCCCAGGACAACAACATCAGATAAGTATCCTATCACCTTTAATTTTCCTAAACGAACGCAATACTTTGTGTTTCCTTTTTTTCCCTTCAGATTACCACTCACCGGGAATACGAAACCACCACGAAACGAAGCTCAAAGAAAGCGTACGTTTCATTATCCCCGTTCTACTGGCAAAAGAAAAAAAAACAAAAAAAAAAAAAAAAGAAAAAGACTCTTAACTACTCTGTCAAGATTGAATGTCTTTCGCGTGGAACACGCCCAGCAGTTTGCCATCCAACCCCACTACTTCGTAATTCACATTTCCCTTTTTACTTTTGATGTGTGCCCTTATGAACTTTGGACAGAATTTCGCTGTGATCTGTTTACCTGCATTACTTTGTATGAAATTTCTTACATACACTGCATCTCCAGGTTCAAAAGTCCTGACTCGTGATCGTAGATTATAATTATGTGCGCATTTGTTATACGCTTCTCGAAGATGGGTTTTTATTTGATCATGGATCAAGGAACGCTGTACTTCTCGAGGAACTATCTCTATATTGTCTTCTTCAAGTGCATCTAAATTGCGCAGCAATTCATATTCAGAACCGTGATTTACCATATGTTGGCCAAATAACGCGAAATGTGGGCTACTTCCAATACTCTCATGAACGGAATTTCTGAGTGCACATCCTATTTCCGCTAGATGATTATCCCAGTCTCGGTGATCTTTACCTATATAGGCGCGAATTGCTGCTAGGATAGAACGATTCACTCTCTCTGATGCGTTGGCTTGGGGGGAGTAAAATGCAGACAACATATGATTGACACCATGTGTTTTCAAAAATTGTTTGAATTCTTTCGAAATAAATTGTACCCCGTTATCTGTGTGTACTGTCTCCGGTACCCCAAACACGCAAAACACTTCTCGGTACATATATTCAACTACTTTTGCGGTAGTGGCTCTCGAAATCGCCTTTAACAGGACAAATTTACTGAAGTGGTCAACCACTACCAACACACAGGTATTCCCTTTTTTAGATCGGGTGTAGGGACCGAGAAAGTCTATATATAATTTCTGAAAAGGCCTGACCGTGTTTACCCTATCGCCCATTGGTGGTCTTAGGACTTTATTTGGAGCTTTAGTCTGTTTACAAACGTCACATTTACCTACGTACGCTACTACATCTTTTCTCATCCCTGGCCAATAAAATTTTCGGCGTAACCTATCTAGGGTTTTCACAATTCCCCCATGAGATGCTACCGGATTATCATGTTCTTTAACCAGGAGTTTTTCACGTAGAGGACCTGGAATCCATAACTTGTATAGCGGTACGTCTGACAGATTCTCAAATCGTTTGGGTTCAATTTTAATGTAAAGACGATCATCCAAGATTTTCAGATTCGGATAATGGTCCTGTGACTGACCCACAGTCAACTTCCATTTGACGTAATCGGGGTCTTTGAAGTCTTCAGACTGAAGATCAAGATCACCAATCTGAATTTTGCCAACCTCAGCTACCTTTACCTCTGATGTATCCTCGTAAGCACGCGAAAGCGCATCTGGGACAACATTTTGCGATCCTTTCTGGTGTTCTATACATAAGTCGAATCCTTGTAGTTTCAAACTCCACCTAGCTAACTTGCCGTTCAACTCCTTCTGGCTCATTAACCACTTTAAACTCGAATGGTCCGTGATAATAGTAAACGGGAATCCTTCAATGTATTGTCTATATTTCTTTACACTCAGGACTGCTGCTAGACATTCCAGTTCTGTCACACTATAATTACGTTGAGCGGAGTTTAGTTTCTGCGACATATATGCTAGCGGACGTTCTTCTCCCTCAGCCGTAAGCTGGTAAAGCACGCTACCGATTCCCGTACAACTAGCGTCACAACGAATGTAAAATTTCTTGCTAAAGTCTGGGTTGCCGAGAAATGGTTGAGTTGACAGAACTATCTTTAACTGGTCAAATGCCTCTTGAGCTTCTAACGTCCATTTGAACTTAACTCCTTTCTTTAAGAGATCCGTTATCGGTGCAGTTAAAGAGGCGTAATTCGGTATGAACCTCCTGTACCAGCCCGCCATCCCTAGAAGACGCCTTACATGTCGCACAGTGGATGGAGGTGGGAATTCAACAATTGCCGAAACTTTTTCTGGATCAGGACGGATTCCATTTTCACCTACGATGTGGCCAAGATATTTTATCTGTTTCATTACAAAGTGGCTCTTTTCAACATTAATCGTGAGGCGTGCTTTACGCAGACAGTCTGCAACTTTTCGTAGTAGTTCTAGATGCTCCTCCAAATTCGCTGACACGATTAACAGGTCGTCCAGGTAAACAAATACCTTCTCTCTCAGTTCATGCGGAATTACCTTTTCCATGAGCCTACACATCCGCTGTGCAGCGTTACAGAGGCCAAACGGCATAACGGTGAACTGGTACAGGGGTCTACCTGCAACAGTAAATGCGGTTTTCTCCCTGGATGAGACCTCTAACGGAATTTGCCAAAAGGCGTCTTTTAAATCCAGGCTAGTAATATATTTTGTTTCATTCAGCCGGCTCAACAGGCCTTCAATGTGCGGAAGAGGAAACGCATCTTTTTTCGTAACCGCGTTAAGCTTTCTAGAATCTAGGCAAGCACGTACTTTACCGTTGGCTTTCCTTACCATCACCATCGGCGAACTCCAAGCACTATTACTAACCTCAATAACCCCAAGGGCCAACATTCTGTCCAGCTCTGCGTAAAGCTCTTTCTGGACCGCCGGGGATATCGGATAGTAGCGTTGTTTAATTGGAGTACTGCTCTCTACTTCAATTACGTGCTCCTCAAATGTTGTTTTACCTAAGCCCTCCTTCGTGAACGATGGATACATCGCAATTACCTCATTTAAACGCTGCTGATCTTCTGATGACAGCTCATGAACAGGATTCACAGGCTCTACAGATTCTTCCACTGCACTGATGACTAACGGCCTTAATTTGAAAGCGTCCCAAAAATTCACCCCTAAATATAGCCTTTCCGTTAGACTTGGCACTACGAAATATCGGACTTTTTCTATTTTGTTATTATATTCCGTTTCTAAATCGCAATAACCAAGAACCCTATTCTCCGTGCCATCCGCTGTTCTCACACTCGACTTCATTTCAATCATTTCAATTCCATTTACTCGTAAAAATTCAGCTGATCCACAGCCCAACACACTCACACTCGCACCACAATCCAGTAGACCTCGAACTACAACCCCCGCCAGAGACACCACTGCATAAAATCTTGAGTCTGGTTCCCTAATGGAACTTGCAGCTAAAACCGCCCTCTTTAGTTCTCTCCTAATTTTCCAATGCCCCTGTTCACTGTGGCAACATTCACTCTCCACCTGCGTAGCCACGTCCACTCGGTTAATCTTCATCCTATCTATCGATGCGCTGCGGGTTCTGTATTTGTCGCAGCTTCTACTTTCTGTATATTCGTCGTCTCTTCTGCCCTGGGACGTTGTACCATCGTACTCGAACGCGTCGTCCCAGATGGCCCCGCGTTCTCGCTCCGGTTTCCCGATCTCCTCGCCATACAATTTGAGCAATTCTTCTTTAGGACTCCTCCTTTTCCACACCCATAGCAAAAAGTACCCTGATGTGGCTTGGAACAATCGGGATACCCATGCCCGAAGTCATGGCAATTCCAACATACCATCAGTGTATTATTTGAGGAGCGTGAACGTTCAAAAGCCTCTATTGGAGGCCAACAGTCGTTTCCCCGATAACCGTTACCTCCTACTACCCTAAGTCCTGCTCTCCAATCTTCAACTTCGTTGACCTTGGGCTTGGATTCAACTGTGGTTTCGACTGCCTGTACTCCTCTAAATCGACTATGAGTTGCACATAACTGCCGTGGATCATAGCCGGAATTTGCCCACAATCGTTCCATCCGTTGACAAACGATTCGCAACTCTTCAGAATTTCTGAAGTAAGTTGTCATCGTTGCACTTCTCAAAGCTGGGTTCATATTATCCTGTATGATTTCCAGTAGCTCTGGGTCTTTGAAAGGCCGACGTAGGCGTCCATTGAGCCCTTCAACCTCTAAAAGGAAGTCGTTGAACGACTCTTTCGCCTTTTGTTTACGGGTTTCTACTGCCCGCCGCGTTTCTCGATCCGACTCATAGCTACTGAATCGATTTATCAGATCATTTTGCATTTGTTCCCAGGTAATATCCCCATATTTACGACAGTGAACCCAGAACCATTCCTCCGCTGTGCCTTTCAAGAAATTGGGTAAAAATGCTAGGAGCTCCCCTTCAGGTAACCGATCACGGTGAGCTAACATTTCCAACCTATATACAAACTCGATCGCATCCAGCCCATTCGGACTACCATCAAACATTATGTTCCAGGCCGGACGCCTGCGAATTGGAAGCTCGCTTAATCTTTTCTGGGTACGTTCAGATTGTGACCCAAACAACTCTTTTCTCAAGACAGCGCTAGAACACAACCGCTGATCACCTGCTGTAGGTGTTTCTACTGTAATGGGCTTTGTATTGGGAACTATAACCGACACATCACCCCAGTCAATTGGGCCATGGTCTCCTACATCTTCTTCTTCCACTGGACCAGAAAGCAGGTCTTCAATTCTTGCAGCTATTGCTGCCAACATCTCTACTCCCTTCCCTGCATCCTGACCATACTTTGGTGATCCCCTACGGACACGTTCCGCCCTATCACCCCAATGTCGTACTCTAGCTGCCAACACCCGCAACTCTCCCGAATCAGTTACCTTAGCTATTTTCTCTAATGCTTGTTTAGTAAAATCGGCACCAGCGCATAACTCGCGGTACGGTTGTTTTGTGTCATGAGCAACCGTCGGCCAAAGCGCCTCATTACCAGCTTCAAGTGACACAATTTTCTCTAATTCTTGAAACGCACTTTCCGTATTTTCTTGTATGCGGCGAACCTTAAATTCTACAGACAATTCGTCAGCCGCTAGAAACTCTAGGTCTGCGACTAAAATTCGTTTTAACGAAGTCATTTTACGTAGCTTTATTTTTCTTATTGAGTCTAACTTAACTCTTTGAATTTCAATCAAAAATCTCAACCTTTCTTCTTCCTTCTTTCCAATTTAAAAAAAAACTCAGGCAAGTAATTACTCGAAAGAAATTAAACTTCAACCACAACAGTTTATCCAATAATTCCAAACAAAACTATTAAATTCTCAAAATTCCGAATAATGTTTGAATACGTTAAAAAAAAAAGGATCTTGATTTTTCTACAATCAATAAGTAGAACCACCGAACAAAATCAACTCCTAAGTTATCCCTTGCTGCGATAACTCAAAACTGTTTCGACAAATGTGCTAACTGCTTTGCTTATATAAGCTGAACTATTATTTTTTTTTTTTTTTTTTTTTTTTTTTTTTTTTTTAAAACTCTTCATTAAATGTCAGGGGTTGATCATGTCAACAAAAAGAACACCACTGACCAGCAACAATCATGTACACCACTCCCATGCTATCACTCTTTTCGCTCTATGACACCATCCCATCCAAAAAATAAAAAATTTCCAACACCCATACCCTGTCCAACAAATTTTCTTTCGAAGCACCTTTCGTCAAAACCCTGCAGTGTCAACAATCATTGACCAGGTATTCCAGCTACTTGCGTACTATCTTCTCCGAAAACCTGTCACACAATTCAATCATTCATCATAACATATGTCAACTAATCTACTCAACTAATCCGTTCACACAACTTTTTCTCCGTCACTTTCTATTTTACTTCATACTCCTTTCACCAACGCAGACGTGTCAACACCACAAAGACGATTCATAGCCTGGGCGTCAATCGTAAGGTAGTTACTCGTAACAAGTACCAAGCCGCGAACAGCTAACAGGCAAACCGTTGTGCAAATAATTGAACATCATACATATCCCATTCGAACAAATCCAAATTCAAAAAAAAAACTATAAAAAAATATATAATAAAATGAGGAAACTAAAAGAACCCGTTCGGGTCCCTGCTCGGGCGCCATTGTAACGAATTTAATCGTTTTCGTATTTATTTTCAACATCATGTTGTCAACTTTGCTATTGCCGGATAGCTCTGGACGGAAATTGGCCAGAGTTTAGCTGACGCATGATATTGCTTGTTTAGTTATATTCTAAATTCAACATAGAACGATTTGAAAGGGAACGCAGACCAAATCCAAAACTAAAAAAAAACGTAATTCAGTCTCACACCTGATCGTAAGAAAAATGCACACGATATGTCAATAATTCAATCATACTCTCTCCCCGACATGATCAACCCCTATTGACTTCTTTAGCCTAGCATTCTAAAGTTGTCATACTATAAACCGAAAAATAAAATAGCATTAAACAGAAACAGACCTGAATGAAACGCACCAAAGGACAATTCTTAATGTCTTGTGACCGTTTTTAGACTTATCAAAAATGTATTCTACTCCTTCTCTTCCCTAAACAGATTCCAAACAAAATAAATATATTTGGTCAATCCTTTATTACCGATTAAAAAAAAAACAAAATTTAAATTAACCAAAAGAAGTCAATTTTTTTTTTTTTTAGAAAATTAATAAAATAAATTCAGTATGTAAATTATACTAAAGAAAAAAAATAAAATTAGATGATATAAGAATTTAAAAAAAAAAATTGTTTTTATGTTGGGGCCCTCAGTTGTATGTACGCCAAAAAAAAATAGCCTGATGTCGATGACACCAGACGACGCTATGCTAACCTCAGCAGACCTCTCGCCCGTCGCGAGCAAAATTTTGAATTTAAAAAAAAAAATAGAAAAAGAAATATTTTTATAACGGATAACGGCTTCGCGTTCAAAAAAAATCAAAAGTAAATAGAGACTTTAAAAGAATTCATCAAATAGGAATTTTGAACAAAATTTAAAATTAACTGGTTTTATTCTATTTCTCTATTTTATGAATTGTCTTCCTTTGTCTTCTCCTTTAAAAAAAAAAGGTTAAAACAAATAAAAAAAAATTATTCTTTTTTTTTCTTCTTTTAAAAAAAATTATAGAAAAAAAAAAAAAATATAAATGACTAAATCGGAATTAGCTCTGGTAACCCCAGTGAAAGAAGTTCAACCTTCGCCCGTTGTCGCTAATATCAATCAAATTATTGTTTATAAGTTCAATGTGCCAAGTTTTTAAGTTTTCACGTGTAGTGTGAAGGAAAAAAAAGCGGATAACTTATTAAATAAAAAATAAAAAAACAAAAGGATTAGGATCTCTCCAATGGAATAAAGAAAAAGGTAAGTAATATTGTGTGTTCGTAACTTCTCGTTTCTCACAACAGGAAAAAGTTTTAAATATAGGATAAATTAACCTGCAAAAATTTGTTTGTGTGTGATCGTAAACAACGAGTTTACGATCCGTGAAATTCAAATTTTAGTGAAGTGAAATAATAATAAAAACTAAGCCCTAATCAAGATAAAAAAATTTAAAAAGGATGAAAATAGAAAAAAAAAGGAAAAAAATACCATCACCGTTTACTCAAAAGAAATTCAGAAATAGATAAATAAAATTATTGTGTAGATTTCAAAGTGATACTCCCTTTGTGAGTCGATCGGAAAATCGCCTCCTTTCTCTCTTTTCTCCAGCGATGCACCCAAAGAAAAAAAAAAACTTCAACGCGTCTGCTCCGGTCAAAAACTTGAATCCAAAAGCGATTTTTGGCGCCAATTCACCTCCCTTTATAAGTTTTAGGGGGTGGGTAATTTGTGGGATTTTCCGCGGAATTCGGAAAATCGGAAAAACTAATGATTTTTTTGGTCGACAAAATAATCAAATCTAACAAAAAAATTAATGTGAATTTGTGTCAGTTGAATCTTTGTGTGCTGAATGGTTGTTCCACGGAAAATTTGTGAAAAACCGAATGAGAATAGAGGTCGCTAGTGCCGGTTTTTCTAAGAATTGACCCCAAAATTTCCCAATTGAAAAGCGCGGGAAACTTCCACTATTTTTTTTCGACAGTTTAGTTATATTTGATTGATCTAGTTTTTCTGTGTAGTGATATAACATTCGTGTACCAGAAAACCTTTATTGAAACCCCTTTTCACCCAGTGCATGTTAGTTTTTGTGTTTGGGCCCGTGAAAGTTTTGAAGGTTATACAGCTGTCACCGGAACTGATGTTTTTGGGTCCTAGGGCGGAATACCTGTCTAACGGTCCCAACAACATCGACTCACGGTGATACATTCCTCTATGTTATTCGTTTGTTTTGTTTATATGTGAATTGTCCCTTTAATGTTGGTATGTTATGGTGTTTGGTCCGTGATTAATATTTGATCAAAACTAATGTTTGGATGTGCTTATTTTAGCTTTCCATCCAAAGGAGGACATAGAAACAAAAACGGCGACAAACGGGTTTAAATCATCAGAGGATCAGCATCGGTTTAACAGCGAGGGTATCCAACAATTCCCCAGGACAACAACATCAGATAAGTATCCTATCACCTTTAATTTTCCTAAACGAACGCAATACTTTGTGTTTCCTTTTTTTCCCTTCAGATTACCACTCACCGGGAATACGAAACCACCACGAAACGAAGCTCAAAGAAAGCGTACGTTTCAGGGGGGGGGGAGGCAGAAGAGACCGATCCGTGGGAGGGAAATGAACGAAGCGCATCCCCTAATAATTTTTAAAGTAAATTTGGTCACGCGAAACGAAATGGTAAACTGGAGGAACCAAAAAATCCCATAATTATTAAGTCGTTGTCTCATATTGATTTGAATTCCGTTATTAAAACGTAAAACAAGCCAATATTGCATTTTTTTTTTAATCGAAAAAAAGTTCATGATTATAACTTGTGAAACGCGTCATCTTAATCTTCACTTCTTAGCCATTTCCTTTGCATTTGGTCAACAAAGAATGTATTACTCGATACGCCAAAAACCAGCGAAAAATTAAAGTAGGAAAAAAAAAACAACACACCGAGATTGTCGTACACGGAAAATGATTAAAAAATGTGAAATAAATAAAGAACTTATCTCCCACAATAAAAACCAACGAAATTTCAATTCAATTTGCATAAAAATCTCAAACTTGATATAAAACGACGACACCTAAAAATTCATAAGAGACTCATAAGGAAAAAAAACTACGAAAGAAAATCAAAAGACCCAATGAAAAACACCATCACAGCCTTATAAATGTCAAAATCTTATAACAAAACTAAAATCAAAATAATAAAAAAAACAGCCTCCCAAATGTGTTCTGGCGACACCCAGAAAACCAACGAAATCAAAAAACCAAAAAAAAAAAAATAACCAAAACTGACAAACATGACAGAAATATTTGTAAATGATCGTAAATAACTTCAATTAATTACTAGCAATTAACGGAAACACTTTCAGGATATTTTAAAGGTGTGGAGTAATGTTCTTAAGACACCTTCATTCTTTCTCTCCCCCCGCCACCCCTTTCATTGCTAGTCCATCGCGCGACGGTTCTTTCGTTTTCTTTTCAATTTTTTTCGTCGTCGATTGTAGATTTCGTCTCATATATTTTGGAGCCAACAAATTAAATACGAAAATGTAAAATTGATACGATCTGGTATAAAAATGTGTTTTAAGTTACAGTTACGGTTGATAAAAATTTAAAAAAAAAAACGCATTTTTGGTTATAAAAATTATTGTTATTACTATTATTCGGATAATAAAGAATTTCTGTTTTAAAAAATCGGTGTTGGTATCGAATTCTCGTGTGGAAATTATTGTCGAAATGTTTTTCGATTAAGAAACACACTCTCGAATCGACGTCAGATGCCAAAATTGAGATTTTTTCTGGCGTTCTTGAACTTTTCTTTTCTTTTTGTATTCATGAAAAATTTCGATCTCTTAATTTTGCCTAAAAAACATTTCCTGAGTCGATTGGAGCATTGTTACAAAAATGTATTTCTGTCTGTCTGTCTGTCAGTTTGTCTGTCAGTCTGTCTGTCAGTCTGTCTGTCAGTCTGTCTGTCAGTCTGTCTGTCAGTTTGTCTGTCAGTCTGTCTGTCAGTCTGTCTGTCAGTCTGTCTGTCAGTCTGTCTGTCAGTCTGTCTGTCAGTCTGTCTGTCAGTCTGTCTGTCAGTCTGTCTGTCTGTCTGTCAGTCTGTCTGTCAGTCTGTCAGTCTGTCAGTCTGTCAGTCTGTCAGTCTGTCAGTCTGTCAGTCTGTCAGTCTGTCAGTCTGTCAGTCTGTCAGTCTGTCAGTCTGTCAGTCTGTCAGTCTGTCAGTCTGTCAGTCTGTCAGTCTGTCAGTCTGTCAGTCTGTCAGTCTGTCAGTCTGTCAGTCTGTCAGTCTGTCAGTCTGTCAGTCTGTCAGTCTGTCAGTCTGTCAGTCTGTCAGTCTGTCAGTCTGTCAGTCTGTCAGTCTGTCAGTCTGTCAGTCTGTCAGTCTGTCAGTCTGTCAGTCTGTCAGTCTGTCAGTCTGTCAGTCTGTCAGTCTGTCAGTCTGTCAGTCTGTCAGTCTGTCAGTCTGTCAGTCTGTCAGTCTGTCAGTCTGTCAGTCTGTCAGTCTGTCAGTCTGTCAGTCTGTCAGTCTGTCAGTCTGTCAGTCTGTCAGTCTGTCAGTCTGTCAGTCTGTCAGTCTGTCAGTCTGTCAGTCTGTCAGTCTGTCAGTCTGTCAGTCTGTCAGTCTGTCAGTCTGTCAGTCTGTCAGTCTGTCAGTCTGTCAGTCTGTCAGTCTGTCAGTCTGTCAGTCTGTCAGTCTGTCAGTCTGTCAGTCTGTCAGTCTGTCAGTCTGTCAGTCTGTCAGTCTGTCAGTCTGTCAGTCTGTCAGTCTGTCAGTCTGTCAGTCTGTCAGTCTGTCAGTCTGTCAGTCTGTCAGTCTGTCAGTCTGTCAGTCTGTCCGTCTGTCCGTCTGTCAGTCTGTCTGTCTGTCTGTCTGTCTGTCTGTCAGTCTGTCAGTCTGTCAGTCTGTCAGTCTGTCAGTCTTTCTGTCAGTCAGTCCGTCTGTCAGCCTGTGTACAAGATTTCTCAAAAACTACTAGAGCCAGAGCAATGAAATTTTACAGGCATGTTGGGTCCTGGAATTGGACGATCCTGTGAAAATCCGTTAACTGAAAGTACCCAAAGTGGCGACTTTTTAAAAATCGCACTTTCGTTTTTTGTGGTTTACTCCGAAACTACGCGTTTTTAAGTAATCTTACGTGTAACAAAACTTGGACACAAGACAATTTTCTACATTTTTCTATTTTACTAGAACTTTGTATCTCAAGCCGTTAGCGAGATATACCGTTATTTAAAAAAAATCAGTTTTTTGCGATTTTCTCGGAAAACAACGGGTACTCGGTGGTTTAATGTAGGTTGTGAATTGAAGAGAATAATGTTTTCCATAATTTTGTCTGTTACCGTTAATCGATATCTTTTACCGTTATCGAGATATCATTTTTTTTGCGAATTGCTTGCAAACTAACGGTATTTCGAAAAAAAAAACAGTTTAAAGCAGAATTAAAGGTATTAAAATTCTCTACATTTTTGCCCTGTACCGTTAATCGAGATCTTTTACCGTTATCGAGATAATTCAGATTTTGTCAAAACAAAATCTTGTTTGTTTAAAAAAAAAACTCCAAAAATCTTTTTCGTTGTGTTATAAATTGCACAGGAACGTATATTTTGTATAAGAAAGTCATGTGTTGTTCCTTTTTGTGTGGGAAAACAGAAACACGATCACTAAAAATGACAAAAAAAAATACTTGATATTTCGATTGAAGGTAAATAACTGTTTTTTTTTTGCCTGCGGCACATTTTTTGTGCAACTATCGTGTTTGATTTCTACTGTTTGATACATTGTAACACTAAGATAGCATGATTCCGGGACATAATTTTGGTTCCCTGGACGCCCGGACAACATACCTAAATCCGGGACGTATGGGCATCCCGCTATCTATAACGGTTTGAGATACGAAGCTCTAGTGAAACACAAATGTGCAGAAAATTTTATTATTTTCAAAGGTGACTTTTTGAAAATTTTACCAAAAAAAAAAATTGTTAACTGATGGGGTCTCGTAGAATAAAATATTAGTATCAAAATATTGATATTCGAGGCGAGGCATTCAACCGTATATGAAAACAAATGTTTACCTTTTATCGCATAATGTTCACACGTGAAATCAACAGCGTATAACTATAACACGTATCTACAGCAGGACATTCAAGTGGTGGGCGGACAGCAGCCGAATAGAATACAAAAGGAGGAGGCAGGGGGGGGGGAGATGATGTTTCATGCCGATTGACTGAATGTGGTCAGCTACAGAGTCAGTATATTCGTATCATCCCTAAACGATAAACACAAAAGTTTAACAATCGATTCTAATCCTATTGTCAGTGCGGTCACAAAAACCGGTGTTTGTTCACCGAAAAAAAGGAGCACAAAAAAAAACCGGAGAACATTTCAACATACCTACATTTTTATAACTGCATAGACACAGATTCCGTAAAATGTGTGCAGAGATAGGATATCCCAGTAAACCAAGCTCACATCAAGTAAGACTGCATTAGAGGTTGTTTGATGTGAAGTCAAGGATAAGGTCGTATTTTTCTAGTATTATTAGGGCAACCATTTTGGTTTTTTTTTTTGTAAATCTGGGACAGATTCAGAACCGATTACAACATTTATCAACATACACTAATAATAAAAAAGAAAGATAATAAACAAGAAGGCCAACACCATGTCAGGAAGGTGGTGGGGGGGGGGGGGGGGGCGAAAGCGATCCCTGCCACGGCGTCAAAATCGCCATTTCCCGGACTCAAAATTTTAGATAAGTACAAAAAACCCAAACCGATAACTTACAACATGATTAAATTTGTTTTTCCATAATTTGGTAAATTTACTTTTAGCAAGTTAATCGGCTAGACATTGAGGCTGGATCTTCTAGTATAAAGTCGCCCATCTAAAAGTCACTTTTGACATAGATGTGCCCCTTTATGCTAGATCCAGCCCCAATATCTAACCGATTAACGCCTTTATGCCCATCTAAGTCGACATTTTGAGACATTCATCAAATTCGGACCCCTCAAAGGACAAAACATGGAAATACGTTTCTCTAGCAACTGTTAGATCAACTGTAAGATCATGGATTGCCTTCTCGACCTCTTTTCGCCACAAATTGTCCACCATTTAAGGCGTCCGGAGGATTCTTCTTGAATGCGCCAGGGGGCAGCAAATGCAACCATAGAAAAATAGTCCCTCGGACACAATTTTTTATGGTGTCCGAGGGACTATTTTTGTATGGTTGCATTTTGCTGCCCCCGGGCGCATTCAAGAAGAACCAAAATAGCGCCCAGACGCCCTTTAATAGGAGACAGCGTCCGGGGAAAAAGATGGGGGATGGCAACCCTAATTTAAGGGTATATTTGACTTTGGCATTTAAAAATTTTCACCTGCGACGCAATAATTTCTATCTGTAAGCTTTTTTTCACAAGAATTTTTCCTGCGGCGCAATTTCTTTTGCTAACCGAACAACTAAGATATTTTTTTTTATAATACAGTAGAATTCCGAAAATTCGTACCCCGATAATTCGTATATCCCGCTAATTCGTATGAATTTGCTGGTCGCTTGAAATACGAATTATCGGGATTCTACTGTAGATTGATAAAACTTGATAAAACGCAATAATTTCTACCTGCAAGCAGTTTTTTTCACAAGAATTTTTCCTGCGGCGCAATTTCTGTGGCTAACCGAATCTATTTTTGATATTAGACAACCGCAATCAAAAATTGAAACAAACCTCTTATCTCTGATTGGTCTTTTAAAACTTCCAAGCATATACAAAAATGCGTTTTACCATTTTTTATGGTGTCCGAGGGACTATTTTTGTATGGTTGCATTTTGCTGCCCCCGGGCGCATTCAAGAAGAACCAAAATAGCGCCCAGACGCCCTTTAATAGGAGACAGCGTCCGGGGAAAAAGATGGGGGATGGCAACCCTAATTTAAGGGTATATTTGACTTTGGCATTTAAAAATTTTCACCTGCGACGCAATAATTTCTATCTGTAAGCTTTTTTTTCACAAGAATTTTTCCTGCGGCGCAATTTCTGTTGCTAACCGAACAACTAAGATATCTATTTTTTATATTAGGCTGATAAAACTTGACAAAACGCAATCATTTCTACCTGCAAGCGGTTTTTTTCACAAGAATTTTTCCTGCGGCGCAATTTTTGTTGCATACCCAACAACTAAGATATTTTTTTTTTATAATACAGTCGAATTCCGAAAATTCGTACCCCGATAATTCGTATATCCCGCTAATTCGTATGAATTTGCTGGTCGCTTGAAATTTTTCCTGCGGCGCAATTTCTGTGGCTAACCGAATCTATTTTTGATATTAGACAACCGCAATCAAAAATTGAAACAAACCTCTTATCTCTGATTGGTCTTTTAAAACTTCCAAGCATATACAAAAATGCGTTTTATCAACTTGTTTTTGTCTAGAAGGGAAGGTGGTGCCAAATACGGATTTTGCCCCGGATGCCGCTTTGCATTGGCACGACCCTGGTCGCGGCGGCGTCGCTGGTTTCTTTGGCAAAAAATTCATCATTTGGTTTAAATACTTTTCATTTGAATCAAACACAAAAACCGTCATTGCAAATATGACGAAATTTTTTATTTGATTCAATTGTTTTTTTCGTTGAATCTAATGGTAAATTTCTATCAGTGTATGCCATTCATGGTTTGCAGTTGACATAAATACTGCTTGGATATAAATCACTTGAATGGCAATTATTTTTCCAACTTTCATTTTTTTTTCCCTCGTACTTGTAAATCCTTGATCAGCCAACTGATGGTGGTGTGCTGGGCGATGAGTGTCTTTGCCGATTTCGGGAATTATTCGTCTTGATAAGCGCACACTTTTACGTTCTTAATTCATTTCCGCACAATGGAATTATCGGTTGTGTTTTTTTCCGCTCTGACGCCACCACAACTTTCACGCAAGTAGTATTAAATGTCCGTTCAATGCTTAGACTTTAATCGCCTCCTCATTGTCGATATCATTGTTACATCGATTGAGTGTTGGCAGTGGAGGGAAGGGGGGATTCCCCCAAAATCCTTGTGTCAATTGGAAGTAGATTTGTTCCATCCAAACGGTTTCACTATTCCTACGCATATTGCGTGGAGATCGCAAGCCGCATCTATCATATAATAGGCTTGTCTGTCTGTCTGTTCGCTTGAAACTCGAAAACCACCGAATCGATTTGAATGAAACTTTCAACGGAGCTTACACGTTCGGATTAGTAAGATGGAGAATCGTTAGTCTGAATTGGGCTTTAAGCGTATACGATTAAAGCGATTATGATTGAAGCGATTACGATTGAAGCGATTACGATTGAAGCTTCTCGACCAATGAGATCAAAGCTTTAAACGATAGGAAAATGAAAGCTTTGATCTCATTGGGCGAGGAAGCTTAATCGCAATCGCAATCGTTCGTCTGAATTGGGCTTTAAATACTTTCGACAAATTTTGTTGTGTGAAAAAAATTTTCGTGAATTTTGAGTGAAGATTTTCTAAGCCAAAAATCCCTTTTTTTAACAGAGAAACCTCTGAGGCAGATAAAGGCATAATTATTTTAAAAAAAAGTCGGATTAGCGTTTGTCAATCGCAATTTCTTGCCACTAACCTCAACCCCATCACCCTGACCTCAACTATCCTCAGCACACCCACCCTCCCCCGACCATCCTCCCCTCCTTATCATTTGGCGAGCTCTGATTATCTGACATCGTTTTCGTTTACTTTTTCTATGGCTACGGATTTGAAGTCTAGTCTGTTGACCGGTTCCTCCGTCTGTCTGGCCCGTCACTAACCAATTTTGTCACCTTTTCAACATTTCGGTCTAGTCGATGAAGTTATCTGTCGTGCAGCACACCACATCGTCCTCCTGCCCGACTTTGACCACAACATGTGGAACTTTAGAGCAGAGTCAACGGACAAAGGGCTTTTTGTCACGGAATGAAATCCAATACGAACCACTAATCGGTACCGCCGCCGCCGGTGGCAGAAACGTGCATTAGTCGTTCTGATGGGAAATTTCTCTGACCCAAGTTTCACCCCCCTCTCATACGATTGTATATCGCCTGGTCAGCGTGAGTAGCCTTCGACTCTGTACTATATATCAATAGAGGGTGTCTTCCACCCTGCCATATAACAAGAAAAAAAAAACGAAAAAGAAGAAAAAAAAAACACTTGCACACTTCTTAAACTACTCGCAACAGGACCGGCCCATTCCACCCTACACGTCGAGCCTCCAGAAAGCACAGTGCACCTCATCCTCTCGAAAGGGTCTGTTCGGTTTAGTGTGAAAATTGAACCCAACTCAAAGTCCATCCGCAGTGGCCAAGCGATGATGATATCCGGTGGTGTTTGAATAACAACCCCCGCAAGGTGATTTCCGAAGTTCTTCACCCTAGAATGTCTGATGCTACCGGCCGGCGGCGGCCGCCTACTGTTGTTTACTTTTTTTTTATATATATACGTAAGTTGTATCTTGTCTTGTCTTGTTGTTGTTGGTTTGTTTGTTTATTTTTTTTCGTGTGTCCGGCATGTTATCCTTTTGCGTGTATCCTGTCTCTAACTACACCCGCCACCCCCCACACTCCACTTCTCATTCCGTTCAAAAAATCACTCTGCGTTGGGGTGTCGGTTGGTCGCCACCCTTAAGGGCTGATGTTGAACTTATGTTTTGGGTGGGGGAGGGGTGGTGATGGGTTGTTTCTTACGTTCATGTTTCCCTGTCTGTTGCTCCGTTGTTGACGTTTTATTTGTGTCCGTATCCGTATCCGTGTCCGTTTTGTCCTTTTTTGTATGACTCGGGGCTATCGTAGTCAGTCGTCGTGTTGTTCTGGTGCCCTATTTATGTCCGGTGACCCAATAACATATTATGGCACTTATGTACGTATGCTGCTCTCTGGCATAGATTTTTTTCCCCCGAGTTTTTTTATTTTATTTTATTTTTTTCATTTCTTCGATATGGTCCGTTTGCTGTGTTATCTTATCGTCGGTCAGGTGGATTCTCAATCGGCTGGATTATAGCCATTCGATCGGCAAAACAGATTTTTAGGATGGAATCACCAAAATATGTGTGTGTATTTTTTGTGCACATCTACCTGTGTGTATGATATCCTAACAAACACCTGAAGGTTGTTGCTTTCCTGTCGTACCTGTCGATCGTCAAAATTGGAATACCCGGAATCGAGTCGGGATATCGGATGAATAAGTCGGCAGCAGGTGGTTCTGTTTTTTTTTTCTTTGTAGGTCATCAAATTCTAGGTCATCCCGAAGTAAAGTTTCCACGTGCATTGCCTGAATCAGACTATCCAGAGTTAGGGTCGCTGACATCCAGTCCAAAAATAAATTCTGACTTCAAGGACATTTACTGCCCTTTAAAGATGATCCGCCATTTATCGAAGTTGTGTCTTTCTTTTTACGTTTTTTTTTTGTTATATAATGCAAAAAAACGTAAAATGTTTACACAAGAGGAGCAACATTTAAAGGGTACTATGAAAACCGTAAGAAAAATCGAATATTGAAAACCAGGACGTCTTCTTGCCAATTCTTTGAATAGATTTTGTAAGCAGGGAAATTCATTTCAAATGTTTTATGCTTTATTGTGCAGGATTTTGTTTCCAGTTCCATTAAATTCTATAATATAATACAAGCACTGTATGTTTTCATGTTTGTAGGTAAATTTTTGCTCGAAAACGGCTCTATAGATTTGCATGAAATTTTTGTACTTATACACGGTGGAAAAGAACCATGCAATAATTGGCGTTTTTCGTGCCCTTGGGTTAACTTTTGAACCCGCGTAGTTTTCACATTGGTTGAGTAATTTTTGAAAAGGTCACAGTCTCTAGTTTCATCCATATATGACGTCAAAAGCCACCGAATTGCAGGGGGATGGTGCGGGGTTAACGAACTTTTTTGTGATTTTTCACAGAAATCATGGAGAAAGGCCTTTAACCCCTCACCATCCCTCTGCAATTCGGTGGCTTTTGACGTCATATATGGATGAAACTAGAGACTGTGACCTTTTCAAAAATTACTCAATGGCTGCGTTCAGACGCAGTCGAAACTGGTTGACTTCACCAAGTTTCCACTCGATTTTACGGGCCAGACGCTATCGGGTGTATGCGGGGAATTCACCTGCTGGCTAGGCCGGGTGAACTTGGTTGAAAACACATACACACATAGAATTTAATGGTGGGGGTTCACAAAATTTTTCTAGCTACACGCACACATTGACATAGCATGTGTAAATATACTGCAGCGCAAAAGTTGAAAAACACTACGTGAGAACGCAAGCAGGTTTTTTCACCCAGAGTAACTTGGTTGACTTCAACCAGTTTCCACCACGTCTGAACGCGGCCAATCAAAGTGAAAACTTCATTGTTTCAAAAGTTAGGTTAGGGGCAAAATCGTACATCGTTCTTTGGGTCGATTTTTTAAACTTTTGTACCATATGGGTGTAGATTAGATTTACAGCCGTATTCTGGCGTTGTGATACTTAAGTCACAAGTCCATAGAATTTGAGGCTCTTGTGACCGAGTTGTGACTAGTGACCGTAGCTAGAATAAGGCTGTTAGTATACCGTTTGTAACGCATCGAGCTAATCGTCAGACACAAAAATGAACTACACCGCATGTCCGTCCGTTTGCCTGTCTATTCGTCCGCCCGCCCGTCTGTCCGCCCGTCCGTCTGTCCGCCCGTCCGTCTGTCCGCCCGCCCGTCTGTCCGCCCGTCCGTCTGTCCGTCTGTCCGCCCATCTGTCTGTCTGTCTTTTTGTCTGTCTGTCTGTCTGTGAGCACCACAACTTTCGAAACGATTGAGCTAGGGACTTGAAATTTTGTATGGTCACGTTTCTCGTAAATGGCTAGGCTAAGCTCTTGGACAGGCAAAATTGGACCATTATTTGCCCCTCCCCCTTCTCCCATACAAATTAAATGGTTTTTTGCAATTTCCCCGAAAAGGGTGAGTCATTTTGAAAAATTTATAAACGCGAAATGTGTTGAGAAAAGGATTTTACCAAACTGTTCCATACATCAAAGTCCAATCGGACCACTCTTTTCTTCTCACTCTTCTATACAAATGGATTTTGTTAAATAAACATTTTCTCTGTTTTGTAGCCTGACAACTGTAGCTTTTATTATGTTTTGATAATTTTTTTTCACGAAATTCTCGAATCGCTAAATTCTTTAAATTGATTTTCTATGTGTTTTCTTCAAAAAAATCTTGGCAAGTATGATTTTTCTCTCGGTGTAAGAAATTTGAAGACATCAAACCAGTCTTAATTACGATTCTAAGTGGCAGTAATTGAACTGAAATGAAATCCCAAAAAAAAAAAAATTGTAATAATAATAATCTCGGAAAAAGGATTACCTGGGATTTGTGTGCACAATACAGACAAGAATCAGTCGGACCACAGCTGCAACTGCTTTAAGTCCTTTTCTGTCAGCGTTTTCGTCATTTAAGAAGAGATTCTTTGTGTGTCGTTAAATAGCGGTCCATTCATTCAATATGACTCGGCCATACTGCATTCTTTAATTAAAATTGAAGTATGAAAATTGTGGACGACAATGGCCAGGGGCAAGTAACGTTTCTCGATGGGGTGAGGAAAATCTAAAGAAAAGGGATGTCAATCAGAACCGGTCCGGTTATACTCGTCGTGGTGGTAATCAAGACGCGACGCGGTCGGTACTCGTTTTACTCGATTTCGACTGGTAATTATTACCTATTATTAATTACAGAATAATTCCAAGATTATGACAATATCCACACCCTATAGGTATGATAGAGTCTTTGCCACTCTTCTTTAACCTTCTTTAGACTGCCGGACAGTGTTTCGAGTGGAACACGTTTTCCGACAATTGCCAAAAAAAATCAATTTCGGAACTTTAATATTTCAACAAAATTTGGTTTTATTAAGAAATATTTGCCACATTTAAAACTGCTTTAATTTTTTTTTATCATTTTTATATTGCTCTTCTATAGTGGGAAAGTATTGTATTCGTAACGGAGACAGACTCGAAAGTTTCTGATTAGAACAAAATCCGTTTCAGGCTGTCTTTTGGTTTGTCAGCCCGGTCTGTCTGTCGGTCTTTCTGTTAGTCTGTCTGTCTGTCGGCGTGTCTTTCGGTCTGTCTGTCAGATTTCTAAAATTTCAAAATTCTGGTTCTGGCTCTGGTTTCTAAAATTTCGAAAATTTGGTTCTGGTTTCGGTTTCTAAAATTTCGAAATTCTGGCTTTGGTTTTTGTTTCTAAATTTTTAAAAATTGGTTCTGGTTTCTAAAACTTTAAACCCCCCCTTCCCCCCTAGGGCAACCACGATTTAGGCATGTTGTGTCGGAATCTAAATTTTAGTCCCGATTTATCCGATTTAGCTTCCCCAACATTTCAAAATTTGGTCCTGGTTTATAAAAATTTCAAAAAGTTTACACAGAACGCGGCGTAATGATTACAATTAAGAGCTACACAGTCTCAAGTGAAAATTAACTTGATTTTTGTTCATTTTACCGTTCATTTTAACATTTTAACGTTCCATAAATAACCGGCACGGAACTTGTAAAAAATACGAATAAAGAGAAAAGCACCGCATATCCAATTTGGTAGAAAATCGGCAGAAAAATGCGCCGCTGGCGAAAAAAGTGTAATTTACAGCGATCTTTGTCGAAGTAGAGTATATTTTGCAGTTTTTTCAAGCGCTTGATAAATTATAACACTAGATTGTATATATCTGGGACGAAAATTTAGTTTCCGGGACAAGAACTTAGTTTTCGGGGCAAAAATTTAGTTTCCGGGACAAAAATTTAGTTTTCGGGGCAAAAATTTAGTTTCCGGGACAAAAATTTAGTTTTCGGGGCAAAAATTTCGTTTCCGGAACAAAAATTTAGTTTTCGGGACAAAAATTTAGTTTCCGGGACAAAAATTTAGTTTTCGGGGCAAAAATTTAGTTTTCGGGGCAAAAATTTAGTTTTCGGGAGGAAAATTTAGTTTCCGGGAGGAAAATTTCGTTTCCGGGACAAAGATTTAGTTTTCGGGACAGAAATTTAGTTTCCGGGACAAAAATTTAGTTTCCGGGACAGAAATTTAGTTTTCGGGACGAAAATTTAGTTTTCGGGACAAAAACTTAGTTTTCGGGGCAAAAATTTAGTTTCCGGAACAAAAATTTAGTTTTCGGGGCAAAAATTTAGTTTCCGGGACAAAAATTTAGTTTTCGGGGCAAAAATTTAGTTTTCGGGGCAAACATTTAGTTTCCGGGACAAAAATTTAGTTTCCGGGACAAAAATTTAGTTTCCGGGACAAAAATTTAGTTTCCGGGACAAAAATTTAGTTTTCGGGGCAAAAATTTCGTTTCCGGAACAAAAATTTAGTTTTCGGGACAAAAATTTAGTTTCCGGGACAAAAATTTAGTTTTCGGGGCAAAAATTTAGTTTTCGGGAGGAAAATTTAGTTTCCAGGACAAAAATTTCGTTTCCGGGACAAAAATTTCGTTTCCGGAACAGAAATTTAGTTTTCGGGGCAAAAATTTAGTTTTCGGGAGGAAAATTTAGTTTCCGGGACAAAAATTTAGTTTTCGGGACAAAAATTTAGTTTCCGGGACAAAAATTTAGTTTTCGGGGCAAAAATTTAGTTTCCGGGACAAAAATTTAGTTTTCGGGACAAAAATTTAGTTTCCGGGACAAAAATTTAGTTTCCGGGACAAAAATTTAGTTTCCGGGACAAAAATTTAGTTTTCGGGGCAAAAATTTCGTTTCCGGAACAAAAATTTAGTTTTCGGGACAAAAATTTAGTTTCCGGGACAAAAATTTAGTTTTCGGGGCAAAAATTTAGTTTTCGGGAGGAAAATTTAGTTTCCAGGACAAAAATTTCGTTTCCGGGACAAAAATTTCGTTTCCGGAACAGAAATTTAGTTTTCGGGGCAAAAATTTAGTTTTCGGGAGGAAAATTTAGTTTCCGGGACAAAAATTTAGTTTTCGGGACAAAAATTTAGTTTTCGGGACAAAAATTTAGTTTCCGGGACAAAAATTTAGTTTTCGGGACAAAAATTTAGTTTCCGGGACAAAAATTTAGTTTTCGGGACAGAAATTTAGTTTCCGGGACAAAAATTTAGTTTCCGGGACAGAAATTTAGTTTTCGGGACGAAAATTTAGTTTCCGGGACAAAAACTTAGTTTTCGGGGCAAAAATTTAGTTTCCGGGACAAAAATTTAGTTTCCGGGACAAAGATTTAGTTTTCGGGGCAAACATTTAGTTTCCGGGACAGAAATTTAGTTTTCGGGACGAAAATTTAGTTTCCGGGACAAAAACTTAGTTTTCGGGGCAAAAATTTAGTTTTCGGGACAAGAACTTAGTTTCTGGGACAAAGATTTAGTTTTCGGGACAGAAATTTAGTTTCCGGGACAAGAACTTAGTTTCCGGGACAAAAATTTAGTTTTCGGGACAAAAATTTAGTTTCCGGGACAAAAATTTAGTTTTCGGGGCAAAAATTTCGTTTCCGGGACAAAAATTTAGTTTTCGGGACAAAAATTTCGTTTCCGGGACAAAAATTTAGTTTCCGGGACAGAAATTTAGTTTCCGGGAGGAAAATTTCGTTTCCGGGACAAAAATTTAGTTTCCGGGAGGAAAATTTCGTTTCCGGGACAAAAATTTAGTTTCCGGGAAGAAAATTTAGTTTTCGGGACGAAAATTTAGTTTCCGCGACGATTCCGGGACGTATGTTCAGCCTACTCACCGAACAAGAAAAGTATGGACGCGAACGAGAAAAATATGGGCACTATGCCACCATTGCCACTCCCCCTCCCCCTTCCTTACCATTTTATCTCCCTTAAATGCGTTTTCATCATTAAATAGCTCGACAGTTGCAACTAACGAAGGAAATTAGATATGTTGGATTAAATTTTAAATAAAAAGTGAGAAAAAAAAACTGTTTTGATTTCTTAAGAAAGAAATGACAGACCCTTTCCTTGCGTGCGTAAACCCCCTAAAAATCGATCATATCTTCTGAAATCGATATGTAGGTACGGTTTTCGATGCTGTTTCTCATCTTAAGAATAATTTCTATCTGCCACCAACATATACGAATGAAGATGATTTGGACCGTTGGGCTGCCTGGATTCTTCATCCATAAAGTGCAACTGATCGATAGCCAATTGTCGTCAGAATCGTCGATTGTCGTTTATCCAAGGCATCGTCGTCGATACAGGACTGAGACAGAGACGCGTACTTTTTATAAGATTTATCTTTAGCGGTCAATCCTACCTACTAAATCGGTCCCGTCCTTCCTCTTACCGGGCATAAAAAACAAAACATTTAGCAGTTTTCCTAATCAACAATCATTGACTGGCCATGAGCGTATTTCGCATGTGTTTCGTCAAATTGCGATTGGTTGGGGCCCCATCATCTTCGCCGCGCCGTTGTTGTTGTTGTCGTCATCTACACACAAGTATCGGTTCGACAACGTGATGACGAAAATCAAAGATTTGATTTGATTCAAGTGTGCTTCTTTTGTATAAATTTCCCCTTTGGTCCACGAATTTCCTTAAATTATTCGCCCATCCGCGAGTGTTCTCTATTTCTTTGTGACATTACTTTTTGTTCTGTCTGTTTATGGGGTTTTTGTTCATTTTCTAAAGAAATTAAAATAATCTTGACGATGACAATGACAATGACGCGTAAGGAAAACTAACATAAAAAAAAAATGAAATCAGAGGAGACGCTTTAGGAACAAGAACCCAAGAATGACTACAGAAAGATCTCAAATTGATGCCGATTACCGAAAAAAATTAAAATTTTAAATTTTTCCGTTTATTTCTGTTTTACTGATTTACTGATTTTTAAATGCGCAATCGGTCAGAAATCATTTCTTATGGCCCCAGCCAAATGCCGATTGGCATAAAATAAGCTCTGGCCTGGTCTGGCCTGGCCTGCCCTTGCCTAGAGTCTTGACATTTTCTTATGCCCCATTATGTTATTTCTTATCTACATAATAAATCATACACTGAAATTCTATCATTGCCTTTGTCTCATCATTAGAGTCCGCACATTTTATTTTTTGAATTTCAATTTGAATTTTCACGAAGAAATTCAATTAACCACGATATTATGGCATGTAATATTTATGCTGCTATCTGATAACTAGGGCTGCCAAAAATATGCACTAAAAACGGCAAAATATGCACTTAAATATGCACTTTAAAAACATTAAAAATCCGAAATATAGTATATTTCACCCAAAATAGTGAACGGAACTTGTTAAAATGTGGTTAATTCGACTTATGTGGAAAATAAAAAAATTGAAAAAATAATAGTCTGTAAAAAAGATTGACATTTTGACTGACAAAAAATTTTTTTACTTGTTTCTAAATTGCAACTGTTAAATTTTAAGATATTTCGAAAAGAGGTTCAATACTTCATATTGTCTATGGTATAATCGGGGCTAAAACTTGTAGAAAAATCTCAGTTGTTGCTACCACAAAACTTTCTTCCACACAATCTACGACCCTGCGCAATTTACGCTATCCCTATCGTTTTGTCAACCAAAGACGACCTCAAAATGTACAAAATTTGAAATAACTTGAGAACGGTAAAAGATATCAATTTACGGTAAAAGGTAAAAATGTAGAAAATTCCATTGCCTTTAATTCGTTTTTTAAAAGTTTTTTCGAAAAACTGTTAGTTTGCAAGTAATTCGCAAAAATATATTTTTTACATTTTAATAAAAATATTTCAATAACGGTAAAACATAATGGATAATGGATAACTGTAAAAGACAAAATTGTGCAGAATGCCATTCTCATTAATTCATCTCATATATACAGTAAGCTAAAAACCATTTTTTTTTTCGAGATAATGGAAAAAAATTAATTTTTTTGAAATAACGGTTTATCTCGATAACAGGTTGAGATATCGAGTTATAGCTAAAGACAAAAGTGTGGGAAATTTTATTTTCTCCAAAAAACGCGTAGTTTGGGAGTAAATCGAGAAAAACGAAATTGCGATTTTTGAAAAACCGCCATTTTGGATACTTCCGGTTAACGGATTTCCACCAAAAGTTGATAGGATCGTCCCATTCCAGGACCCGACATGCCTATAAAATTTCATTGCGCTAGCTCTATTAGTTTTTGAGAAATCTTGTACACAGACTGACAGACAGACTGACAGACAAAAAGACATTTTTTAAATATGACTCCAATCGACTCAGGAGTGATCGGGAAATGTTTTTGAGGCAAAATTAAGAGGTCGAAATATACAATACTTTAATACAATACTTTGTTATACTTCGTAGAAGAAAGTAAAAACACATATTTATTTATTTTTAATATTTATTCTAGCTGAAACAGTCGAATTATAATTTGAATTGTACAAAAAAAATTTGGTTGTTCATGAAAGTTGTAAAATATGCAACTAAATATGCATTATATGCATTTATATGCATTTATATGCAAATATGCACTAACGTGTCAAATATGCGAAATATGCAACAACAAGTGACCTTCATTCGCTTCTAAACTTATTGATTCGGATGAATAAAAAACTCCCGGAGCCGAAATCATAACGAGAAGAAATATGCAAATGCATATTTTTGGCAGCCCTACTGATAACTAATAAATAATTTTATAAAAAACTCTCATGTGAACAGCATATGATTTTCTTATGCAAAATTCTACGTTCTTGCGTAATTTTACACCATAATCGGACGAAAAAATTTTTATTGTTTATAGAAATACGAATTTTTATTTGACAAAATCTGAAAAAACTCAATAACGGGAACAGTATAGGGATTCTGACGGTACTGTCGATAATTATCGACAAGCGACTTATGTGCACATATTCAACTTTCTTTTAATTGTGTTGGTGGATACAGCACACTAATGCAGGTTTGACTTCCAATGCGATTTCCTTCACTCGGGTAACACTAATGGTTTGACGTCTGGAAATCTATTCCACATTTCCAACATTTTTATCGACATTTCCAAGGGATATCGCTTGCTTTATGAGGTAGTGATAACAGTGCGTTTACGTAGAAGTTTAGCGCATACAAAATACCAAGAGCAGGCGATATTAAAATTTGATTAGGCATCTGCGGAGTCAACTTTTCAATTATTTCCACTGCCACTGCCTGTGGAAGCCTACACGGTTAGCAAAATTGGTGTAATTTTGATAAAAAAATGTATGCATAAAAATCCATCGGATTTTTTATCATTTTGATATATTTGCTATTTATCAAAACAAATGTATGGAATAAATGCGAAATTTTGTATCATTTCTACTTGATAAATCGTAGATTTATCAAAACGATAAGACTTTTTGTATTCAGTAATGTGATATAGAAAATTTGAGGGTAATTTAAAGCAATTTACACCACGATTTCCAACCGTGTATATATTTCTATAAACCTACAAAACACATAAATTTAAAGTTTTTAACCATACATAAATTACGCTTTTTTATCTTTCTTCGGGTATCGGAAAAGGATCTGACGCGTCCCGTAGATTTCGTCTCATTATTCGCATTTCATTCCTCCTAAAGTAATAATAAACGGGTACTGCGGAATTCATTATCTTTGGTAAATTATTAAAAACACTATCTAAAGTTTTTCGCGGTGCATTTGCGGCTGTCAAATTAAGAATTTTTGGGTTGCTTCTTACAATTGCAACTTATAAAATTCACATCGGGCAGGTAAAAAATTCTTCATCGCTGCGGATCTTCAAGAAAATTTCCTGACTTTAAAAAAATTCCCTTTTATCGACATTCCACTGGCGATAAGTATCGATTATGCTCAGAATCGGTGTACAGATATCGATTTCCGCTAAAAGGCGAAAACATAGAAAATTTTAATATCTTTACTTCTTCTTTCAAGTAGGGCTCCCAGGGGGAGTCGTAACCCACTTGACTCCGCTCTCACCCACCCTCTGGATCCACCCACCCTCTGGATATGCGAACCGGGCCAGTCGACGAATAGTGATTTTGTTGAAATTTTAACCTAGTGTTGCCAAAACAGTTTTATAAAAAAAAAATACCCCTTTTTAACCGACCGACTTCCAAAAAGGAAAAGGTTCCCAATTCGACATGAATGTATGTTCACGCCTAACTTTTTACTGGGTTGAACGATTTTGGTCGTCCCAAGGAGAAAGTTGTAGAGAAATTTTCTGGTTGTGCCCCGCTGCAAATTCCCTCCGCCCTCACTCGTGGCGCTATGCTTTCATACCCCCTCGCCTGCTAGATTCTACATCGCTTGAGATATCGAACTGAAATTTTTTGTGCTGTGTTCAATACAATGCCAGGAAGGACATTTTACATAGTTCCCACCAATTGACCCACCCCCTCAAAGCCCCTCGCCTGCTAGATTCTACATCGCTTGAGATATCGAGCTGAAATTTTTTGTCTTGTGTTCAATACAATACCCGGAAGATTCTTTGACTGAAGCCACATATCGTAGCTTAATCAAATTTTGCACACCTTTTATTTATGCCAAATTACATATTTTTAGCTGTTTGTTTTTTATTCTGATGAAAACTGTTATCTACAGCCCATATGAAACCTTGTTGTTATTTTTTTGACGGTCTACATTCCATATTTGAAAAACTGGCGGGTGTTCTGATATTTCCACAGCTCAGTGTTGCCATCTTCAAATAAAAAAAAAAATGACAATATCTCCGTGTCTTTACTCCTGTAGCACCCATTTATTTTGTGAAAAAAATGTAACTTTTCAGGAGACGAAAATAATGCGAAGATCTCGGGGAAAAAATTGAAATTCATGTTTTTAGTTTTTCGCCTGCCAGTCAAGTTCACGAGTAAATGCACACAGCATTAAAGTTCTGTTCTCAAAGAATGCAAAAACATACATTTTGAGGCAAATGTATGTTTCTGCATTCTTCTAACGCATTAGATCCTAACACATTAACGCCCGCTGTACTCAAACGAGTACACCAGATATATCTGTGATAATAAGTCAAAATAGCTTAAGTCGATTTTCAGCCAAGACCAGCATTTACAAACAGATCACTTTAGCTTTGCTAATGTAAAAAAGACGACATTCTAAAATATGTTTTTTCTTTCTTAAATTTTAATGTAAAAAAGACGACATTCTAAAATATGTTTTTTCTTTCTTAAATTCACAGGTGAACATCCGGCTGCAATGCAGACAAGCAGCGGAGTACCGTGTCCATCACATCTAGCTATAATAATTTTATGTATCTTCTCAATAACAGCATGCCATCAACCTATCATATCACAAGCAACGTCCATTTTATTCTACTCAACTTACATAAAGTCTAGTTGTTGATTAAAAAAAGAATAATAAAGTAAATTAAAATAAAAAAAAACCAACACGTATAAAATAAAGAGATAAAACGATCACAAGTTCAAACTAAAATTCTGAGAAAAATTGTAAATTTACGAAATAAGTTGAATTTAGTGTTTAACATTTAAAAAAATATATTGTATAAAAAAATTGAATAACAAAAAAAAAAGAAAAAAATAACTGAACAGCAAGTTAAAGTGTAAATTCTATAATATATAGTTAAAAATTATTTGTTTCTAATTTACTTTTAGATGAAAATTATATGAAAAATAAAAGAATTGAAAATAAAAGTGGAGAAATTATTTCTAGTAGTACAAAAAATATTTGTAGTAAATTTTGGGGTCGCTGATCGCGAATCCGCGGAAAATTTCCCTCGCGAATCCGCGGAAAATATCGCGCTAAATCCGCGGAAAATGTCGCTGATCGCGAATCCGCGGTCCGTTGTTCGATACGCCTTTCGGTTTGGCCAAAACCCCTAGGGTCTCAACGAAAAAATCGCGCTAGCGCGAAATTTTCGGCGGATTCGCGATCAGCGACCCCACATTACCCTACACACCAAGTTTCAGCGAAATCGATTTTTTTCAAAAAATCGCAAAAATCGATGGACTAACCGGGACCTGTAGCAGCACCCACTGGCAAAGTTTGGGTGCTCCGGGGCCTGTAGCAGCACCCACTGGCAAATTTTGGGTGCTCCGGGACCTGTACCGGCAGCCCACAGCGGTTTTTGCGTTTTTTCGAAAAAATTTTTGTCTCCGATCGGGCTGAAACTTGCTGTGTAGGGGTTTTGGGGGACGAGAAATCGAAATCCGTTATCCATTTTGAGCTAGCTCAATTTTTTGAGGTGCTCAAATTTTTTTTGCGTTTTTTCGAAAAAATTTTTTGTCTCTGATCGGGCTCAAACTTGGTGTGTAGGGGTTTTGGGGGACGAGAAATCGAAATCCGTTATCCATTTTGAGCTAGCTCAATTTTTGACGTTTTTTTTCGAAAAATTTTTTTGTCTCCGATCGGGCTGAAATTTGGTGTGTAGGGGTTTTGGGGGACGAGAAATCGAAATCCGTTATCCATTTTAAGCTAGCTCAATTTTTTGAGGTGCTCAAATTTTTTTTGCGTTTTTTCGAAAAAATTTTTTGTCTCCGATCGGGCTGAAATTTTGTGTGTAGGGGTTTTGGGGGACGAGGAATCGAAATCCGTTGTCCATTTTGAGCTAGCTCAATTTTTTGAGGTGCTCAAATTTTTTTTGCGTTTTTTCGAAAAAAATTTTTGTCTCCGATCGGGCTGAAATTTTGTGTGTAGGGGTTTTGGGGGACGAGAAATCCAAATCCGTTATCCATTTTGAGCTAGCTCAATTTTTTGAGGTGCTCAAATTTTTTTTGCGTTTTTTCGAAAAAAATTTTTGTCTCCGATCGGGCTGAAATTTGGTGTGTAGGGGTTTTGGGGGACGAGAAATCGAAATCCGTTATCCATTTTAAGCTAGCTCAATTTTTTGAGGTGCTCAAATTTTTTTTGCGTTTTTTCGAAAAAATTTTTTGTCTCCGATCGGGCTGAAATTTTGTGTGTAGGGGTTTTGGGGGACGAGGAATCGAAATCCGTTGTCCATTTTGAGCTAGCTCAATTTTTTGAGGTGCTCAAATTTTTTTTGCGTTTTTTCGAAAAAATTTTTTGTCTCCGATCGGGCTGAAATTTGGTGTGTAGGGGTCTTGGGGGAAGACAAATCGAAATCCGTTATCCATTTTGAGCTAGCTCAATTTTTTGAGGTGCTCAAATTTTTTTTGCGTTTTTTCGAAAAAAAATTTTGTCTCCGATCGGGCTGAAATTTTGTGTGTAGGGGTTTTGGGGGACGAGGAATCGAAATCCGTTATCCATTTTGAGCTAGCTCAATTTTTTGAGGTGCTCAAATTTTTTTTGCGTTTTTTCGAAAAAAATTTTTGTCTCCGATCGGGCTGAAATTTGGTGTGTAGGGGTTTTGGGGGACGAGGAATCGAAATCCGTTGTCCATTTTGAGCTAACTCAATTTTTGACGTTTTTTTTCGAAAAATTTTTTGGTCTCCGATCGGGCTGAAATTTGGTGGGTAGGGGCTTTGGGGGATGAGGAATCCAAATTTGTGGTCCGTTTTGAGCTAGCTCAATTTTTTGGAGGCGACCCTAGGGGTTTTGGCCGAACCGAAAGAGCTACCGAACAACGGACGACGGATTCGTGATCAGCGACCCCCCTTTACCCTTGACACCGAGTTTCAGCCAAATCCAAGAGATGAAAAAAATCGAAAAAAAGCATGGACTATAGTCCATGCTTTTTTTCGATTTTTTTCATCTCTTGGATTTGGCTGAATTTTGGTGTCAAGGGTAAAGGGGGGTCGCTGATCACGAATCCGTCGTCCGTTGTTCGATAGCTCTTTCGGTTCGGCCAAAACCCCTAGGGTCGCCTCCAAAAAATTGAGCTAGCTCAAAACGGACCACAAATTTGGATTCCTCATCCCCCAAAGCCCCTACACACCAAATTTCAGCCCGATCGGAGACAAAAAAATTTTTCGAAAAAAAACGTCAAAAATTGAGCTAGCTCAAAATGGATAACGGATTTCGATTCCTCGTCCCCCAAAACCCTTACACACCAAATTTCAGCCCGATCGGAGACAAAATTTTTTTTCGAAAAAACGCAAAAAAATTTTGAGCACCTCAAAAAATTGAGCTAGCTCAAAATGGATAACGGATTTCGATTCCTCGTCCCCCAAAACCCCTACACACCAAATTTCAGCCCGATCGGAGACAAAATTTTTTTTCGAAAAAACGCAAAAAAATTTTGAGCACCTCAAAAAATTGAGCTAGCTCAAAATGGATAACGGATTTCGATTCCTCGTCCCCCAAAACCCCTACACACAAAATTTCAGCCCGATCGGAGACAAAATTTTTTTTCGAAAAAACGCAAAAAAAATTTTGAGCACCTCAAAAAATTGAGCTAGCTCAAAATGGATAACGGATTTCGATTCCTCGTCCCCCAAAACCCCTACACACAAAATTTCAGCCCGATCGGAGACAAAAATTTTTTTCGAAAAAACGCAAAAAAAATTTTGAGCACCTCAAAAAATTGAGCTAGCTCAAAATGGATAACGGATTTCGATTTCTCGTCCCCCAAAACCCCTACACACCAAATTTCAGCCCGATCGGAGACAAAAAAATTTTTCGAAAAAAAACGTCAAAAATGGAGCTAGCTCAAAATGGATAACGGATTTCGATTCCTCGTCCCCCAAAACCCTTACACACCAAATTTCAGCCCGATCGGAGACAAAATTTTTTTTCGAAAAAACGCAAAAAAATTTTGAGCACCTCAAAAAATTGAGCTAGCTCAAAATGGATAACGGATTTCGATTCCTCGTCCCCCAAAACCCCTACACACCAAATTTCAGCCCGATCGGAGACAAAATTTTTTTTCGAAAAAACGCAAAAAAATTTTGAGCACCTCAAAAAATTGAGCTAGCTCAAAATGGATAACGGATTTCGATTCCTCGTCCCCCAAAACCCCTACACACAAAATTTCAGCCCGATCGGAGACAAAATTTTTTTTCGAAAAAACGCAAAAAAAATTTTGAGCACCTCAAAAAATTGAGCTAGCTCAAAATGGATAACGGATTTCGATTCCTCGTCCCCCAAAACCCCTACACACAAAATTTCAGCCCGATCGGAGACAAAAATTTTTTTCGAAAAAACGCAAAAAAAATTTTGAGCACCTCAAAAAATTGAGCTAGCTCAAAATGGATAACGGATTTCGATTTCTCGTCCCCCAAAACCCCTACACACCAAATTTCAGCCCGATCGGAGACAAAAAAATTTTTCGAAAAAAAACGTCAAAAATTGAGCTAGCTCAAAATGGATAACGGATTTCGATTTCTCGTCCCCCAAAACCCCTACACACCAAGTTTGAGCCCGATCAGAGACAAAAATTTTTTTCGAAAAAACGCAAAAAAAATTTGAGCACCTCAAAAAATTGAGCTAGCTCAAAATGGATAACGGATTTCGATTTCTCGTCTCCCAAAACCCCTACACAGCAAGTTTCAGCCCGATCGGAGACAAAATTTTTTTTCGAAAAAACGCAAAAAAATTTTGAGCACCTCAAAAAATTGAGCTAGCTCAAAATGGATAACGGATTTCGATTTCTCGTCCCCCAAAACCCCTACACAGCAAGTTTCAGCCCGATCGGAGACAAAAATTTTTTCGAAAAAACGCAAAAACCGCTGTGGGCTGCCGGTACAGGTCCCGGAGCACCCAAAATTTGCCAGTGGGTGCTGCTACAGGCCCCGGAGCACCCAAACTTTGCCAGTGGGTGCTGCTACAGGTCCCGGTTAGTCCATCGATTTTTGCGATTTTTTGAAAAAAATCGATTTCGCTGAAACTTGGTGTGTAGGGTAATGTGGGTCGCTGATCGCGAATCCGCCGAAAATTTCGCGCTAGCGCGATTTTTTCGTTGAGACCCTAGGGGTTTTGGCCAAACCGAAAGGCGTATCGAACAACGGACCGCGGATTCGCGATCAGCGACATTTTCCGCGGATTCGCGCGGAATTTTCCGCGGATTCGCGAGGGAAATTTTCCGCGGATTCGCGATCAGCGACCCCAAAATTTACTAGAAATATTTTTTGTACTACTAGAAATAATTTCTCCACTTTTATTTTCAATTCTTTTATTTTTCATATAATTTTCATCTAAAAGTAAATTAGAAACAAATAATTTTTAACTATATATTATAGAATTTACACTTTAACTTGCTGTTCAGTTATTTTTTTCTTTTTTTTTGTTATTCAATTTTTTTATACAATATATTTTTTTAAATGTTAAACACTAAATTCAACTTATTTCGTAAATTTACAATTTTTCTCAGAATTTTAGTTTGAACTTGTGATCGTTTTATCTCTTTATTTTATACGTGTTGGTTTTTTTTTATTTTAATTTACTTTATTATTCTTTTTTTAATCAACAACTAGACTTTATGTAAGTTGAGTAGAATAAAATGGACGTTGCTTGTGATATGATAGGTTGATGGCATGCTGTTATTGAGAAGATACATAAAATTATTATAGCTAGATGTGATGGACACGGTACTCCGCTGCTTGTCTGCATTGCAGCCGGATGTTCACCTGTGAATTTAAGAAAGAAAAAACATATTTTAGAATGTCGTCTTTTTTACATTAAAATTAGTTGTTATTTAATCCAAGTACAATTTTTGCGCCAGTCGTGCCGCTAGCGGATATTGATATTAAGCTGCTCGAGAAACTAATTGCAAACGGTTTGAAAATCAATGATATTAATTTTTTTTTGGGTTGGGGTTGGAAAAGCATAAAATTGAAATTTTTCAATTGACTAAAAATCCGAAAAAATGCTACCAGGGTAGCAGGAACGGCAGCAAGGCAAATCCGACACAAATCCAACTAAGGGCCTGTAACAGCACCCACTGGAAAATTTTGGGTGCTCCGGGGCCTGTAGCAGCACCCACTGACAAATTTTGGGTGCTCCGGGACCTGTAGCAGCACCCACTGGCAAATTTTGGGTGCTCCGGGGCCTGTAGCAGCACCCACTGGCAAATTTTGGGTGCTCCGGGGCCTGTAGCAGCACCCACTGGCAAATTTTGGGTGCTCCGGGACCTGTAGCAGCACCCACTGGCAAATTTTGGGTGCTCCGGGGCCTGTAGCAGCACCCACTGACAAATTTTGAGTGCTCCGGGGCCTGTAGCAGCACCCACTGGCAAAGCTGAAACTTGGTGTGAAGGGTAATGAGGGGTCGCTGATCACGAATTCGTGGTCCATTTTGAGTTATCTCTTAAGGTGTGGCAGCTATCCCCTTTTTTACCTAGTATTATTAAACGCTTTAAGTATATTTGATTTATTTATTACTTTCTTCTACGGAGTATAATAAAGTATTGTATTCATGAAAAATTTCGACCTCTTAATTTTGCCTAAAAAACATTTCCCGATCACTCCTGAGTCGATTGGAGTCATATTTAAAAAATGTCTTTCTGTCTGTCAGTCTGTCAGTCTGTCTGTCAGTCTGTCTGTCAGTCTGTCTGTCAGTCTGTGTACAAGATTTCTCAAAAACTAATAGAGCTAGCGCCATGAAATTTTATAGGCATGTTGGGTCCTGAAATGGGACGATCCTATCAACTTTTGGTGGAAATCCGTTAACCGGAAGTATCCAAAATGGCGGTTTTTCAAAAATCGCAATTTCGTTTTTCTCGATTTACTCCCAAACTACGCGTTTTTTAGTGGCCTTAAGTATGACAAAACTTGGAGAAAATAAAATTTCCCACACTTTTGTCTTTAGCTGTAACTTGATATCTCCACCTGTTATCGAGATAAACCGTTATTTCCAAAAAAACAGTTTTTTGCGATTATCTCGAAAACTAACGGGTTTTTGCTGACTGAATGTATGAAGTGAATTAATGAGAATGGCATTCTGCACAATTTTGTTTCTTACCGTTATCCGTTATCTTTTACCGTTATTGAGATATTTTCATTAATATGTAAAAAATCATATTTCTGCGAATAATTTGCAAACTAACGGTTTTTCGACAAATCAGTTAAAAGAATAATTAAAGATGTTAACATTTTCTACATTTTTGCCATTTACCGTAAATTGATATCTTTTACCGTTCTCAAGTTATCTCAAATTTTGTACGTTTTTGATATTTTTGAATAAACCAAGAATTTATTGGGAGGTCGTCTTAGGTTGACAACGCGACAGGGCTCTAGCGTAAATTGCGCAGGGTCGTAGATTTTGTAGAAGAAAGTTTTGTGTTGACCACAACTGATATTTTTTTATTGTTTTTGCGAAATTTTATACCTCTAATTTTATTTTGAGAACCACAATGTGTAGCGTACATTAATCGAAAAAAAGTGAGAAAAATGAGATAAAACAGATTTTATGTAGCGATTAGAAGTCAACCATACGACAAACGAACGATAAATTGTCTTTAAAATGAGAAATTTAGTTATCGATTTGTTTGGACACTTTTTATAATTCAAATGCAAATGAGTCGCTTTCAGAAACATGGATTTTTTTTTTCATTCATTATTTTTTTTCTACTGTTTCATCTCACATTTGCCAGAGGAGATGAGATACTTTTGGGTGTGAGGTGATCAGAATCTTAGATTCTTCTTTTTAACAATTTTTACGATCGTATTATGTGTCACGATCACTTTTTTTCACTTTGTTCCTCTTCAGATACTAAATATTTGAGAAAAATAAAAATTAAACTTGAATGAAAAGCAAATCAAAGAAACGAAATCTTTAAATATGTGTACGAGTATGTGGAAAAATCGATCCCATTCAAAAAACTCCGAAGAAAATTTATTATGACTATAAGTTGCGGATTAACCGGAACAGTCCTGGATGTTGTCTTGCCGTCCCGTTTGAACCCTATTGTGTTTACCCCGATAACCCGAAAGTAATTCTCGATAAGTCGAAGTTTTGTTAAGTTTTCTGGACAAGTTGTCGAATTACAACAAGTCCAAGTTTTTACCCGGAAACCATAGAATCGAATAAAAATACTCTAAACTTGAATAAAATTGCCAATTCGGAAGAAATTAAAATTACAGTATATTAAAATTTAGAAATATGCTACAACTATTGTATACAATCTTTACCTTGCATCATGATTAATAATCGATCTCGATAACTTCAAGTTTTTCCCGTTTAACCACGAAAAGCCGATTTCTCGAAATCCTCGAAGCTTCCCGTCAATTTGGACTTATCGAAATTTACCAAACGCTCGACAAGACGTTCACTAAATATACATATTATGTTTAGTTTTTTATAAAATTATCTTTAATACTTCGACTGGGGATAGTAATTTTTCCTGCCCGTCATGCATTCCTTCAACGACCTTCACTCGCCCCACCCCTCCACCGTTCATCACTTCACGGATTGACACAAAATAAATATGGTCTATTTACATTTTATACTGTTTCTACAGGCGCATTAATCTCGGTCTTGAATTTTCAAGTGTTTTCCAGTCAAGAAACTCAATATCAATTTATAAATCATTTTTTTACAAAAATACAATGAGAAAAAAGAATAGATTTTGAAAATATTTTTGCTGCTTAGAACTCGCTTCTAAAAATTCGAAAAAAAAATAGTGTCTGCCTCGGGAAAGACCTCGGAAATATTTTTGCTGCTTAGAATTCTCTTCTAAAAATTCCAAAAAAAATTCTCCTGAATAGACAAGGCCTCGGAATGAATTTTCCTGCTTCAAAAGAGTCTCCAAAAATTGGAAACCGTCTCAGAAATATTTTTCTGAATACATAACTTTATTATACTTCAATATAATATGCACACAGTATTTTCATGGTAATTAAGGGCTGTTTATTGAATATGTTACGCTTCTTTTAGGCTTTTCGGACTTCCTTCCCGCCTCCTCGCTTGTATTCTCCACAAGTTTTTGTATGCCATTTATGATCGCCATCTTATTATCGCAGCAGACCCGCTGTAAAAATAAATTAATTAAATGTGTGTTAAATTTATAGACATCCAAATTTTAATATGTTGTAGAATACTTCAGCCTTTGGCCCGGGGTCAATCCTACGAACTTCACATTTCTTTTATGACATTCCAATGGTACAAAGAAACAAACAAAGATCGTAGGATATCGAAATTACTGCCAGCCAAGTAAAAAAAAAAAAAAAAAAAACAATAATCTTAAGATGACCAAAATTAATTAAAATTTACACGAAATTTTATTATTGCCATGATATTTGATGACTTTTGAGCGGGCAATAATTAAAAAGGCGAGGTGCAGTTATTGACGGTTGAATTGCCTTTTCACATTCATTTTCGCCAGGTATGGTGTGGCGCATTAAATTTGAATCTTTTATGGAATATAATGAAGACCAACCAACACACACACACACACAAAAAAAAATATCTGATGTGAACAGCATATGACTTTCCTATAAAAAAAATCTTCTTGTCTGCACAATTTACACTAAAACCAAAACGAAAAAAGTTTTTAGTTAATACTAGCTTCCATACCCGTCGTTTCCGGGTTAAGTTTTTTCAAATTTCAATTTTTTTTTTGATGGTTCATGTTGGAGGTAAACTTCAGGCCAATCGGCTCGGTAGTTTACCCGCGAAAGGGTAACATAGCGCAAAAACTAAGTTTCGAAATCACTTTACCCCCTCTCCTTACTCCCCCCACCCCTCGCGCTACTTTTCCGTATGCCTATGTTGGAACCAGAACTACCGCAGACACTCATGCCAAATTTCAAGTCAATCGGTTCAGCCGTTTTTGCGTGAAAGAGGAACAGACAGACAGACAGACAGACACTAACTCATTTTTATATATTAGTATGATGATGATATAATAAATTCTTATTTTACAAAATCTGGAATATCTCGATAACGGTAAAAGATATTAATTTACGGCAAATTGCAAAAATTTTGAAAATTTTTATATCTTTAGTTCTTCGTTCGATTATATTCTCAGGAAACCGTTAGTTTGCAAGTTATTTTGCAAAAATCGAATTCTTTACATTTTAATGAAAATATGTATCTCTGAATAACGGTAAAAGATAACGGATAACTCTCAAAGACAAAATTATGGAGAATGATATTCTCTGAATTACTGATTGAACCATCGAAAACTAGTTAGCTTACGAGAGAATTGCAAAAGACTGATTTTTTTTTTGAAGTAACGGTAAATCTCTGTAACGGTTTAAGATACTTTACATTGGGCGCGTTTATACCGATGCTAAAGTGGCAGTTTTTTCAATGTAGCGCCGGTATAAACGCATTCTACTTTAGCAATGCCTGCCAGTTGAGCAGTGGGTTTTTGGCACTGCTAATTTTTAGCGCTGCTATTTTCAGACGGTATGAACGGAATTATATTCTGGCAGTGCTATTTTAACCTCAACATTGTGACATTTTGTATTTCGCACAGCTGTTCGCGATGAGTTCTGCAGAGAAAATACAGCAAAATCCCTGCGGAAAGGCGAAAACAAATTGGTCTGTGAGTGAAATGAAATCATTACTGGACATAATGATTGATAAAAATATAATGGAGAAATTTGATGACAAAAAAAACCAGATCTCGCGATATATACAAATATCTGACAATATTTTATTTATCCTTTTTCTAATTCTTTCTGCCCTTTTCATGCTATATATTGCAAAGATTTTTTTTTCCTCCATCGTACCTGGGTGAAATAGTCACATAACCACAAAAAATTGACAGTTCACGCAATATACACTTCCAGTTTGGCATTGCCAGATTGGCAGTGCCATCTTAGCACCGGAATAAACGCGCCCATTGTCTCCAACTTTTGCCCTACTTATGACTACCGAAAAATGTGTAGTTTCGGAGTGAATTGCCACAAACGAAATTGTGAGTTTTCAAAAATCAGCCATTTTGATTATTTCCGATTAACGGATTTCCACCGAGTCAACGGGTATGATTGTTTCATTCCAACACCAAAAATGCCTATAAAATTTTATCGCTCTAGCTTTATTAGTTTTTGAGAAATCTTTTACGCAGACTGACAGGCTGACAGACATACAGACAGGCAGACAGACAGACAGACTGACAGACACTGACAGACTGATAGATAGACAGACAGATTGACAGACTGAAAGACAGACTGACAGACAGACTGACAAACTAACAGACAGGCAGACTGACAGAAATGTTTTTCCGGCAAAAATAAAATGTCGATTTGTTTTATCAACAATACTTTATTATATTTCGTATAAGAAAGTGAAAAGAGTGTGAGGATAATTTCGCAGAAAAATATTTTTAATGACACACGTCCAAGAAGTAATTAGTTTCGTTCTTTTTTCTTCTTATATACCAGAGATTTGTGATGCCAAACGCTGTGCTATGCACCATCAGGTTATTTGATTCCTTTTTCATACCATACGTGATAAATATGTGTGTGTGTGTGTGCGTGTGTGCATGTAACAAAAATTTGTGTGGTCGACTTCTACCAGCTTAACCAATTTTGATCCGGTTTTTTGCATTCAAAAGCGGTTAACGTCCCATAGAAACCCATTGAACGGAATTTTAGACAAATTGAACCATTTTTTGTAAAATTTCAAATTGTAGAAAATTGCAAAAATCTTTTCCATTTAGATGGGAGAGGCGGGAAGGACTGGTTAAATTTTTGTCATTTTCGGATGTGGTTTAATATAAAGCCAAAAATTGTAATTTCTATGCCAAATTTCAACTTTTTACCTCAATTAGTAGTCGAAGTTTCAATCCTTTTTTGTGGAAAAAATTTCAGCATAAAAATTCAGTTCTTCATCATAATATTAGGTCTAATTATAGTAAGAAAGGTGATCATCCCACTCACCGTTTTTTTTTTTCAATCTTGTCATATAGAGTACTTAAGGATGACTTCTCAAAAGTTTTAGTTTTCTCTTTCTTTTTTCGTGCATTTCAGCCCCTTTGGGTTTTTGAATCGTGGAGCCCATAGACCGAATTTGTCGACGAGGTGTGTTTGAAAGCCGTGGAAGCAACGGAAACATGTTTAATCCAAAACAGGTAAAAATAACCAAAACTGTTAAATGTTTTTCACTTAGTTTTTTTTTTGCATTCATACGGAGTGATGTTAGGTATTTCTTGTTGAATTTCATGTTTACGTTTTATGCGATATCGTTTTGTCGGTGTTACAGCTGTTATACCTGCAATTAATTGATTAAGAAACGCCCGATGGTATCGAAAAACAAGTGTTGATTTTATGGTGTTTTGGGGTTTTTTCGCATTTATATTTTAAAATTTTTATTTTAATTATCAGCCATACTCGATATGAGAATGATATAGAAGTATATTAGATTTTGTCTACCGTTTGTAACGCATCGAACTAATCGTCAGACACTAAAATGAACTACACTAGGGTGTTGGGGATGACAAAATATTCAATTTCCGCATGTCCGTCTGTCAGTCTATCAGTCTATCAGTCTATCAGTCTATCAGTCTATCAGTCTGTCAGTCTGTCAGTCTGTCAGTCTGTCAGTCTGTCAGTCTGTCAGTCTGTCAGTCTGTCAGTCTGTCAGTCTGTCAGTCTGTCAGTCTGTCAGTCTGTCAGTCTGTCAGTCTGTCAGTCTGTCAGTCTGTCAGTCTGTCAGTCTGTCAGTCTGTCAGTCTGTCAGTCTGTCAGTCTGTCAGTCTGTCAGTCTGTCAGTCTGTCAGTCTGTCAGTCTGTCAGTCTGTCAGTCTGTCAGTCTATCAGTCTATCAGTCTGTCAGTCTGTCAGTCTGTCAGTCTGTCAGTCTGTCAGTCTGTCAGTCTGTCAGTCTGTCAGCCTGTCAGTCTGTCAGTCTGTCAGTCTATCAGTCTATCAGTCTATCAGTCTATCAGTCTGTCAGTCTGTCAGTCTGTCAGTCTGTCAGCCTGTCAGCCTGTCAGTCTGTCAGTCTATCAGTCTATCAGTCTGTCAGTCTGTCAGTCTGTCAGTCTGTCAGCCTGTCAGTCTGTCAGTCTATCAGTCTATCAGTCTATCAGTCTATCAGTCTATCAATCTGTCAATCTGTCAATCTCTCAGTGTGTCAAGCTGTCTATAAGATTTTTCAAAATTTGACAGGAATGTTTGATTCTGGAGTGGAACGATCCAGTCATCTTAAGATAGAAACCCGTTAACTCTTTTAGAAATGGCAGCTTTTTAAAAATCCCAACTTCATTTTTTTGCTGTTTACTCCGAAACTACGCGTTTTTCATTTTTGTATTGCAATAAAATTCGATATCTCCAACCGTATACTTTTTACATCTTAATGGAAATGTCTGAATAACGGTTATTTCAGAAAAATCAGTCTTTTGTCGAGATATTTCAGGTTTCGTAAAATAAAAAAATCATATTTTTAAAAAAAAAACTAATATTTTATTCGTCGGGTTATAAATAGCGCAGAAACGTAGATTTTATATAAGAAAGTCGTGTGCTGTTCACATCAGATTTTTTTTTTGTAGTTGTTATGGTTTGTTTATCGAAATCATAGTAAAAAAGAAATTACAATTTTATTCATTTTTAAATTTACTAATATTTATTGCATACACATTTTATTACAGTCCCCCTGCATTTATGTGTAATCTAAATTACTAGCAATAATTACACAACATTACATACAGAAATCCCGTGGTTATGTCACGTAATTTTACTACATCCCGACATCTTTTCATTTCTTGATTAAATTATTAATAATTCAAAGAAAAATATTTCCTTTATGATGAACCAACAACAAAGCTATCGCATTCAACCCTTAATCTCATACCGCCATTATCCCCCCCCCCCTCCCATCCCTCATGACAATTCGCAATTTAAAGGGATGTCAGCCTGGCCAATATTTGGGAACGTAGGAAAGATTGGTCGGTATTAGGGCTGGGGACTGACTGCTGCAATCAACAGATTAGCAGGTATTGCTTATCTTTCAATATAATATCGTCTTATTTGTTGTTCATATGAAAAATATCAAATGTGCACAGCACGTGAATTTATTGTGCAATATTACTATTGTACAATCCAACTAGTATAAGAGGTTGATTAAAATAACCTTTAATTTCGCCACCTTATGGTCGCGACGACGTCTAATATGCGACCTCTTATGTTGCTTGGGTAATTCTCGAGAAATCTTCAAAACTGTGCAGTGGCTTCTTTTTCAATTTTAGTATTCACGGGTAGCTGCTTGTAAGATTGCGCAGTATTTAAAAATACTGCGGTTTATTGAAAAGCTGCGCAGTTTTCTGGGTTGCAGAGGCCTTCAAACATTGGCAGCATGCAGATATCCATGTCTGATCCATTTTTGTTTATCTAAGTATGTGGAAATCTTCTTCTGTCAGCCTTTCAAAATTTCGAAAGAAGGGGTGGTGGAGGGGGGTGAGGGAGAGGGGAGGGGGGTACCCAATAAAGGTCTTGCCCTGGACACCGATTTGCCTTGGCGCGGCGATGTCTTGATCACCCCCCCCCCCCCCCCTCCCCCAATGCGTTCAAATTTCCTCAGTTTTGACCCACTCCAAAATCAAAAACTGGCTACGCCACTGCTGGTCAGTGCCGCGCTGTTTTGTCATTTGAGAATAGAGTAAAAGTCCCTTAGTATTACAAAAAAATACCTGGAAAATAAAGTAAAAGTCTGTCCCAAAGACCACTGGGCCATAATACTTTCTCTCTCTTTAACAGCAAAAGAAAGTCATAGATTTTTCCCTTTATTTAAGAAAATCGAGATGACTTTTTATGGGCTTATAAATACATGTCTACGTCATTTTATGCTACCACCAACAGCTAAACTCTCGTCTTCAGGTGAATTTCGATTAGACGTTCAATTTATGCGGCGATTCTTTTAGTCATGTTTCTTTTCCTGACCGATGTTATAATAAATACACACAACTAGGGATTGTTTGCTCTTAGATGGAATTTCATTCGTCCCCCCCCCCCCCCCTCATATCACTCGCATATTTATATATTTTTCCATCAAATATGAATGCCGAAATGCGGTTTTCTTTCACAATGAATTGATAGACTAGCAGATCCTCAATAATGGTACAGTATTGGGACCTGCTAGTGGAAACCAATGACAGGACGATGTGAAATTAACGTAACGAGCGAGTAGAAAGCCCCAAACGCTTGGAGAGGAGAAAATTCGATTGTTAATACTAATAACTATTGGGGAAAACCGCTAACAAGTATGCTCGAATATAATCGGGGGATGTTATGAATCGAGTGCAATCCAATAAATTATAATCAATTTCCTGATATTGTGATTGAGAAGTGAGCGGAGATGTTGCAAGCGAGGCAGAGCGAAAGGACTTGGCATACGCCTGAAGGCATCAGTTGTGCTGGTAGCACAAAGGGGGTAAAAACCTATGCATAGGGTAGATTGTCCTGTATGTAGCACGTATGTTCGTTCGGCCATAGACGAAAACAAAAGCGGTTAATTGAATCCTTTTGGGAATTATGCAACGATTTCCCCAATTATGTTATCACAATCAAAAATTAACAGAAAACCCTTCCATGACCGCACGTTTATTTTTTTCGGATTATTATTATTATTACTTTTATTACTAGGAAATATTGTTATACAGAGCCTTTTGGTAATTGGAATTAATTCAGGCCTAAGGTAAATGGGGAAAGACGTTAATAGGGAGTAGAAAAAATCTTCTAAGAAATGCTGTGGCCACAATCGGTGACTATTGTTTGACGTTTTTTTTTTAGTACCGCATGTTGGTGGGTATAAAACTGAATTTGAAAGCAGAGAAGCAAAAAGGGGGTGGGGGGCGGGGGGTTTAACCCATTTTGGCCCGGCCTCGTGTTTTCATAATAGCAACTTTGACTTATATGTGGTACCAATAATAATCAAAATTGCTTAACGTACTGGTCGGTAAACCGACCATTTGGGCCAAAATGGGTTAAACCGGATCAAAAACCACTGAACGATTGAAATTTTAGTAAACCAAAACCAGACCATAAACCGAATGACTCTGAAAAACAGATGCTCATTTGCCGAGCACACCCGAAACAATTAGACTTTTGGTGGAAATCCGTTAATCGCAAGTAACCAAAATGGTGGCTTTTTAGAAATTGCAGTTTAGTTTTTTTGTTCATTCCACATGAGAGTAAATGCCGGCGAGAACCTCTCGATAGAAGCTGCTCGCAAATGGACACGTCTCTGAGAGTCGCTCGCAGAAACTCGGAAAAACTCGCGAGCTAGTTTCTGCGAGCTGTCAAAAGTGATTCTACTCTCTAGTGGACACGCACCCCCACTGACGTCTCGGGGAGTTGCTCGCCAGATACGAACGGTGTTTGAATTTCGCTAGTAGCTCTCGAGAACTCACCAAAGCAAGATGTGAAAAAATCAATATATTGGTCTTGAACAGAGAAAAATCGTCGAAATTAACTCTCAAATGGACAACCTCCTGCGAGTAGCTCTCGAGAGTTTTTGGGAGTTACTCGCGTATTGACTCTCATGTGGAGCGGCACCGTAAGAAGTTTTCCTGCATCTCACGATTTGTAGAAGAAATCACGAAGTTAAGATTGAATAACTCTGAACAGTAGTTTAGTTTCCGGGACTATGGAACACCACCCGGAACTTGTAATCCGAGACTTGTGGTCACCCTACTTATAGTCTCTCCTTTAATTTCTTGTCGATCCGTCGAATTGTCCACGCAGACGCCTGTGGAAATCCATTCTGACTTCGATTTGTTGCTAAATTTTTAACGCGCGTTGGGCAATAAATGTGAAGGGCGTTCCGAAAAAAAGCGTATCTCCCGATTATGATTTCAATGAAAACACACTAAAATCGAACGATCGTCAAATGTAAGTTTATTTTTTTTATGCTTGAATGCAGCATCAAACGTCTATCATTACTAACCATCAAAAAAGCCTTTCGTCGCATCATCTTCGACATAACGTTTTGTAATCAAAACATTAGCTAAGGTGAAAAGACAACTGGGCATGGTGGCGGCGGTGGTGCGGCGGTTGAACGTTTTCTTACAGGTAGATTTTTTACTTCTATCTCGCGATCCATTCAGTCGTCCATTCATCAGAGAGAACGATTTTTTTTTTTGTTATTACGACGATCGGAGAGGTGTTTTTCCATATATTTTTTTTTTGTCTCAAGGTTCAATCGAGATGGGTTTGTTGTTTACCAGCGAGTATTCCCGGTTAATGTGCAAGAGGTGAGGCCGGCCGACAGGTCGTCTTCTTAATTATCAATTATTTAAGTTATGCACTTCAAATTGAATTTATTATTAATTGTTTAGGGGCGTTATTGGGCGGCACACCAGGATTCCAATGGGTAATAATTTAACCAGCGAAACAAGATTATCAAAGCGTATTAAGCAAACATAAACGTAATTGGAGGGCGTACCAAGCCAACATCACCGGCTATACGAGTACATAAACGACAAGTGGGCAAAGGATCTTTCAGCACTAATCGCCATAAGTTAAGAAAATGTTGAGATCGAGATCACCACACAAGATCGTTGATAACTCGAGGAAAATGTGAATTTAAAACAAAAACGAAAGCGGGAAATCGAGGAATCTGGAAGAATTCGCAATTCCATGTAACGAACGCACTAAGCAAATACGGTATTTCTAGGATGACAATTTTTTTTATCAGTCCAGGATAACATAAGAGGGAAGCTGGAGCAGGGGGGAGGAAGGAGGATGTAGGACGGACTGCTGTTACAAAACGTCAACGAACAATGAAACAACATATTTTATATAGAAAATAAAAATGGGTTTAGACGAAAACCAAGGAAAAAGAATTCATAAATGTACGCCGCAGACGAAATTTTTGAAACAGAATGTGGCACGGTTGTGTAAATCAAGAGATACGCAGTCTCAGGCGAACATTAACTTAAATTTTTGGTATTTTTACGTTTTCTAAATATTTGTAATGGGAATTGCAAAAATACAAATAAAGAGAATGCGCCGCAGGGCAAATCTCTTAAGCCTTTTGTTGAAAATTGTTGAAAAAATGTGCGCCGACGAAAAATAAAGTACTTTGGAGTAATCTTCAACCGAAATAGAGCACATTTTGCACCATTTTTTTTGCTTTCTTATACGAAGTACAATAAAGTATTGTCTTCATGAAAAATTTCTTAATTTTGCCTAAAAAACATTTCCCGAGTACTACAAAAATGTCTGTTAGTCTGTCAGTTTGTCTGTATGTCTGTCAGTCAGTCAAAAAAAGTGTGCCGCAGGCGTATTTGTTTTAAACAGAGTGCGGTACAAAGATTTTACTCAAGACTCACACAATTTTTCGCGCTCTCAATTTTCGACATCCCACAAATTATCGCAACAGGAATTGTAAAAATTCCAATAAAGCGAAATGCGCCGCCGCCCGGCGAAATCTTTTCAAATGCATGCGACTTTCTGTCAGAATATCAAACTATTGGAAGAAACGGTGAGATTGTGATGGATTTCACGAAAAACTAATGGTAAACTTTAGATGTGAAAAGATTTTTTTCCCATCTCAAGCGACATAAACGCAACAATCAAAATATTAAAATTGTCAAGACAGACCTGCAGCCATTGCGTCAATGAAGACAAGCCAACGAGGATCTTAACTTGGCGGAATTTTACTCCCCATGGGGGAGTTTACGCGACATCTGGGATTTTAAGTTCACCTTCCGTTTTTCCAGTGAACCGTAGAGAGAAATTCTTATTTTTAGTATTTTATGGGTTTTTTGGTGCAGCCGGGCAGCAGCTGCCATCGATCGTAAGCGCTTGAGTGCTTCGCGATCGGTCCACGGTATGTAGGAGAGGAGTCTAGAGTGGAGCTTCTCGCGGCAAAGGTGTTTGCACGACTAACTCGAACTTGATCGTGATTGCCATATGGATGCGGTATGGCCAGACGGATGGAAGGGTAGAGCGAAATGGTAAGAAACGATCGTAATCGGTGCGATCGGCATCAATGTTATCTCCATAAATGATGCCCGGTTACCACAGAGTGGATATAGTTTGGTGACTTAACATTCCTATATCGTATGTGGCTGTGGCAAGGGTAAAGGGCGAAGGCTGGACATGGGATACACACTGGAAGAGAGAGGTGGCTTCTTTCAGACGATTATCATATTAATTTTCATTTCATGGGCGGAATTGACACATAAATTTATTTAATAATCACATTATGTGTGCATTCACACTTTTATATTTGCCCGCTAGCTCTTCTTTCGCCGCCCCATCTAAACGGACCTTTGGCACCTTTTTTCTGTTTTCAGCGCGATTCTTGATCACTTTTTTCATTGCAGGTTAATTGCAGGTTTTTTTTTACCTTTTTTTTTCAAAAAAATCAAATCGATATTTGTGAGACTACTTAAAACCTATACGATAATAAAATATCTGATGTGAACAGCACATGATTTTCTTATATAAAACCCATGGCCGAATTATACAAGGTCTGTTTGACAGCTCAGTTGCTTCTGGCTCTGACGTCATCGGCAAGAAATTCTTATACGATTTAATGGGAATTTTCCCTTTTTATATGAAATATTATTGAAATTAGCGCACACACAATCAACATTAGAAAGAATGCACCGATATTTCTTGCCGATGACGTAGCAAAATGGTGGCTGTTAAAAAGCAACCAGCAGACCTGTGTTTAATTCGGCCATGTATAAAACCTACGTTCCTGCGCAATTTATACTACAACTCAACAAGTAAAATATTATAGCTTATAAATATGATTTTTTTTTGTACAAAATTTGAAATATCTCGGTAACGGTAAAAGATATCGATTTAATGATTAACGGGTGTAAATTTAGATATCGATTTCTAACTGTTTTTTTTCTTTCGAAAAACCGTGAATTTGCGTGGAATTTACAGAAGTCCAGTTTTAATGAAAATATCTCAATAACGGTAAAAGGTAGCGGATCCTTTTATTTTTCACAAAAAGTCAAATTTTGGGGCGTTTTATAATTCAAGTAAAAATTAGATAAGAAAATTTCCATATGCAGTTATTTTGCAGTGTTTTAAAATCCACCCTAAAAATTCCTCCCACCCACCCCCCTCCCCCACACCCTTTTTCCTACCGTAAGCTCTTCCTACCTTCACAGAAACCAATTGATTTTACTACTTACCATCATTTCGATAATTTTCGAAGAAAAAAACTCACTATCCGATTCCACCTAAAAAAAATGCGACGAGAATTTGGTGCGGGGGGTGGTGATGCAAGATATGAACATAGATGGGTGTATGAATAGAGAATACTCTGATCCAACATTGAACTGAATACGGGATACCTATGTTAATGAAGGCTCAGATCCCATTCGAATTGGTTTTTTTAGGGAAAGGGTGTGTGTGTGTGTGTGTGTGTGTGGAGGTGGTGGGAGACAATGAAGCAGGCCAGTCAATATACTCTTCTCCGTCCCAAAACCGTTTCTTATGTATGTTTTTTTTTTGCTTTTCCCGCTAAGAAAAATGCCAAAAGGATGAAGAAAAAAAAATAAATGAAAATAAAAAAAAGCATACCGTAATGTTGAGGAGGTAGAAAAGATAGAGAAATCAAAAAAGGAAAAATGAAAGGGGGAGGGGGTGGTGATTTGCATAAAATCGAATTGGAGAGGGTGAAATGCGGTGTGCTATGTGGGAGAGAGGAAAGTGACGTGAATGAAACGAGAGAACAGACAATAAAGGATCAGAAACTCTTGTTGCCACTGAGGACGAGGGGACCGACCACCAGGCCAAGTGTTGCTAATGTTGGGCTAGAGAGGGGAGGGGTTGGAAAATTCTTTCTTATTCTTCATCTTCGTTTTCAATTTTTTTTTCAAGTTTTTTTTATTATTGGTTAGCGCGAGGATTGGAAAAAAGGGTGGGGTTGACGGCGATTGTAAATAGGTGACATTTTTATGGTATGGGCCGGTGATACCATATCAGATGATAAAAATAAAATAAAATAAAAAACCTGGGACGACACACATGCATGGATAATATACGAGCTGAAGGTGTGAGGCTCCTTCGGGATCTCATGGGGTGGCAAGCATCAGACACGTATTGTATTAAGGCATACGAAGAAAACGCGCAGAACCCGTAGTAACAACAACAACAACGACAGCAGCAGCAGCGGCGGCAGCAGCAGCGGCAGCAGCAGCGACACGAAGAGAAAAAAATAATAGGAGATTTTCCTATTGAAGTTAGTCATCGTCGTTGTGTCCTTGTCGTCTCCAAGACACCCTTCAATCCCACATCGCATCGCATCGCCCCCTCCACCCCTAAATGATATTATGAAAAGCTGTACTCATCTCGGTGTCCTCCAAAGGAACCTGACATCCTTTGAATTTTTCCTTGACTTGAAGCAAAGTAAGAGAAGAAAGTTTTTTTTTTATTTTTCATTTCCTTGCCCTGCCAACAACGCCTGTCGCTTGTGTATTCGGATTCGGTATCTTCAAGTCATTTTTTATTTTGGCGAGTGCGGGGCTGGCGATGTGTGTAAGAAAATCATCCCTTATCGTATGTGACTCTGACTATATTCATATATATACAGATATAGAAATTAATATATTGTTCAATGTGTAGTTGTACACGCTTGATATACGCTTTAAGATCAGCTAACGGCATTTGGATACGATGATGCCAAGGAGCATACGAAATTTAAGAGGTGGGGGGCTGGTTTTCTTTTATTTTTTTTTCACTTTCCTGGAGTTTATATACCCTTTGTGATTTAAGAGAGAGAAAAAAGTCATTAGCATGATGTATTGGTGAAATTACATGACACTTTACGAGTGGGGGGGGGGGGGGGGGGGTGGGATAGGGGGGCTACAGTAGAGGGCCGCAGTACTAGACTCAGGCTTGATATTATTTTCCCTTAAAGAAAGGGGGGGGGATAGGGGGGCTACAGTAGAGGGCCGCAGTACTAGACTCAGGCTTGATATTATTTTCCCTTAAAGAAAGGGGGGGGTGGGATAGGGGGGCTACAGTAGCGTGCCACAGTACTAGATTCAGGCTTGTTATTATTTTCCCTTTAAGAGAGGGGGCTACAGTAGCGTGCCGCAGTTTTTAGCGGCAGTCTAAAAATTTAAGTCAGAGGGGAGGAGAATATTTGTCAACCGCAAAGCTAATCAACAGGTCCCGAAGTTGGGCATGTTGTGCCAGTGGCTTTCCGAAAAACTAAACTGTTACCCCGGATTTTTCCATTTAGTCTAATACTTTATGAAACGCTAGACAAAATTGATCACTAAATATGGAAAATGTGCTCTATTTCGGTTGAAGATTACTCCGAAGTACTTTATTTTTCGCCTGCGCACATTTTTTCAACAATTTTCAACAAAAGGCTTAAGATTGGTCGAGGAAGCTCAATCGTAATCGCTATCGTTAGTCTGAATTGGGCTTAAGCCTTCTTTCACAAAACCGGTTTCGTTTTTTATGTAGGTGAGCAGTCTTGCCAAATTTCGCCGAAATCATAGGCGTTCGAGCCGAAAATTTTGGGGTTTTGTTATTGTTTTTTGTCGTGGAATGGCCCACATCATTTAGGGTATTTATAGATTCTCTCGAAACAATTCTAGCTTTTCTTATATTGAAAAGGTATTTCTCGGTTGGCCTTAAAATTTTTATGCGGGCGCAAAGGCGATTGGTTTGTACTGATATCAGCAGCTCGAGGTAAAATAATGAGGCGCGGTTCTTATGGCATCACAGGTAGAGTGCTACAAGAGTAGAGGTGCGGAATATGTATTCCGCGGGTGGCTGACTTGGATACGATATAGGGTGAACATATTTTTTTTGTAAGTAAAAGCGGAAAAGTCTAGGGTCGGTAGGGAGGCTTTGAATGGTTTGAAGCTGGGTCCCGAATTAACATATAGACAAAAAATGATGGATTACCTCCCCCCCCCCCTAGATATTCCTTTAAAAAATGATATTCAAAGTGCGGGAGGGGGACAGAAAAGGAGAAGAGTTGAGATGTTTTTGAGGAGAGGCCGCTGAATGATGACATCAAATAATTTTCTGTCTATACGTTAATTCGGTCAGCCGTTTTAGGATTTAAAATTTTGACCGTTTGTTTCACTTTATTTTTTTGGTTGTTTGGGACTATTATAATATAAAAAAGTGTTATGCGTGTTTTATCCTTTCAAAATCCAACTAAAATCGCACCGCAGGCAAAACTTTTAGGAACAAACATCACAATATTGAAATTTTTTTAACTCTTTCGGTATATGGGAGACGATTAAATTCGTTTCAAACGATTATAATGGCTTAATCTAATAGAGGCATGCATATTAAACTAATTTACATATTTTACAGGTCTTTGTGAACATTCAGTGGGACAAATGTGTCCCAATAGGTGCAGAAAGGGTTAATGGATTGCGCCGCAGGAGACTTTTTTATAAGAAAAATGCGCTAGAGGCAGTGATTCCCGTGGCGACTGCGCCACAGGCGAAAATGTTTGTGTTCCGATGTCATTATGATGTCAGGGACTAAGAAAAATCACAGATTCCGGGACACAAGTTTAGTTTCCGGGACACCGGGATAACGTGTCGGAGTCCGGCCATTCCGGGACGTATGGTCACCCTAATGCGATGGTAGATCTATTTTGTATCCACGAAAAAATGATATATGAACTACAACACACCACCCCCTCATTTGCTTTCGTTAGCCCTTATACGTTCTCATCGGCGAGTTCTTAACCCCTTTAACTACGCAAAGAACGAAAAAAGAAACATACTAGCTACACATACTCATATTTGTAGTCCCTTTTACTTCAACCAGTGTCTTAGCAGCACTCGCTGGCCTTGCCTAGGACACATCGGATCCGATGCCATCTGTGAAAGGGAGGGGGAGGGTGGGTTGGAAACTGAAGGGAATTTTTTCCGCAAGTTCAAGTGAATGAATTTGTAGTGTGAGTTGGCCACACCGATCGTCTTCAAGTGGCCGGCCCGCGGGCATGGGACGAAGTACGGCGGTGTCGTCCTTTTTGTATAACGATGCCATGTATGTATTGTGAGGTTTCTTTTCTTCGTTAGTTAATAGATATGGCGGAATGGCAAAAGGTGGTCGGTGTGCAATTTCGGCGGGTAGAAAAAAAGGATTCCGGGGGCGGAATCGAGAAGGTATCAAATCAGCGACATGGTAAAGGAGCAGAAATGTACGGGGTGTTGTTCGGCAATCGCAATAGTTTTCTACTTTAATTCCGAATGGGAACGTTTCTTAGATCCGGATGGGGGTGGATTTTATTTTTCATTTTTTTTTCAACTGATAAGACGGAGCTGAGTGGTTGGATGGGAAGAAGCCGGGGGGGCGCGGTGATACACAAGGATATGGTATGGTAAACAACCGAACATGGAAAAGATATCAACTACGGATTCATAAGGATTCGGTGTTTATTTTTTCTTTTACTTTTCTTAACTGGAGCGGAGCGGTCGGCAGCCACGATGGCTTTCCTAATTCCCGCCACCGCATTCCTTCCACTCGTACCTTTCGTCTGATTATCCTTCGTATACTCGTATATAATCTTGGCTCGGGTTGCTCTGTCGCTCCATTCAAATTCTTGGATGCTAGATTTCTTACATTTTCGGTGTTGGATTTCCCTTCATTCTCTCGTCTATCAGCATTTTGCTGGGGGGTTTCTTCAACTCCCCCATTATTTTTCCTTTTTTTTTTTTAAATGTTCTTCGGTGTCGTGTCTATATTATTACACACGTTACTACATCACCTACGTGTGTATGTATATTTAAACGTACAAACATGTATCTAGACTACCTTAACCTGAAAAGATGGATGAATCCCTTGGCGGGCAGAGGATATCATCATAAGGTGTCGTTTGAATAAAGAGGCCGACTTAAGAATTTTAGAAAATGAGGACGGGGCGAATGCGTGATGTTAAAAATAATAGGGAGGTTTTCGTATATCGCTTTTTTTTTGTTCCGCGGTCCGGGTGGGTGGCGGAGCGTCGGATCTTTCTTGATGGAAAAATTGTTAGTACTTAACACACCCACTCATATCGCAATAGACCAGAAGACGAAAAATCTGCCATTGTAGTGTGTGACATCCAGTGAAATAGCGATAAAATTGTACAAGCGGCCAATGGATGTGATATGAGACATTTTATAGACATATACTCGAATATATTTATACTACAGATAGAGGAACATTCACAGAAATTTTCGTAAGAGGCGTTTTAAGAATAAAAAGGGTTTCTGTACTGTTACAATATGCGGAGCATAACGACTACTGCAAAAATCGGAAAAATAAATGGCGAGTATTTTTTTTTCTCTCCCCCGAAATGCAAACGTTTCGTGTTCATTAAGCACTCAGAGAAAAAATTGGTCATATGGATAAAATTACTGTTAAGTTAACTAAATTTTTATATTATATCAACCAAAAAAACAAATTTGTTGAATTAACAAAGGGAAATTTATCCCTCGGTAAATGAAAAATTGATCATATGGATAAAATCATTGTTAAATTAACAAAATTTTTAATGAAATTACAAAATAATTGTCAATTGGAGCAAATATTTTTTGTCCAACAAAAAAAATGGTTAATTAAACAAGAATAAACTTACAAATGATGTTTTGTTAAATCAATAAAAACGTTTTTGATTTTCAAACAATTAAATTTTTGTTTTTCAAACAATTAATTTATCAATTGAATAAAACACTTTTGTTGAGATTCAACAAAACAAATTTTGTCAATAGGAACGAGGATTTTGTTATATTTTTTTTGAGTGTGAAGAAGGTATACGTTTATAGGTGCTCATGATTAGCAGTATTTGATTTTTTTTACGTTCTTATGCAAAGTATTTTTGTTTCATGCAAATTTTTGATCTCCTAATTTTGTCTGAAATAAAATTCACCGAGAACTCCTGAGTCGATTGCAGTTATTGTACAAAAAATTTCTTAAAAATTCTAAAAATACTCAATTAACTATCGGAAATTGTGGAATAAAAGCCATAAACCAAAGGATTTTCAGGGATGGGAAAAGTTATGGTAAAGGGAACGAAATTACGATTTCCCAATTTTTTCCGTGCGTCTATCTGTCTGTACGTCTAATGGCCTGGCCTGTCGGTTTGTCTGTCTGTCGGTTTGTCTGTCTGTCGGTCTAATGGCCTACCTGTGAGTCTGTCCGTTTTATGTATCTTAAATAACTAGAGAACGTGTTGAGCTAGCGAGTTGAAATTTTTTGTAAATGAGTTTTACGTCAAACGTAGCTTTTTATCAACTTTAACAAAAGTAACGGTAGCTATAACCGGTACTTTCCATACATTTTTTGAGAAAAAACACAGGGCATAGTTTACCTTTTATGAAAAAACTAGCTTGCATACCCGTCGTTGCCGGGTTAAGCTTTTTGTCTAAGTTTTAGAATACGAAGAAAACCGGAAAGAACTTAAAAACTTTTTAATGGGTCTATGTTGGGGCTGGACCCCCGACGAACAGCTATGCCAAATTTCAGGCCAATCGGTTCAGTAGTTTCCCCGCGAAAGAGTAACATAGCGCAAAAACTAAGTTTCGAAATCACTTTATCCCCTCCCCTAAGTTCCGAAATCACTAAGTTTCGAAATCACTTTACTCCCCCCACGCCTCGCGCTACTTTTCCGTATGCCAATGTTGGAACCAGAACTACCACAGACACTCATGCCAAATTTCAAGTCAATCGGTTCAGCCGTTTTTGCGTGAAAGAGGAGCAGACAGACAGACAGACAGACACCAACTCATTTTTATATATTAGTATGATATAATTTTTTTTAAGAACCTAAAATTGTACATTAAATTTTCTTGCCCATCTAGAAAATCGTTACAAGAATGTGCACCGCTGGTGAAACAAAAAGTAATTCCAGCCGAAATATTGCATTTTTTGCATCTTTAGTATTGTTTTTTGCACTGTTTTATAAGTTTTTATACAAAACTGAAAATTCCGGGGCAAAAATGCAGTTTTTGATACGCCGCCGGGACAATATGCCGGAATCCGGAACTGTTTCGACCATTCTGGAACGTGTGAGGCTGAAGATGACCATCCATTACGATATATTCATAGTCTCCGAAAAAGTTGTGAAACGAGAAAGGGGTGGCGGGGGGATGCGGTTGTGGGTGGTTGGGGGATGCGGTTGTGGGTGGTGGGGGGTGGATGGGGATATGGGGGAGGTTTGAATTTTTGCGAAGAAAACTTGTCACATTTTGGTCAAAACTAAAAGAATATTTTTCTCGGGAAAAAGATTTCCCTTATGAAATTATAACTCAACCTTTTATTCATTTTTTGACCTCCGTTGGTACGTGGGTGGGCAGGGAGGGGGGCTGGGGTGGTTGGTAAAAGGAAACAGTATAAACGACCCTTGAAATAAATTAAAAAAAAAATCGAAATTACAATTAAAATCGTTATAACAACTTTTATTGTGACTACTTGTATTTTGTCGTCGATAAATACTAAAATATTCATTGGCTCCGGTATATTTCGTTGTTAATTTTGTTAATGTTTCGTTAATGTGAATGATTTTTGTTATTGGCCTGTAAATAGAGGGAGGCCATAGCATACTATCTGACCAGCGTTAGTGGCGTGGCGGTCAACGTGACGTCAATTAATTCCTCATGCGATGCCGCCTCGGTATATCCACTGTTTTTTTTCTTCTTTAGTTCGTTTGGATAATGGCACGAAAATTGCTATTAGTACGAAAGAAAATTGAATTTAATTCGTAGTCTTGAGAATCACATTATTTTGTTAATAATTTGTTGTCATCAATTTACTTTCACACATGTTGAAATCGGTTTTTTTGTAGAAACCACCAAATAAATACCTAGAATTAGGGTGATCATATGTTCCGGTTTGGAATCGGGCATGTTCTCCCGGCGCCCCCCTGGAACAAAACTTTTCTCCCTGATTTTTCCATTAAGTGTTAAAATAGTTTTAGAATAACTATTTTCCACAAATTGCGTATGTATTTCAAAGAATTTCGCCTGCGGCGCTTTTGCATTCATTGCTGGTTAAACAATTTCCGCCGCCATTATTTGTGGCATGTAAAGAGTGCAAAAAATTACATTTAATTTACGCTTGTGAGTTAAATCTTTGCGCCGCACACTTGGTTCAAAAAATTTCACCAGCGGCGCTAATTTATTAATCCTTTATCCTTGATTTTCATCCAAATAAAATTTTCTTTCTATAAATTCACGAAGAATTTTAGCCAAGCCGCCTTCAAGGTAAATTCACGCCCACTAAAACCATTGTCTCTTCCCTTCGAACCCCCTCCCATGCTATCTTCTAAATTCTTACAGCATTTTTCATCCGGTTTTTACTGTTAGACCAGTCACCTCCAAGGAAATTTTGGCACACTAAAATCAACCCCCCTAGCTTGTGAACCGCCCCTTCACGTCGCTTCGTTCGTGTTCCGATTCCGTCATCCACCGCCCGCTATCCCCTTGCGCTCTCATCTAGTCTAAGATTGACCAAAAAAAAAACAAAAATATCGTCACCCTATCAATCGGGCATTTCAAAAATAATAGAACTAATAATGAAAGGCGCTCAGCAAACTTTACCGTAGAAAGCTGAACTATGAATGCCTAGACCAGCTGCCTCATTACAACTTTTGTCATTTTCCGTATCGTACACCTTTGGGTAATGAGTAATTCACGCTAAAGGGTGGTATTTTATGCCCGGCTGATAACAGCAAAATAATTGAGTAAAAGCCAGCGTTAAAATTATATAGGAATGCATATATTACACACAATTAACTAGCATTATTATTTTTTTCTTAATAGCTTACTTCTAGGACTCTCCGAGCCAAATTTAATATTAATGGGAAGGGAAAGTTTATACAAAGCAACGACTGCGACATCTTTCGCTTGTAGTTCTTTTTTTTTTTTTGCTGGTTTTGAGCAAAAATTTTTGGCATTTTTTTACTGAATTCTGCCATGGAGTTGAAACACATTGAGCCAATTTTTTAAAATTCTAAAAATTTAGTTCTGGTTTCAAAAATTTCAAAAATTTGGTTGCGGTTTTGATTTTGGGTCCAAAAATTTTAAAATTCGCTTCTAATTTTGGTATGCAAAATTTCAAAAACACAAACGCTTGAACCAGTTACGGAATACCACTCCTGGTTTTGGTTTGCAAATATTTTAAAAACTTGCTTGTGGTTTTGGTTCCCCAAATTTTTAGTAGTTCAGTGGTTTTTGGTTCGGTTCAGAAAACCCGTCTGCATCAATAAGCGTTAAAAACTCCCCCTCCCCCCTCTCCCCTCCCCCGCCTTCGCTCTGTATCGATAATCTGTCCCAGGTTCAAAACACAAATACGGCCACCTGAGTCATACACCACAAATGCAAGTGGAGGGCACTTAGTAAAGTGTTTTCGTGTCTGATTACCTGAAGTAAGTCATGTTACTTTTTTATTATTATTATTAATTTTTTTTTTAACTTTCATTTCGACATCATAACATTATTATTCGTAGTGTAGCCCCCGGCAATCGACGACGAGAGAAACGTAGACGTTATTGTCACCCTCAAAAAGGTCACCGATAACGGAGGGTGGGAGTTTTTTTTTCAAACTTCTAAGTTTTAGCACCAAACCCCAAAAATGCAAAAATAAGAAGATGAAAATGAAGCAAAAAGAAACAACAAAAAAAATAAATAAATATAAAAAACAGCGAAACGCGCGTAGAAGCAACAGAATATATAACGAGAGGGAAAAATTTTGGAAAAGAAATGAAACTACGTCAAAAAGGAAAATAATTCTGTCCCTCTCTCTAGTTTAGAATGCGTGCATAACGTAACAAGATGTATAAACGCATATACATAGATTGTCGTTTTTCTTTTAAAAAAAAAAGGAAGAAAGGAAAGAAATAAATATAAGAAACAAACACACATGTCTATAGACACAATCACGCATATAAGGAATCAGCAGCCATGCTTAAAAGCAGCAGTACCACCATTCGATATTTCCTTATAGTCCTGGCGATTCCTCATCCCTTTGTCATTTTCCCATTATCATCTCTCGGGGGTATCCAGCGAGTAAAAGCAAAAAAAAAAACAGAATCCCTCGAAAGAAAAACAACTGGAGTCGAGTCCCCACTCCCCAATCTAAGACGAATTCCGAGTCCGTGTTCCGCGCGCGTTTTTCTTATTTTCACCCAATATACATTTTAACCTCTCCAACCCATCACCGCCACCTCTTCCATCGCGTGCAAAAATCTTCAAGATGAGATGCTTCAGAAACCTGTATTTCATACAATCCGCAAACCCATACCCATCCCTTATTTAAATTCTCATATTCGTCACTCCCCCCCCCCCCTCGCCATCCGCCCGCCAGAAAAGAAAAATCCGCCACACCATTCTCATTTGAATCATTCATCCCGCTGCCAGCCCGCCCGCCCGCCCGCTAACAATGCGAATCCGGCGGGTTCGTTTTGTCTCTCCGCTTCCATCCCAAGTCGACCCCTTATTTGTTCATCGCTCAAGATCCCCGATGAAAAAATTATAAAAAAGAAATCCAGAAAATAAAAACTAAACTAAAAAAAATTCTAAGAAACACCCAAACCAAACTCCTCCGCTATGCGATTCAAACGCTCTACCCTCCCTTAACCTTAACCCCTCTCTAGCCTGGCCAGCACTTCGAACGTCATCTCTCGTCGTCTCAATAACCGAAAAGCAAAAAAAGAAATCCATTCTCTTCTTATTTCATATAAGGGATATACTGTGGCACTATGTCTTATTTGCCACCCGCGTCGCGTCGCGCCCACCCTCTCCGGCTTCGTTTAGTTGAAGACTTTTGTGTATTCCCGGATTCAAGAGAAGCTATCCAGTTGCCATCAATTTGAATCCCTCCCCCCTGCCGCCACCGTACGCCGCCCGTTCTCCATTGTAAAATACACCCCCCCCAAAAAACCCCAACTACATCAACAGCGTCCCTTAAGTTTTTCTTTTGCGTATGTCGTTTGTTAAAAAAGTAAATGAAAAAAAATTATGCGTACCGTGTTTTCGACTCCTGCGTTGCTGCTGCTGCTGCTGCCCATCGTTATTCATTCAATCCCATCCAACTCATCCCATTCGACACGACCGACCACTCATAGATCGTTCACTTCTCTGCAAATTCCACCACCTCCCATTCCCCCGGCACCCTTAGTTCGTTTCTGGGCCCTGATCCGATGGCCATCCCTTCACTTGGATGGCACAAGTAAGAAAAAAAAATCCATCGTCATACGTGGCGTTTTTATGAAGCTTAAAACGAACAAAATTCAGAGTGAGCGAATTATAAGTTTCTTGCCGATGCCACTAGACCAGGAGGGGCGGTGAAGTGGGGCGAGGGGAGTCGGTCGGTGGTGACAAGGTGCGGTGTACAAAGGAGGTTGGCTACTAGCGTACAGGGAAAAAAACTAAAAAAAAATTTTCTTCTAGTAAAGAAAAATGTAAGGAAAAGGAAAGAAAATGAAAGGAAAATTCGTACATATGTTAGGCAGGATACGCGTACGCATACATATTTATGGATTTTTTCAACTTTTCATTTCATTTAATGTTTTACTGATCGCATTCGTCTCGTAAAAATCAGCCACCCCTCGCCCATTTATTGCACCCCTTTTTTTCCTGTTATCATTATTTTACAAGTGAAATATGAGTTAGTGTTGGTCTCTCTGCTGCCTACTCTTGGCTTTCTTGCGCCCTTGTCCATCATCGCAAATGTCTCACTCCGGTCGCATTGTGGAAATTATCATCATTTCCCATTCTATTCGGGAAATTGTTTCGGAAAATTCGGAATATTATCAATCAAGATTTATGCTAGAAATTTTAAGAAAACCCAAATCGTTGATGAACTAAATGTCTACAAAATATGGTCCTTGGCACAATAATTTGTATTCTAATCCCGCTTGTGAGTTTCCCAAACTTTTTTCTCTCTCTCTCTCTCTCTCGTCATCTATTTTTCGGTAATTTAGAAATTTAGAGTTATAACAGGATCGACGATCCGCTACACCACCTATGGTCGCTAGATAATATGTGGTGGAAAATTTGACCATTAAACGGCCTGCGATGCAGTTTTCACAAATATTTTTGCTTATAGCGCTGTTTCCTTAAAAAAAAATTCGCTTGCGGCGCATTTGATTAACTAATTTTCAATAATTGAGTGTTTCTTTTTAAATGTGTTGCCAGCGACAAGATTTCCGTTATCCTTACCGACTTCCTAATGTCAGAACCGCATTCGGCAACCCAAAAACCCCCAGATTTCCTCAAATCGGATTCAGCGACCCCAAAAAACCCCCAGATTTCCTCAAATCTGTTTCAGCGACCCCAAAAAACCCCCAGATTTCCTCAAATCGGATTCAGCGACCCAAAAAAAAACCCCAGAATTCCTCAAATGTTAAGAAGTCTGTAAGGGTATCGGAAGGTCCTGTAAGGATGACGTGATTGTCCTCTTTCTCAAATTTTCCGGAAAAAGTCTCATCTG